>CM068879.1:1972500-2307500 GCA_035149815.1 Branchiostoma lanceolatum | reverse complement strand
TTGTAAAATCACCAAGCAACAGATGACCTTCCTGGGTCACGTCTCCAGGGCGGTTCCTACTCAGGACGTCATCAAACTGATTTCATCGGAACCCAACCCGTCATGGAAGCGACCTAGAGGTCGCCCTAGAGGAAGATGGGAAGACCAGATCTTTAACACACTCCAGGGGCTGGGAGTCACCAGAAACAACTGGAAGGTCTATGCCGAGAGTAGACCAGACTGGCGAGCCCTATGCATGTCTGCAGCCGCCATGCATCAGACTCTGATACCTGCGAACGATTGATATAGGCAGACCGCCAAATGCGTGTGTCTGCTAGGTATGGATTGATGTACCTGGGTACCATCCTCCTTAGTTTCCACCAGCTGGTTCTCCTTTTTGTATTGCTTATTACGTTTATGGAATATGTATTACGTGATACACAGGAAAATAAGTTTACATCAATTGTTTGCGTCAGAGATGATTCTATTTCTTTTTAGAAAAGAGCTAGATATGTATAAATGAATATGACAGTCGTCTAGGTTGTGCGTAATATTTCTAACGCAGTAAGATGAAGCCTTGCGTTTATTTAACAACCAAGGTGTTGGGCTCCTTCATACAAGATTTCAAGACTCTGGACATCACTGGCCTTTCTAGATTAGATGCCAGACGTGACGAACTGTGCCTAAAGTTTGCTCGGTCTCTCATAGGTAGTAACAGATACCGTGCTTGGCTACCATCACGAAGGGGGGATGTCCACAACAGAACACTCAGAAACAGTACCAATCTATCACAGTTTAAGTGTCGTACACAGCGCATGGCAAACAGTACACTACCATATTGTGTTCGTCTTTTAAACGACAGCTGCTAAATGTCTGTATATGTTGGTGTTTTAGATAGACTTAACGTAGACGTATAATCTTATTGAAACACTTTTATTCAAAGTGTAATGCCTTTTTAAGTCCTGAGAACATGTAAAGGCATTTGTGCAAAGGCTGCAATTCAGCACTTGTGCTGCAATGGCTTTTTTTTATATGAAATAATCAACCATTTCTCTCTCTCAAGATTAGTACTGAATAATTAACTCACCTCCAGCTGCCCCGGACACGAGAGTGTTGACCATGGCGTTGGAGACGACCTTCCCGTCCCCTGCGCCAGAGATGGACGCCTGAGACCCGCCGTTGAAGGCCAGGAACCCGAAGAACAGGATAAAGGCACCGAGGGCGACCAGCTGCAGACATAACAGGACGGTATAGACAGATATTTAATGATAATGATAATGTTTTTATTGGTCAGAAATTACTCGCAATGGCAGCCTTTCTAGCGCTGAATTGATGCAGGGTATTACAGGTTTTACACACTACACAACAAATATAATATCTTATCCACGCTTGCATTTTGTGGAACTGTCGCAAGGATCTGGGCGGCTGCCATTCGGCGCCACCAGGTGACCTCAATACGACTTTCCCCAACCGAAGTCAGGTGACTCGTAATCACCTAGGTGGTTTCCAGCGCCACCACTTCTTTAACACCATGAGAAGAAGATTCCCAGGCATGTAAAGCCTTCAAATTACAGAGCCTCTACGAGAGAAGAGAAGACCTATGCATAGAATTCGGAAAGAAACTGCTTGCAAAAAGTCGTAATGCTTCTTACCCAAGTGCGTCATAGCAGTGCTAAAGCACATAAGGATGGTGAGTATGAAAATACAGTATATATGACATGCTATTGCTGTCACCAAAGCGGTTGCGACAGGTAAGTAGTATATAAATCTAAGACTTTCGGAGAAAAGTTAACGTTAGTGGTTCTTACCGGTACGGTGTGTCCAGAGATCTGTACCGCCTGCCCGTCCTTGAAGCGACCGATGCGCGGGCCCAGTAACTTCGCCCCCACAAATGCAGTGGTCCCGCCCACCACATGAACAACTCCGCTTCCCGCAAAATCCTGTGGAATATAACAGCGGGAAATATGCTGTTGTTATCGTTTATATCAATAGCTTTTCATTTAGCAAGTTTCAATTAATTGATGGCTATGTCAATATCACAATGATAAAACTTCGTCATTAATGATTTGAATGACCTTACAATTCAATACTAACTTCTCCACTTTTACAGACTAAAGGAAAACTGCTCTCCACTTAACATCACAAAACTCACACATTACAGAAAAAGTGCGATCATTCGTCATCCACTGTCTCGAAAAAAGAAGTCGAACCCAATAAGTTAGAATTTAATGTCAGTATTTAGACTAAATTAATTATATTGTTCTCCATTATCTGTCCGTATTTTTCTGTTTCTTGTACTTGCAATTAGCCTACGGGCAAGAACTCGCAATAAACGTTCTATTACAATGGTAGATCAACGTCATCAATGATTACCATGATCTTAAAATGTCAGGCCATCGTCATCATCACAGAGGTAGATTCTAGTGCATGGCAACATAAGACCACGTGACGTCATTTAGCTAAGTGACGTGTCCAAAATAATCGGGTCAGTCATCTTAAAGAAGGTCGTAGGTCGCTGCGTCCCTCACGGTTTCTTCGGGTCGAGAGTTTGGACATTATGCCATGTTGATTTGATTATATGGATGCCATCCGCGCGCGCCTTCATTTCGTCCGTTTCCAAAAGAAAAAGTTTTCGACCATACTGTAAATCGTACAAAGCTGCCGCAAAATGACAAAATATTTACCATAAAATGCAATATAAATATTGGAAAACGATACTATTGTCGTAGAATGGCAACATCAATTCTAATGTCAAAGAAGAGGATGTAAAGAAGTAGATATGAAGAATCTATAATTCGCTATACCGTACTCTTTGTGTTAGTTATTTGTTCATCCTTCCTGACCACGTAGATTTCATAATGAAAGCCAAGTTTTGCCAATTTTATTTCATTCACACGCTCGCATCAGTTTTGGAGTTTCCAGAGGATGTCATCCATATAATCAACACAGCCTTAACGCTAATACATACCAACACATCACATTTTCATAGAGAAGGTGCTGACAAAAGTTTAGTCGCAGTATTGCATCGAATGTTTAAACTTCGTTCATGTTTCTACCGACACAAACACGAAGACCACTTTATATGAATTCAGAGAATTATCTATATACCAGTTACACTTGGTCAGTGACTCATTTTCAGTCCCTGATGGAAGATAGTGGATGTCTGACTCCTTCGAGAATCCATCAAGTTGTAACATGCACACAGATTTCCGGATTTGATAAAAGGAGTGAACTCTTACCTTGTAAACTATGCCGTTCGGCCCGTTAGCCAGCCAGCCTACGTCAGACCACGCCCAGTGCGTCACCACAGGGTACATGAACCCTGTGGAGTCATGATCATAACAGTACATTTGTATCTGTAGTAGTACATTAGTAAAAAACCGCCCCTGCAGTTCCAGGGCAAGCTGCTAGGGGGCCCAAACCTGTACCACTCATTCCTTACATCACAAGCTATCTGCCATCAAACATTAAGACCATAGGAAGTCCAGGTGACATACCAGGGGGCCCAAAATCGACCTTGACCTTCGCCTTCCCAAGACTAATCCACATACCAAATATCATCATAATCCATCCAACTGTTCTTGAGTTATGCTGACTGCAATTTCCGGAAACACAAACAAACAAACAAACAAACACACAGGCAGACAGACAGACACACACACACACACGCAGACACACCCACAACTATAGCTCCATTTTTCATGGAGATGGCAAAACGGGTGCCACGTCGTCCCTGTCTGTCAAAAAGCGAAGTACAAAAAAATAATCCCACCTCCGATGACGACGCAGTAGACCAGGTAACAGACAAACTCCGTCCGCTCGGCCATTGCCCCCGACACGATGGTGGTGGCGGTGGCGCAGAACACGAACTGGAAAAACGCACACATTTAATTTGCTCGATTTACAGACAAGTTTTCAGAGTCGACACGAACTGGAAAAACGCACACATTTGCTCGATTTACACACAAGTTTTCAGAGTCGACACGAACTGGAAAAACGCACACATTTGCTCGGTTTACACACAAGTTTTCAGAGTCGACACGAACTGGAAAAACGCACACATTTGCTCGGTTTACACACAAGTTTTCAGAGTCGACACGAACTGGAAAAACGCACACATTTGCTCGGTTTACACACAAGTTTTCAGAGTCGACACGAACTGGAAAAACGCACACATTTGCTCGATTTACACACAAGTTTTCAGAGTCGACTTGGGGCTGTGCGTGAGGAGCTTTGGTTGAGTTTTTCGACTAGACACGCTACTTGAGTCGCCGAGGGTTCTCCTTGCACAGTCCTAAGTTGACTCCAAGTCGAATAAAAACGCGTGTGTGAATTGGGCCAATACTAGTATATCTAAACTGCTCGTTATACCTGTTGATATTTAAAACTGGTCGCCCTGCTGTGTATTGCTACGGTCACAATTGGGAAAAGGGTCCCTGCCGAGGAGTTTACGGGGTGTTTTTTTGTTTCAATTTCGGGCGTGACCCCTACGTGGCCCCGTGGGACACCCTGCGGCTACCGGGCTGTTTTAGGGGCACGGCCGGGCCCCGGTTTGATTTTAAGACGCCGTAAGCTAATCGCGAGAACATCGAGAGGTAACGTTACCACCCGTATCCGGCAGTCCGAAAAAAAATCGAAGCGCAGGAGACATACATGTACATGAAACAATGGACAGTGGTAGACGTTGTTGTACCAATGAACAAGATACCAGTGGCAGTGCTGGCTATACTAAGTATCTAGACAGGATGGCTTTGGCTTCTTTCTTGGAAGAAGTGGAAGACGAAAAGCCCCATTGTTTCTATATAATGCTATTCTATTTAATACCACTGGTGACCCGATGATCACAATGCCCCCTGTCAGCCTGCGAAAAAGCATTAATGATACTTTTCGACTCAAATATTACGCTACGGCTTCAAAAGAATAAGTCAATGCCTTCCATACACACTACACAACATATATAATATCTTCCATAGATGTTGATGAAATCACACAAAAAATAAACAAACGAACAAACCTGGAAGAGCCAGAAGGCCGGGTCGGGCGAGTACCGGAGACTCCCGGCAAAGAAGTCCGAATGTCCGATGAACGGGTTCCCGACCTGACCGAACGCAAAGGCGAAGCCGAACATCCAGTAGCACAGGCCCGTGATGACTGCACAATGGGCAAAACCGGTCGCTTTTGATTTGGGTCACACTAGGTATTTTTAACATAAGCACAGAGCTTTCGGCCTTCCTTGCACGGCACTGTCAAATTCTCACTTGTAAAGTCATTGTTATGTATCTATTTTTTTAAAGTGTGAAATAAAATAAACAAATAAACATTTGATCTGTGTCTGTATGGCCGACATAAATGTTCTTCGGCGCAACACACTAGCTTCTGTATCTGCATCAGGTATAACCACCCTTCGGCGTAACACAGCTTTGTATTTCGACATGTGCAAATGTTTTAGATAGACTTTGAACGCAGACGTATAATTTTATTGACGACTTAGTGATACATTTTATTCAATGTGTAATGCCTTTTATTAAGTCCTGAGAATATGTACAGGACGGATTTTGTACAAAGGCTGCAATTCAGCACTTGTGCTGCAATTGGCTTTTATATTAAACAAATAAATTAAACCATTCTCTCATTCTCTCTATCCTCCAAATATAAAACATACATACACCCCGCGCACGTAAAAGAACCCACCACACCTTTCGAAAAAGAGTAGGCGCATGCCCCGGTGTGCGATGGTCCAAAAACCTACAGTCGGCCGCACATGGGTTCGCCCTTAGTAATAGCCTCTGGCTAGTTGGGTAACCCTGGCAACATGCCGAACCAATAAATAAAACATACTTAGATGCATATAAATGATATGCAGACGGAAACGACAGACGTTTTCGCTACTCACATATGTCCAGCATGTTCTTGATGAGGATGTTGGTTGTGTTTTTACTCCGGACGGAGCCGGCCTCCAGAAAAGCGAAGCCGGACTGCATCACTGTGTGCACAACAGGGAAGGAAACAACTAAATTTCAATGATAAATCTTTTTAGGTTTGTAGTTGTGTACCAGTCTCATCATAAATAGAAACCGAAAGTCATACATAGACGCTGAAATACACATGTTATATAAATGAAACCCTTCCAGCACTTGGTGGAGACAAAAGTGGCTCCTCTGTTGGAACGCGACAGTTGAAAGACCTTAGGAGGATTCACCAAGCCCCAAGGAAGTGTGTGTGTGTGTGTATGTGTGTGTGTGTGTGTGTGTGTGTTCCTGTGTGTGTTCCTGTGTGCAGTTCCTGTATTTCCTGCCAGAGGGCGCCTACCGTAAGGGGGGTGGAGTCTGACCCTGACCCTACATCTGCTTGGAAATCAGAGTTTACACAGAATGTCCCATGGCAAAGTCTCAGCTTACGCATGTGCGGTGGGTGAACAGTGTCATTCTACAATTTGACATGCCCGAGGGAGTATATGTGCACCCAGAGTTCATTAAGATTCCATCTTTGATAAGAACTACTTCCTTGTCGACGTTTCCTTGTTGATTTTCTTAGTCGGGATTTTCGAACCCGACTAGTCTAGATCAAGAACATCAATAACCGTCCATAGTCACATGTATATCTCCCGAGCGTCTACCAAGCTCTTAACAAGAATTTACAAATAAACTTTATTATCATTCTTAGTGCACGAGTCACATCGACGTAAGCTATAAATGCACAACATATAAATCTTTACTTCACTAGAGACAAAAGAGACTCTTTTGTTGGAAAGCGGCAGTTGAACAAAAGGCCTCAGAAGGACGCATATAATTGACCAATTAAGCCCCAGGGAAATGCCAGCAGTCTTTAAGATTCTTATCTCTCAAAAGACACGACGTCCTTCACCGAGGTCCTCTTGTTGTTGTTTTCATTGGAGTTCTGATTTCAAACCATTTCATACCTCACAGGTGTATCTTATACACATTAGTGATCATCTATAGCTGTTTCTATGATTTAAGGACGTCGCGGTGGCGCAGTGGCAGGGTGTATGACCCCAGAACCCAGAGATACCGGGTTCGAATTCGGGGTTCCTTGATTTGTCCCGTCGACGTTGTGCCCATGGGAAAGGCACTTTACACGACTTTCCCCACTTCAGTCAGGTGTAAATGACTACCTACTTCGGTTAGCGACGTCCCTCGGATAGGACGTTAAATGGAGGTACCGTGTTTGAGGAGAGCCACACACCTCAAGCACGTTAAAGAACCCACCACGCTTATAGAAAAGAGTAGGGGTCCTTCCCGGTGTGACTGGATCATATAAATCTGTCTGGATATGCAGCTTGTACTCTTCAGTACAAACCTGGTGTGTTACGCCTTGATGCGGTTTACCGGGCATGCAATACAAACAAACAAAAAATGGACGACTGTGGCATTTTTGTGGGGACACTACAGCCCCGGGGACATACTTTACGTGATGAGAGGGCAATGAGTGGTGTCAACTCGAATTTGTAACTGTCACTAGCCCAGACAGCGCCCTGTAAATCATTTATCAGGCAAATCAGTATTCCTGCTGACAAACCTTGTATCAACACACAAAACAAGCACTACAAAACACATTAATGACATCTAGGGCTATATCATTAGCACCAACCAACCAACAAACAAACAAACAAACAGTGCTTTGTGGAAGTGGGCATTACTAAAAGACAAAAAAATGACGATTCGTCAACAACAAAGTGACCGCCGACACTGACGATTTATTTGATTTTAAAAGCCCGTCAATTTAGGACCGCAAATGTCAATCTGTGTAAAAGCTACGACCACCAAACTCTTTCACAAATGGGCTAGATATCAAATCTGTACGTTATCTGCATAGCCGGTCTAACCACCCTTCGGCCTAATACACCGACATCGCAGGCACGCGGCGCGGCAGCAGCTGGTTATATTACACCGAACGACCTGGCAATGAGATGTTGTGAGTGAGTTTGGACTTCACTGCAACCGGATGTGCACCGAAATGGGTTTTAACACAAGAACACCAATGAAGCCCACCCCCCCCCAACCCCACACACACCTTTCACACATGAGATCTTTATCGGGACTTTGCATGTATCTAATATCGTCATAATTGTTGGGTGTGTAACGTAGTTTTCCATTATCTGATTTTTTTATCCACGACAAGTGAATCTCAAGATGTAGTCTCCTCCCGACTAAATACGCTGGCTATAGAATAGTAAACTTTAGTTGAATTCCTAATCAAACAGGGCAACCAGGTGGTAACATTTCCTGTTCAGTTGGCTAGTTCCAAAATGTGTGTCTCTCTCTCTCTCACTTTCTCTGTGTACGCGTGTCTGTGTGTGTGTCTGTGCGGCTGTGTGTGTGTGTCAGTCTGTCTGTCTGTCTGTCTGTCTCTCTCTCTCTCGCACTTTCTCCGTGTACGCGTGCTTGCGTGTGCGTCTCTGTGTGTGCGTCTGTGTGTGTGTGTCTCTCTGTGTGTACGCGTGACTGTGCGTGTCTGTGTGCATGCGTCTGTGTGTGTGTCTGTCTGTCTGTCTCTCACTTTCTCTCTTTGTGTGTACACGTGCGTGTGTGTGTGTGTGTGTGTGACATGAGACGATAAGAGATAGCAGACTTCACCACTTTGACGATTGGCACCCTCAGACTGGCACACCGAGAACAACAAGAATATCAAAGGCGAACGTCGACAGGGAAGAAATTCTTACCAAAGATGTTATCTTCATGAAACGATAGTATGGTCATCTGAATGCACATTTAGCCCCTCAGGGTTGTCAAACTGTAGAAGGACGCCGTACAACTGTGTACCAGTCACATGGAAAATAACAGATCTACGCTCAAATACACTTATATAAACACTTTCCTTGAGACAAAGGGGGCTCCTTTGTTGGAAAGTGACATTTGAAAGTAGGCAAGGACTCCAATAATTGATCTAGCCTCTGTGAAATGCCACGTCTTCAAGAATGTATACTTCAAAAGAGACGAGGTCCTTGAGAACATTTCTGTATACTTCTTATTTTCATAGGTGCGTATGGGTCGAGATCACTTTCACTCACTCACTGAACTTAAACCATAAGTCCTAAGCCTCTTATTCGAATTTTGAAACATTTACAGAAGCTTCCATGATTTATGGACGACTCGTGAGACAGTTCTGTGGCGACGCGACCCCCTGCCTCTCCGGTCATGCTTCCCTTGATGCAACTTGTGTCAACTCGGATTTGTAACTGTGACTAACCGGACAGTGCCCCGTTAATCAGCAATCAAGCGGTTCAGTAGTCCTGCCAGCAAAGCTTGCATTAACACACAGACCAATTGTTACACAGAGGCGGTCAGAACTTCTTTCATCTTTTCCCAACCAACCAACCAACCAACCAACCAACCAACCAACCAACCAACCAGCCAGCCAGCCAGCCAGCCAGCCAACCAACCAACCAACCAACCAACCAACCAACCAACCAGCCAACCAGCCATTCAACAATTTGACATGCCCGAGGGAGTATATGTGCACCCAGAGTTCATTAAGATTCCATCTCTGATAAGAACTACTTCCTTGTCGACGTTTTCTTGTTGTTTTCTCAGTAGTCGGGATTTTCGAATTCCTCTGCTTCCAAAAAAGAAGTCCAACCCGACTTGTCTAGATCAAGGAGGTTGCCTAGATGAAGCCAACACCGGTATTTTGAATACTAGTAATTGTCTATATTGTGCGTCGTCCAGTGGTTAGCGATCTTGCCTCTGGAATTAGAAGCCCCGGGTTCGATCCCGGCTGTGTCGCTCACCCGACATTCATGCTACCGGAAAGGGTCGCAGTTCTTAGGACGGGATTTAAGCCGTGGTTTACTGTTCATTGTGCTTGTCGAAAAGAGCTAGGGGAATTTCCCCGGTATAATGAACCTGTAAATACTGTACATAGTGTCTGTCTTCTCTGTCGCGACCAGTGGAAGATTAGCTCATCTGTTCATTGAGTTCATTTGAGCTAAACTGGTTCAAGATCACTTTCCTTTCCTTTTCTTTTCAACAACATCAATCACTGTCCATTGTCACATGTATATCTCCCGAGCGTCTAGCAAGTTCTCAGCAAGAATTTACAAATAAACTTTCTTATCATTCTTAGTGCACGAGTCACATCGACCCGTTAAAGCATAGACGTAAGCTATAGATGCACAACATATATCAAATCTTTACTTCACTAGAAACAAAAGAGACTCTTTTCGGCAGTTGAACAAAAGGCCTCAGAAGGACGCATATGATTGACCAATTAAGCCCCAGGGAAATGCCAACAGTCTTTAAGATTCTTATCTCTCAAAAGACACGACGTCTTTCGCCGAGGTCCTCTTGTTGTTGTTTTCATTGTTGTGAGAGAGTTTGGACTTCACTGCAACCGGATGTGCAAAACTAATAAAGCCCCCCCCCCACCCCACACACACTTACACATGCATACCTTTCACACATGAGATCTTTATCGCGACTTTGTATGTATTATCGTCATAATTGTTGGGTGTGTAACGTAGCTTTCTCCTATCTGATTTTTTGCTCACGACAAGTGAATCCCAAGATAGATCACTGGCCAATTTAAAACATAACAAGAACATGTAGTCTCCTCCAGACTAACTGCGCTGGCTGTAAAATAGTAAACTTCAGCCAAATTCCTAATCAATGTGTGTATGTGTCTCATAGCCTTCGTAACCCCTGCTTCTCCTAGTGGGTCAGTGAAGTCAATACTTGTCTCGAGCATTGATATTTCTGACCTAGGGTGAAGAGATGCTGCTACAGTACGAATTAGTTCAGTGCTTAGATGAGTGGCCCCCTATGGCCTTGCACTGAGCTAGTTCGTTAAAAAAATGTACATTTAACCCCTCGGGCTTGTCAAACTGTAGAAGGACGCCGTACAACTGTGTACCAGTCACATGGAAAATAACAGATCTACGCTCAAATACACATATATAAACCCCTTTCAACACTTTCCTTGAGACAAAGGGGGCTCCTTTGTTGGAAAGTGACATTTGAAAGTAGGCAAGGACTCCAATAATTGATGCCTCTGTGAAATGCCACGTCTGCAAGAATGTATACTTCAAAAGAGACGAGGTCCTTGAGAACATTTCTGTACACTTCTTATTTTCATAGGTGCGTATGGGTCGAGATCACTTTCACTCACTCACTGAACTTAAACCATAAGTCCTAATCCTCTTATTCGAATTTTGAAACATTTGCAGCAGCTTCAATGATTTATGGACGACTCGTGAGACAGTTCTGTGGCGACGCGACCCCCTGCCTCTCCGGGTCCCAACCAGCCCCGGGTCATACTTTACCTGATGGAAGGGCAGCAACTTGTGTCAACTCGGATTTGTTACCCGTTAATCAGAATCAAACGGTTCAGTAGTCCCGTCAGAAAAGCTTGCATTAACACACAGACCAATTGTTATAAGATCTGGTCATAGATTCTTTAATCTTTTGCCAGCCAGCCAGCCAGCCAGCCAGCCAGCCAGCCAGCCAGCCAGCCAGCCAGCCAGCCAGCCAGCCAGCCAGCCAGCCAGCCAGCCAGCCAGCCAGCCAACCAGCCAACCAGCCAATCAGCCAGCCAAACAAACAACCAACCAACCAACCAACCAACCAACCAACCAACCAACCAACCAACCAACCAAACCAGCCAGCCAGCCAGCCAGCCAGCCAACCAACCAACCGACCAACCAGCCAATCAGCCAGCCAAACAACCAACCAACCAACCAACCAACCAGCCAACCAACCGACCAACCAACCAGCCAATCAGCCAGCCAAACAACCAACCAACCAACCAACCAACCAACCAACCAACCAACCAACCAACCAAACCAGCCAGCCAGCCAGCCAGCCAGCCAGCCAGCCAGCCAACCAACCAACCAACCAACCAATCAGCCAACCAACCAACCAACCAACCAACCAACCAACCAACCAACACCAACCAACTAAACCAACTAACAAACAAAGAAACCAGTTGACAAATAACGCAACCAACAGACATCAAAGAAAACGCCGATATTGTGATCTATTTGTTTAAAGGTGAGTTAATTTAGAACCTCAAACCTGTGTAAAAACCAAAAGCTTCAAACTCTTTCTCTGAAGGTCTAGATATTAAAGGAGAGGCCGAGAGTGACTTTGGACCTCTCTGTGACCAATGTGAATGACTTTAAGAAATAGGTTTTAACTGAAGAATACCCATGCAGACCCTCCCCACACACTCACACCCCGACCAATCGAATCACGTGAATCGCATTGAAACTCAGATTCGTATCCAAAAGACGTTTTCAGATTGACAATTTTGGCACTTTGGAAGTGATTGAATCCGCCCGCGATTTAACTTCTAGTGTCTACGCCTTTTCTCTAAACGTTAAATCGCGGGCGGATTCAATTACTTCCAAAGTGCCAAAATTGTCAATCTGAAAACGTCTTTTGGAAGCTGACACCTTCCACCATCTCACTGGCGAGTTTGTTTGGTCAGATGTAGTCGTTAACGCAAGTTAGAAAGCGATTTGTCGGGAAATGGCTGATACGAATCTGAGTTTCAATGCGATCACGTGATTCTATTGGTCGGGGTGACTCACGCACACCTTTCCACACGTGAGATCTTTATCGCGGCTTCCCTTTGTTTGGACCTGTTGACGTCATGATTGCAGGGTGGGTTAAATTATTTTATCTTCTTATCTAATGTTTTGATTAGCCTCTACCAGGCTCCGTCCTATCGTTGGGAAAATAGTAGAAATCAGCCGAGTTACTCCGCTATACAGGGTAGGTCCGCTATACAGTGAAGCTCCATTATCGTACTGTTTAGTACAAAAATTGTGTGTTACGCCATGAGGCAGATTAACGGATATACAATACAAACAAGCAAATAGATAAATAAATAGAAGCTAAAAGTCGCAGCGACTCCCGACATACTTCAACATTTTTCCAGCAGCCGGACGAGTCTGGAAGAGACTATATATCGGGTGATGCAACATGCAAAGTCGGCTGATGCAACGATGGGGCGATCGTGACAGCTGGTGTCTATGTCCCGTACACCTGGGGGCGACGAGACGGTTAACCTGTCACCACTGTCTGGTTTGCCGGTCCGGTTCACCGACATTTAGACTATCACTGAGATTTACTCTCTCTCGGTCAGGGGTGAACTCGTTTAGCGCGACCGCTTTTAATATCGTATGATATCGTTTATCTTCAAGCAGATTTAGAAAGGTAAAATCGTAACGTTTCCCAATGTCTTGGTTCCCGGAGCACTGGGCCTTTCTACCCAAGTGGCCCTTGAATACTGTCTTGGCCCATGGCTACTGTCTTGGCCCATGGATTCTGTCTTGGCCCATGGATTCTGTCTTGGCCCACGGGATACTGTCTTGGCCGACATAACGATTTTGCCACCTGGAGATCTGCTTGAAGATTATGACAGCCTGTCCTTACAACAAAATACAACATTCTGGCACGGCTGAAAGACATGCTGTATTGTCGTATAAATATGAAATACCCGGTGGCGACGAATCGACCTCTGACACCATGTCTCATTTGTCTCATTTGGAGAATCGTTGACATTAAGTCGCAGCCCCCATACTCTTTGTTTAGTCATTTGTTCCACCTTCGTAACCACGTCAATGATATTTCATAATGAAGGCAACTCTTTTTTCTGCCAAACTTTTCTTTATTCGCACGCTCGTATCAGTTTTGGGGTTCCAGAGGATGTCATCCATATGATCGAATCAACATGGCCCCACGAGTAACGATATGATTGTGATGTCCAACCTTTTCTGCATCGCACTCACTTTAACAATATTATCAAACTGTCCGACGTATTGTTATTTGCTCCAATAGGTTAGATAATTCACCATGGCCATATACACAATGGAATACGCCGATGAAATATCTGACCGTTTACAAAATCTACTCCGTTGCTTGGGTAACTTTTGTACCGTGTATAATAGTGGGATTATTTTCTTATCAATACCTCTAGGGCAGGCATACACTATGCACTAACGTTCCCCAATACTAAACATGTTTCTAAGCGAACACAACGTCTGAAAGCTGCGTAGAATTTTACTACCGGCCGTTGTATTCGAATATGGAGGAAACTGTTTGAATGTGCACAAAGTACGCAGTCCTTGCGGATAAAGAATTGACTTGTGTAAGAGGTCGTTTTTCCGGTTCAACGTACCAAATAATTACAACTATCAGGGTAGCAGACACAAAAGAAGAAGATAAGCCACTCCTTCCACCAAAGCTCAAAGTAAAAGAATGTACTCACAGAACACCATGCAGCCCATAATCAACAGGAAGAGTTGGTCGGCGTTCTTCTGTAAGATGGCGAAGTCAGCCGCCAATAGCGTCAGGTTTGCCGCCATGACGACAGCGCGTCCGGACAAGGTCTAGTCGGTTCTTCGGTCCTGTGAAATCGGTAAACGCAAATATAATACGGAGCACAGTCTCTACCATTGGAATTCAGAGATTACATATGATTACATAATGGATATAAGTTGTATATAGTTTGAGTCCCCGGGCGCCACGTTGTTTTCTCCGTTTGCATGTTTCATGTTTTGTAAATAGAAAGAAAAAGATTCGGAGATTAATCCGGACGTTTCGAGTGACTTCTATCGCTCACCGAATCTTATCCAGGTGTATAGGTTGAATTGTCTTCAACTGTTGTTCACATGGATGTCTAATCTTCATCAACGCACAAAGATAATAGAATTTTTGTTCGGTGACCGGTGAATGCAGGTGTGCTAGGACACGTTTCTGTAGATAAGGGACCAGTTTTACTGGTGTTTTTGTGTTGTACTTATCCAAGCAGATAAACACTAGTGTCCTTAAAGGGTCGACAAAAAACGACCTTCCCCTGAAAAGATAAACAACCCGGTTCAGACCTACGGAGTTAGCGATGTGATAACGTGAGAACTGTGAGAATATGAAGAGTTAGAATTTAAAAGGGTTTACAACTTAGTAACGAATCACGGTTAACGGTGTATCTGAGGTCTTCTTTCCTGTAGAAAGGTAGTTGAAAAAAACTTTCAGCCTTGTACAAAAGTAAGGGGCATATCTCAGAATTTCGGGCAAAAAGGTCTGTTTTCAAGCACTTTAAAATCACTGTCCACAAAACTGTCGTGCTAAAATTTAAGTCACGCCCCTGGTAAGCTTGTTTCCTGGTCGGGCCGGGAACATTAAGGTCCGTACCCTCGTAGTCATGTACACGTCTTGAAACTCTGAACATCTTAGACACGTTAAGTACAAATGCATGGGTGTATTTACCTGCTTAAGGAGAAGAAGTGCCCTGGTGTTGAAGAAGCCAGAGAGAGACTTGATCTTCTGCCCGGCTCCTCCCGACGATCTACTGTGACTGCAATGTGACTGTGACGTCAAACAGGCGGCTGGCATACTGCCAACCTGTTCGCGTGGAGCCTCGCTGATTGGTCAACCGCAACCTCAGATAATGTAGAGCCTCGCTGATTGGTCAACCGCAACCACAGATAATGTAGAGCCTCGCTGATTGGTCAAACGCAACCACAAAATGTGGAGCCTCGCTCGATAGTTACTAAGGCTATAAGTTGACAAACAAGTATCCAGGAACAAATTGCAAAGGCAATTTTTAAGCTTAACCCAAGCTTTCATAAGAGCCGCCAAGTTGAAATTTGTCCAATTGTTGCTCGCGATATAACGTATACACCTGGCTGTAATTGATGTGAAGGGTACTAGGGGGTTATTAGAATATTGATGCTGTAAAATGTATAACTTCTGTCCAGTCCAGGTTCAAAGTCAAGTTGCCAATACAATTATGTTCTTGGATTCAGCAAAATATTATCAGCCAAACCAGAACACTATCCACCATGTCTTGTGTATGGCTTTAATTAACTGTATCTGATTTCATGAATTCTGTATCGGAGGCTGGTGCGTTGTGGGAAACAGAATCAGACCTGTCCCAAGCTGACTTCTGTTGCAGTTCTTCAGCATGTCGCCTGATGTCTCTCCTGGCGCTTGTTCAAACCGTATCGTCTAATGTCCTGATATCAGAGATACGGGTATTAGTCTTAATCAAAAGATGATGTATGACAGTTATCTCACGAAATGATGACGCAAGACACTTTATACACAGAATGATGACGTGCGGCAGTTTACACAGGAAATGTGGGCGATTATCTCTACGTTTGATTAATGTCTACTAATGACAACTTCCACATGTCATTTCACTTCCGACCACGCCTGTCTTATCACGGGCTCTTCATGATGAAACAACCCTCTATAAATACGGACGAGGACACACACTCACATTGAAATACTGACAACTGTCTGAGTCCAAGATGTTCTGGATACCTGTACTTCTTTTTGTATTCTTTAACAGAGGAGGTAAGAAAAGCTCTTATCGTTTACTTCCACATTTAGTTTCTTAAAAAGAACTTAATGCGCTTTCATTAATCGATTTGCTTGTTTCAGTCAGCATACTTAAAGACGATTTCATAGGGATATTCATGAAGATAAGGTAGGATGAGAAAATCTGATACCACATGTAACGTTGGGTAACATAAATTCGTGGGGTACTTAAATTCGGGATTTTTCGAAAACGGGGTATTTAGGGATATGTGCTAGATGCAACATCAGTAATACCACTAGAAATGCAAACTTGACAGACTAACACATTCAGAACACTACCTGAAAAGCTTCGATAACCATGCATTAGAAGTTGGCTACGTCAAAAACTCTCCGTCCCTTATTGACAGAGTCTGGGGGCTTCGTGGGAAACTCACACTGCACGGTTGTTCGCTGGTTTATAAGACAAATGTCACATCTCCTGCCTGCTAAACACAATTATTTACAAGACAACTTATTACAATCTCTTTTGCTAACCTGCAACTGGATTTAAGTGTGATCAATCATCAAAACTCCTCTTTGTTGCTACAACCTACGGCACGTGTATTTTCCCCCCGCCATGTTGTTACCCAGAATCATGTCGTCAGGCAGACGACAAAAGGTTTGTGAGGAACACTTTTTTGTCTAAATGTTGCGTGTGATAGTGGACTGAAGACGATATTTTCCTCAAAGTTTGCTCCTAACACAACAAGGAACACATGGACATAGTAGTATAACCATTGCTACGGCATCCAGCTAACTTACCATGAATAATGTACACGTTGCCATGACGGTGGGGATCGACTTTGAGTGACGTTCAACCCACTCAACAAACGGGATGTTAGCAAAGGCCTGATGTGTGTGGTGCGGCCGTTTTTTCGTGTATTTTTTTTACTTGGACACGTCTATATCCATAGCACTCTCCTCAAGCCAAGGATGGAACGAATAGCTGCTGTATAAAATGTGATTAGCGGTAAGATATTCAAGACGAATCTTCTCTCCCGAATTAATGTGCCCCCCTGTCCGACAACACTGTCATTGTGCGTGCGGCGGACGGTAGTTTCAAGTTGAAATATTATGGTGTCAGCACGACTAGAGACAAAATCTACCATATATATGATTAGTGCAAAGATAGTACATGATACTGACAGAATAATAGAAAAAAAGGATGGTTTGTTGTTCTGCTAGATTGATTTCAATCAACCATTATCGGAAAAATCCCGAATTTAGGTTACCCAACGTTACATCCATAATAGGCTCTACCAGATGCCCCGGTCGAGTTATAGAAATCGACCAATTAAAATCATGAGAGTGTAGCATTGGTAGGGGGAAACTGAACTTCAAACAAAGACAGGAGTCGGACTCTGAAAAATTTGGTGCTGGAAATAAGACTTCAACTTTTCTTCAGAATGATTTCTGCCAACACAGAAGAACTTCCAAGCTAACACTCTCTGTTTGTTGCCCAAGTGCCTGGCTGACAGACGTCGTACAGCTGATGTTGTTTTTTATATCGTTCTTTCTGTCATGTTATCAATTTGTTGTCCAGAAGCCTGGCTGTCTGAGGCCTGTATGGTTTACCAGCACGCCTGTGGTGGGGTCGGTGCTTGCCCAGCTGTTTATGTTGTGTTGTTTATTTCCTGTACAGATGCCTGGTTGTTTGAGGCCTGTACCCCTGACCAACACCCCTGTGACGGGATGTACCTGCCCAACTGTTGCTGTTGTTGATGTTTATGTTGTGTTGTTTATTTCCTGTACAGATGCCTGGCTGTTTGAGGCCTGTACCCCTGACCAACACGCCTGTGACGGGATGTGCCTGCCCAACTGTTGCTGCTGCTGTTGTTTATGTTGTGTTGTTTATTTCCGGTACAGATGCCTGGTTGTTTCAGTCCTGTACCCCTGACCAACACCCCTGTGACGGGATGTGCCTGTCCAACTGTTGCTGCTGCTGTTGTTTATGTTGTGTTGTTTATTTCCTGTGCAGATGCCTGGTTGTTTGAGGCCTGTACCTCTGACCAACACCCCTGTGACGGGATGTGCCTGCCCAGCTCCTGGCTCTGTGACAAGGAGGTCGACTGTAAGGACGGCTCGGATGAGGCCGGATGTGGTAAGATATTTAGTGGCGTAGTGTGGCGTAATGGATAAAACACTCGACTGCAAATGTGCTCAAGAAATCATTATGACTCTTCCCAAACTCTCCTCTGTCGATCAGAGGTTGAAACAACAACAAAAGAAGCAAGTGCGGCGGCAGTCTTCAAGTGGTGGCAACTTTTCTTCAAACCTTCTTTCAGCTTTATTTTTCAAATATTATTTTATTCACTTCAGTGGCTGAAACAACAACGGAGAAAGCCGTGACGCCAGTCGCAGGGGCCCCCATTGCAGAGGTCAGCGGCCAGTGCGGCAGGCCGACCATCTCACCGCAGCACGTGCGGATTATCGGCGGCACGGAGGTGCGTAGTCCAGTGGTTAGCGATCTTGTGTAGTCCAGTGGTTAGCGATCTTGTGTAGTCCAGTGGTTGGCGATCTTGCGTAGTCCAGTGGTTGGCGATCTTGCCTCTGGAACTAGAAGCCCCGGATTCGATCCCGGCTGTGTCGCTCACCCGACATGCACGCTACTGCAAAGGGTCCTTAGGACGGGACGTTAAGCCGTGGTCCACTGTTCATTGTGCTTGTCGAAAAAAGCTAGGGTAATTTCCCCGGTACAATGAACCTGTAAATACTGTACATAGCGTCTGTCTTCTCTGTCACGACCAGTGGAAGATTAGCTCATCTGTTCGTTGAGTTCATTTAAGCTAAACTGGTTCGAGATCACATTCCTTTCCACTTTCCTTTTGCACGCAGGCCGTGCCGGGCTCCTGGCCGTGGCAGGCCGGCCTGAAGGTGTACGGCGGTCACTTTTGCGGTGGGGCGCTTCTCCAGCAAGACTGGGTTGTCACCGCCGCTCATTGTGTGGCTAAGTATGTCTAATAGTCATCTAAAGTACAGGCAGTAGGTACATTTCTGAGGAAAGAAGATGTTGTATTGCTTTTTAACGTGCTCGAGGCACCTTCCGAAATACCTATGCAGCTCCAAGCAGGATGCCCTTCTCCAGATTCGAACCGGGTTCTCCCAGTTACCAACGGATTGGAACCAGGAGCTCAACTGTGAGGCTGCTACAGGGCCATCCTAATCTCCAAGCAGATCCTTGAGGTCAAAATTGCGACGGTTTCTGGATGGGCCCAAGATCTGACTGCTTGGTCGCAAGGGTCAGATCTTGTGTCCAGTCAGAAACCTTCACAATTTTGACCTGGTGTATCTGCTTGGAGAGGTCTTGGTACGGGTGATGAAAAAAATAATTGATCTAAAGTTAGCATTGCTACTTCTACCTATGACGGTAGTGCGTTTTCAGCTGTTTGTCGTGGTATTTTGTAATACTAATAGGACAAAACTTGTCCACATGAAGGACAAGTTAACCTATGTCTATCCACACCTGTTCCTTTCCAACCGCGCTTAACAATCAAATGAACCCCATAGAAGCATTTACTGTACATGGCTGCTATGTACACGCACATGTTATATAAGAGTACACAAGTTTATTTTGAAACTACAGTCAATGTGCACCAATACATGGTACGCAGTTCACTGAACAACCTTAGTCTCCACCAGACTAACTACGCTGGCTATTGGGAGAATAATTTGCCGGGGGAGTTCGGCCACCGTAGGGTTTAGCTGGCCAGGGGGAAATGTTAACCTTCCTGTGGACTGACTCACATGGCCAATGATTCCCCCTCTTGACGATTTCTACAATCCATACCCCTGTCGAAAGGCCTGGTGGAGGTAGCCTCCTTCGCAGACTTCCTAGAACGGCGGCATATGTGTGTGTGGGGGGGGGGGGGCACACACAAGGGTGTTATGTAGCCGAGGGAGTTGTGTAGCCGAGGGGTGACCGCGATAAGACGGCGGTGGAGGCTAAAATAAGCTACCTTTCTCCGACGACAGCCTGCATAGCCTGGACAACCTGATGGTCTCGCTCGGCAGCCATCACCGCACGGAGAAAGACTCCACTCAGCAGGACATCGGCGTCACCAAGGTCATTGTGCACGAAAACTATGACGCAAGCAAGTGAGTAAATTTGTCTGTCTGTTTGGGATATGGGAGATTCTTTGTACACAACCAGGTATTGATCTCACCTGCCAACGTTTCGGGGTCTGTCAGACACCTTCTTCAGAGCTTCTGACTGGAGTACTGCTTCTCACCGCTATAAGTAGCCGATGTAGGTGGCGCTTTTGCGGTGAGAACACTGTCCAAATATGGCTAAGTTTGTATCCCCCCTCGTCTCGGTTCATCACCGCTGTTGTCTTCCTGTCTGTCTGTCTGTTTGTTTGTTTGTTTGTTTGTTGTGATAGGCTCCCTAGACTGACTAAGAGTAGTTTAGATCATCATCATATCTTGTCAAACCACTTCTGTATCCACTGACGGGCAGTCGGGTTGGCCTCTCGCAGATCATCGTCAGTGCATGTTGTGCCAAGTAGTTAAATGAATTGCAGAAAGACCAATCACTTAGGGCACGTGTCCTGGCGAGCACGTGGCGTCAGTGATCAAAAGGGCACGGAAGTCTATATCGTCCCCCGTCTCTGCTGAGTGATGGCTGGTGTGCTCTGACACCTTTATCACCCCCAAAAGTGATCCTGTTTAGTGTCCAGTACTTTTTCTCACATCTATGGCCACGTTGATTCGATTCATATGGATGACATTTTCTTGGAATTCCAAAACTGAGGCGAGCGAGAGCAAAAAAAGAAAATTGCCTTCATTATGAAATCTTAGAGGTCAAATGACTTAACACCCAGAGTATGGTATACCGAATAATAGATTCTTCATTTTTGTTGTTTCACATCTTCCTCTTTGACCTTGGAATTGTCTTTGGCATTCTACGACATAAATATCCGTTTTCCCATATCTTTTTTTACCTCATATATTTGCTCATTTTGCATCGGCTTAGTACGATTTACAGCATGATCAAAAACTTTTTTAAACAGAGGAAAAATGTTGCGAGCGCGGATGTCATCCATATAATCGAATCAACATGACCCTTACGCTCATGTTTTTCCGCAAAGATCGAACAACGACATCGCCCTGCTGAGGCTGAGTCGCAGCGCCACCTACACCAACTACGTCAGTCCAGCCTGCCTGCCTGCAACGGATGTGCCTGATGACACGTCCTGCGTCACTTCCGGTTGGGGCGTTACCGGTAAGCTTACACTGTGATGGCATCAAAATTTGTGGGTTTTTTTAAAGTGTAATGTACACTAAAATGGCGAGATTTCAGAATTCTAGAAACACCAAGAGAGCGAGATATGGAGAAAGGGGAGGGAAAGAGAGAGAGGGTGGGGGAGAGAGGAAGAGAGAGGGAGAGGGAGAACTAAGTTGATGTCAACTGTCTGCTCCAGAAAGTGGGCTAGCGACCTACCTGTTGCAGACTACCGTTCCCATCATGAACCGCGACAAGTGCAACACCCGGCAGTACATGAACGGTCAGGTCACTCCCAGCATGCTGTGCGCCGGATATGACGAGGGAGGCAGGGACGCCTGTCAGGTGAGGAAACAGCTCGCATTTCTCTAGAGAAAAAAATGCACATGCCTCTGATCAGTAATCTAAACTTTATAGCAGCGTATATGATACCCTAACAGAAGACTATAACTTACAATTTTGCTTTAGATTAGGATGTTCGAAAGTGACGTGAGTCAGAGTAGACTGAGGTAGAATCTTTGGCTAGACAGGAACTGTGCGTGGTATTCCAGTTCAGGCCGTTATTCGTTCAGGTCTCTGGTCTCTTTGTCCAATGTTCTGTAAAAGTACCGGTTATGCTAGGGTCACATTTCCAATCCGGGGCCCGGCCGGGCAGTCTTTGGGAACGAAACGTATGATATAAAAGACAACAAAAACACAAAACGTACCTAAAGTAATTTAAGACCATAGCTTGTGCAAATTTATGGACATACACTTTGATTGTTCGTTTCCGCAAACGGGCCCCGGTTAGGAAATGTGACCCTAGCATAAAGCAGTTACGGTCTCAACTGAAAGGCTATGGGACTTCTTTTGCCCTTTTTTACGGATTGTGTTTTCAGGGTGACTCCGGCGGCCCTCTGGTCTGTAACTACAGCGGAAAGTGGACCCTGGACGGCATCGTGTCCTGGGGGTACGGCTGTGCGCAGGCGTACAAGCCCGGCATCTACACCCGGGTCACCCAGTTCACCAGCTGGATCAACAACAAGATGGCGACCAACTAGACTGTGTTACGCGCCGATTTGAGGCACAAGACATGGTCACGTAAAAACTCAATAGATCTCGCACGAAAGGCCAAATCATGCATATAAATGTGTCCCTGTAATGTCAAGAAGCTTGTCTAAGCTCCTGCGATACACTTGGAGATCCAAATATAATTTTCGAACGAGATTTGCACACTCAAAGTTGGCCCCAAATGAGCCTTCTTGTGTAAAATTCTGTCGTAGATTTCGCACTGCATGGGGGTTTCCGTGCTACCGTTTCAGCATTATCAGGCGTAATTTACTTCCGGGTCGTAGCAGAAGGGCTTGCGGCCGAACACGGAAGTGTGGTCAATCTTTACGTTCTATCCAAAGATATGTGATCATATGTTAGAATACTTTTCTTATTTTAGAATTTGTCATGCAGTGCAAATAAACAAATGTAACCGGCTCCTTACTGGGCGCCCAGTACGGAACCGACGACACCTACCGGGCATACGTCACCTAAAGTGTCTGTGCTCGCTGCGGTAAGCTTGTACGTATATGCTCAGAAGCAGTTGAGACATAGGGGGCTGAGTTCCGGGAAAAGTTGGAGAAGCCCAAAGAAGACGGTGGCTTTGGCACTCTGGAGGCAACCTTCATGAAAGCAGACCCAATTCTAAAATGAAAGAATTTTCCGTTTGACGTCCGTGCCTATATGGGTGTACACCGGCGCCCTTGAAAAAGCAAGGTTGAAATTGGGTCTATGGAATGACCCAGTACTAAAATGAAAACTTTTACGTTTGACGCCCGTGCCTATATGGGTGTACACACGACCTTGAGAAGCCAAGGTTGACATTGGGTCAATGGAATGACCCAATTCTAAAATGAAAACTTTTCCATTTGACGCCCGTGCCTATATGGGTGTACACACGCCCTTGAGAAGCCAAGGTTGACATTGGGTCAATGGAATGACCCAATTCTAAAATCAAAACTTTTCCGTCCTACGTCCGTGCCTATATGAGTGTACGCACGCCCTTGAGAAGGCAAGGTTGACATTGGGTCAATGGAATGACCCAATTCCAGAAAAGGACAACTTTTCCGTTTCAGTCCGTGACTATATGGGTGTACACACGCCCTCGAGAGGGCAAGGTTGAAATTGGGTCAATGGAATGACCCAATTCTAAAATGAAAACATTCCGTTTGACGTCCGTACCTATATGGGTGTACACACTACATTGAGAAGCCAAAGTTGAAATTAGGTCCATGGAATGAACCAATTCTAAAATCAAAGACTTTTCTGTCCTACTGGCGCCCGTGCTTATGTTGGTGTACACACGCCCTTGAGAAGCCAAGTTTGAAATTGGGTCAATGGAATGACCCAATTCTAAAATGAAGTACTTCTCCATTTGACGTCCGTGCCTATATGGGTGTACACACGCCCTTGACAAGCCAAGGTTGAAATTGGGTCTATGGAATGACCCAATTCTAAAATGAAAACTTTTACGTTTGACGCCCGTGCCTATATGGGTGTACACACGACCTTGAGAAGCCAAGGTTGACATTGGGTCAATGGAATGACCCAATTCTAAAATGAAAACTTTTCCGTCCTACGTCCGTGCCTATATGAGTGTACGCACGCCCTTGAGAAGGCAAGGTTGACATTGGGTCAATGGAATGACCCAATTCAAAAAAAGGAAAACTTTTCCGTTTGAGTCCGTGACTATATGGGTGTACACACGCCCTCGAGAGGGCAAGGTTGAAATTGGGTCAATGGAATGACCCAATTCTAAAATGAAAACATTCCGTTTGACGTCTGTGCCTATATGGGTGTATACACGACATTGAGAAGCCAAAGTTGAAATTGGGTCTATGGAATGAACCAATTCCAAAATGAAAACTTTTCCGTTTAACGTCCGTGCCTATATGGGTGTACACACGCCCTTCAGAAGGCAAGGTTGAAAATGGGTCCATGGAAGGACCCAATTCTAAAATGAAAACTTTTCCGTTTGACGTCCGTACCTATACGGGTGTACACACGGCCTTGAGAAGCCAAGGTTGACATTGGGTCAATGGAATGACCCAATTCCAAAATGAAAACTTTTCCGTTTGACGTCCGTACCTATATGGGTTTATGTCATGCCTGGGCCTGATACGGGTGTTCCGGACCGTGTGATAACTATCCGGATCACATAGGGTTCGGGAGGGTTATCACACAGGCTTCCATGGAATATTTCGAACGCATTTCGAACGCGTCGGTTGCGTGGCCGTCGGAAATTCGAATACCGGATTCGGAGATTGGAATCAATGTTGCTACAGTTTCTTGTTCGAGGACACAAAACTCCCTCAACTTCTGGCGCATTCCGCATTGAAATGTGTGTTTTCTCGGGTGGGTATGGCCAAGGTATGACATAAATAAAATACAACACGTTGTATTCCGCATCACCCTCGGTCCCAGCCCTCCCGCGGGTCGGATCGGCCTCCGGCCTACGGCCGTCGGGCGATCCGACCCGCGGTCGGGCTGGTACCTCGGGTGATACGGAATACCCCGTGTTGTATTCTATATGTACACACGCCCTTGGGAAAGCAAGGTTGAAATTGGGTCAATGGAATGACCCAATTCTAAAATGAAGTACTTCTCCATTTGACGTCCGTGTCTATATGGGTGTACACACGCCCTTGACAAGCCAAGGTTGAAATTGGGTCAATGGAATGACCCAATTCTAAAATGAAAACTTTTCCGATTGACGTCCGTGCCTATATGGGTGTACACACGCCCTTGAGAAGGCGAGGTTGACATTGGGTCAATGGAATGACCCAATTCTAAAATGAAAACTTTTCCATTTGACGCCCGTGCCTATATGGGTGTACACACGCCCTTGAGAAGCCAAGGTTGACATTGGGTCAATGGAATGACCCAATTCTAAAATCAAAACTTTTCCGTCCTACGTCCGTGCCTATATGAGTGTACGCACGCCCTTGAGAAGGCAAGGTTGACATTGGGTCAATGGAATGACCCAATTCAAAAAAAGGAAAACTTTTCCGTTTCAGTCCGTGACTATATGGGTGTACACACGCCCTCGAGAGGGCAAGGTTGAAATTGGGTCAATGGAATGACCCAATTCTAAAATGAAAACATTCCGTTTGACGTCCGTACCTATATGGGTGTACACACTACATTGAGAAGCCAAAGTTGAAATTAGGTCCATGGAATGAACCAATTCTAAAATCAAAGACTTTTCTGTCCTACTGGCGCCCGTGCTTATGTTGGTGTACACACGCCCTTGAGAAGCCAAGTTTGAAATTGGGTCAATGGAATGACCCAATTCTAAAATGAAGTACTTCTCCATTTGACGTCCGTGCCTATATGGGTGTACACACGCCCTTGACAAGCCAAGGTTGAAATTGGGTCTATGGAATGACCCAATTCTAAAATGAAAACTTTTACGTTTGACGCCCGTGCCTATATGGGTGTACACACGACCTTGAGAAGCCAAGGTTGACATTGGGTCAATGGAATGACCCAATTCTAAAATCGAAACTTTTCCGTCCTACGTCCGTGCCTATATGAGTGTACGCACGCCCTTGAGAAGGCAAGGTTGACATTGGGTCAATGGAATGACCCAATTCAAAAAAAGGAAAACTTTTCCGTTTGAGTCCGTGACTATATGGGTGTACACACGCCCTCGAGAGGGCAAGGTTGAAATTGGGTCAATGGAATGACCCAATTCTAAAATGAAAACATTCCGTTTGACGTCCGTACCTATATGGGTGTACACACTACATTGAGAAGCCAAAGTTGAAATTAGGTCCATGGAATGAACCAATTCTAAAATCAAAGACTTTTCTGTCCTACGCCCGTGCTTATGTTGGTGTACACACGCCCTTGAGAAGCCAAGTTTGAAATTGGGTCAATGGAATGACCCAATTCTAAAATGAAGTACTTCTCCATTTGACGTCCGTGTCTATATGGGTGTACACACGCCCTTGACAAGCCAAGGTTGAAATTGGGTCAATGGAATGACCCAGTTCTAAAATGAAAACTTTTCCGATTGACGTCCGTGCCTATATGAGTGTACACACGCCCTTGAGAAGACAAGGTTGAAATTGGGTCAATGGAATGACCCAAAATTCTATAATGAAAACTTTTCCTTCCTACGTCCGTCCCTATGTTGGTGTACACACGCCCTTGAGAGGGCCAGGTTGAAATTGGGTCAATTGAATGACCCAATTCTATAATCAAAGACTTTTCTGTCCTACGCCGTGCCTATGTTGGTGTACACACACACTTGAGAAGGCAAGGTTGAAATTGAGTCAATGGAATGACCCAACTCTAAAACTTAAACTTTTCCGTCCTACGTCCGTGCCTATATGGGTGTACACACGCCCTTGAGAAGCCAAGGTTGACATTGGGTCAATGGAATGACCCATTCTATAATCAAAAACTTTTCTGTCCTACGCCGTGCCTACGTTGGTGTACACACGCCCTTGAGAAGGCAAGGTTGAAATTGAGTCAATGGAATGACCCAACTCTTAAACTTAAACTTTTCCGTCCTACGTCCGTGCCTATATGGGTGTACACACGCCCTTGAAAAGGCAAGGTTGACATTTGGTCAATGGAATGACCCAATTCTATAATGAAAACTTTTCCGTCCTACGCCCGTGCCTATGTTGGTGTACACACGCCCTTGAGAAGCCAAGGTTGAAATTGGGTCAATGGAATGACCCAATTCTAAAATGAAAACATTCCGTTTGACGTCTGTGCCTATATGGGTGTATACACGACATTGAGAAGCCAAAGTTGAAATTGGGTCTATGGAATGAACCAATTCCAAAATGAAAACTTTTCCGTTTAACGTCCGTGCCTATATGGGTGTACACACGCCCTTCAGAAGGCAAGGTTGAAAATGGGTCCATGGAAGGACCCAATTCTAAAACGAAAACTTTTCCGTTTGACGTCCGTACCTATACGGGTGTACACACGGCCTTGAGAAGCCAAGGTTGACATTGGGTCAATGGAATGACCCAATTCCAAAATGAAAACTTTTCCGTTTGACGTCCGTACCTATATGGGTTTATGTCATGCCTGGGCCTGATACGGGTGTTCCGGACCGTGTGATAACTATCCGGATCACATAGGGTTCGGGAGGGTTATCACACAGGCTTCCATGGAATATTTCGAACGCATTTCGAACGCGTCGGTTGCGTGGCCGTCGGAAATTCGAATACCGGATTCGGAGATTGGAATCAATGTTGCTACAGTTTCTTGTTCGAGGACACAAAACTCCCTCAACTTCTGGCGCATTCCGCATTGAAATGTGTGTTTTCTCGGGTGGGTATGGCCAAGGTATGACATAAATAAAATACAACACGTTGTATTCCGCATCACCCTCGGTCCCAGCCCTCCCGCGGGTCGGATCGGCCTCCGGCCTACGGCCGTCGGGCGATCCGACCCGCGGTCGGGCTGGTACCTCGGGTGATACGGAATACCCCGTGTTGTATTCTATATGTACACACGCCCTTGGGAAAGCAAGGTTGAAATTGGGTCAATGGAATGACCCAATTCTAAAATGAAGTACTTCTCCATTTGACGTCCGTGTCTATATGGGTGTACACACGCCCTTGACAAGCCAAGGTTGAAATTGGGTCAATGGAATGACCCAATTCTAAAATGAAAACTTTTCCGATTGACGTCCGTGCCTATATGGGTGTACACACGCCCTTGAGAAGGCGAGGTTGACATTGGGTCAATGGAATGACCCAATTCTATAATGAAAACTTTTCCGTCCTACGCCCGTGCCTATGTTGGTGTACACACGCCCTTGAGAGGGCAAGGTTAAAATTGGGTCAATAGAATGACCCAATTTTAAAATGAAAACATTCCGTTTGACGTCTGTGCCTATATGGGTGTATACACGACATTGAGAAGCCAAAGCTGACATTGGGTCTATGGAATGACCCAATTCCAAAATGAAGTACTTTTAAGTTTGACGTCCGTGCCTATATGGGTGTACACACGGCCTTCAGAAGCCAAGGTTGACATTAGGTCAATGGAATGATCCAATTCTAAAATGAAAACTTTTCCGTCCTACATCCGTGCCTATATGGGTGTACACACGCCCTTGAGAAGGCAAGGTTGAAAATGGGTCTATGGAATGACCCAATTCTGAAATGAAGTACTTTTAAGTTTGACGTCCGTACCTATATGGGTGTACACACGCCCTTCAGAAGGCAAGGTTGACATTGGGTCAATGGAATGACCCAATTCTATAAACAAAGACTTTTCCGTTTGACGTCTGTACCTATATGGGTGTACACACGCCCTTGAGAAGGCAAGGTTGACATTGGGTCCATGGAATGACCCAATTCTTAAATAAAAGACTTTCCGTTTGACGTCCGTGCTTATATTGGTGTACACACGCCCTTGAGAAGGCAAGGTTGAAATTGGGTCAATGGAATGACCCAATTCTAAAATGAAAACTTTTCCGTCCTACGTCCGTGCCTGTAGGGGTATGAACACACCCTTTAGAATGCACGGTTGAAATTGGACCAGTGTATATAAACAATCCCTTAAGAGTGCAAAGTTGAAACCGCTTCAAAGGATCGCAACAGTTCGGACATAAAAGAATTGTCCGTCCTAAGTGGGTGTATAACCATTGAGGCATATGATAAAAAAAGTCAATCTTCCCCCATGACCTCTGCTTGGAAAGTAGGTTATATGGGTATAAATTACACAAAAGCCACTAAGAGTGCAAAAAACATTCCGTCCTTATAGTGTACGACCGTAAGTTCCTAACAATGAAAACTCACACGTATGGATAGAACTTACAAACTTTTCCAAACAAGAGTTTCCCGTCTTAAGTTAGCGGATAGAACCCGCTTAATAATGCAATTCTAAACGTTCTTAAGGAACGCTCTTAGCTATGATTTTCAGGGTATAAGAGCTGAAAACAGTGTAAACTAGAAAGTGTGTTAGGACATTATATACAATGCCCTCGTTCTATTGACGCAATTTAACCTTGCCATCTTAAACCCCCGTCACAAATGAAGAATTAAGCTCGGCCGACGTGTCGGCGAGCTCCAAATGGGTATTTTCGGCCGAAGGACGGTCGACGTTCTGTCGATTACGCGGGCTTCGGTCGATTTTTAGAAATCAAATTGATCCAAATATGCTCGGGCGATTTTGAAATTCGGCGAGCTTTGGGCGATCTACGAATTCGGCCGACGCTCGCATGAATATTGACGCCGGCTTAAGGGCGTGTGTACACCCATATAGGCACGGGCGTCAAAGTAAAAGTTTTCATTTAGAATTGGGTCATTCTATTGACCCAATTTCAACCACGCCTTCTCAAGCGGGTGTGTACACCCATATAGGCACGGACGTCAAACGGAAAAGTTTTCATTTTAGAATTGGGTCATTCCATTGACCCAATTTCAACCTTGGCTTCTCAAGGGCATGTGTACACCCATATAGGTACGGGCGTCAAACGGAAAAGTTTTCATTTTAGAATTGGGTCATTCCATTGACCCAATGCCAACCTCGCCTTCTCAAGGGCGTGTGTAACGTTACACCCATGTAGGCACGGACGTTGGACGGAAAGTTTTCCTTTTAGAATTGGGTCATTTCATTGACCCAATTTTCAACCTTGCTTTGTCAAGGGCGTGTGTACACTCATATAGGTACGGACGTCAAACAGAATAGTTTTCCTTTTAGAATTGGGTCATTCCATTGACCCAATGTCAACCTTGGCTTCTCAAGGTCGTTTGTACACCCATATAGGCACGGACGTCAAACGGAAAAGTTTTCATTTTAGAATTGGGTCATTCCATTGACCCAATGTCAACCTCGCCTTCTCAAGGGCGTGTGTAACGTTACACCCATGCAGGCACGGACGTAGGACGAAAAAAGTTTTCCTTTTAGAATTGGGTCATTCCATTGACCCAATTTTCAACCTTACTTTCTCAAGGGCGTGTGTACACCCATATAGGTACGGGCGTCAATCGGAAAAGTTTTCATTATAGAATTGGGTCATTCCATTGACCCAATGTCAACGTTGGCTCCTCAAGGGCGTGTGTACACCCATATAGGCACGGACGTCAAACAGAATAGTTTTCATTTTAGTATTGGGTCATTCCATTGACCCAATTTCAACCTTGGCTTCTCAAGGTCGTGTGTACACCCATATAGGCACGGACGTAGGACGGAAAAGTTTTCATTTTAGAATTGGGTCATTGCATTGACCCAATGTCAACCTCACCTTCTCAAGGACGTGTGTAACGTTACACCCATGTAGGCACGGACGTAGGACGGAAAGTTTTCCGTTTAGAATTGGGTCATTTCATTGACCCAATTTTCAACCTTGCTTTGTCAAGGGCGTGTATAACCCATATAGGCACGGACGTCAAACAGAATAGTTTTCATTTTAGAATTGGGTCATTCCATTGACCCAATGTCAACCTCGCCTTCTCAAGGGCGTGTGTAACGTTACACCCATGTAGACACGGACGTAGGACGGAAAGGTTTCCTTTTAGAATTGGGTCATTTCATTGACCCAATTTTCAACCTTGCATTCTCAAGGGCGTGTGTACACCTATATCGGCACGAGCGTCAAACGTAAAGTTTTCATTTTAGAATTGGGTCATTCCATCGACCCAATTTTAACCTTGTTTTCTCAAGGTCGTGTGTACAACAATGTAGGCACGGACGTAGGGCGGAAAGTTTTCTTTTTAGAATTTCCATTGACCCAATTTCAACCTTGCTTTCTCAAGGTCGTGTGTACAACAATGTAGGCACGGAGGTAGGACGGAAAGTTTTCATTTTAGAATTGGGTCATTCCATCGACCCAATTTTAACCTTGCTTTCTCAAGGTCGTGTGTACAACAATGTAGGCACGGGCGTAGGGCGGAAAGTTTTCTTTTTAGAATTTCCATTGACCCAATTTCAACCTTGCTTTCTCAAGGTCGTGTGTACAACAATGTAGGCACGGAGGTAGGACGGAAAGTTTTCATTTTAGAATTGGGTCATTCCATTGACCCAATTTCAACTTTGCCTTCTAAAGGGCGTGTGTACACCCATATAGGTACAGACGTGAAACGGAAAAGTATTCTAAGTATGTTATAGAACACTTACGAAGTTTTGCTAAAGAACAGTATCAAACCTGTCTTAAGTTGGCGGGTATAACCCGTTTGATAATGCAATCTTAACGTTGTCAACGGAACGGTTTTAAGTTATGATTCGGAGGGTATAAAAGCCAAAAGTTTTAACAGTATAACTAGAAAGTGTGCCAGAACATTATATACAATGCCATCGTTACTTTAAAACGTGTACTGGGCCGCCTCCTTGCGCGCTTCCCGCCCGAACACAGTCAACTGTCATCAGAATCAACACGAAACATTTCTTTTGCTTTGTCTTGCCAGTATTCTGCGTCACGCTGAGTGTGACCCGGAAACAGTGGAGTGTCGCCCTCAAACCACATGCCGCGAAACCCCCATATGGTGCGTTCTTGGTCCGGAGTGTAATACTTAAACCATAGGGAAAACCTTGGAAAATGGGTCATCTTTAACTCGAGAAATCTTGCTTCTTGGAGAAGTTTAGATACCCCGCTTTATTGCAGGGGCTTGAGGAACGTCTTGACATTACGAGGACACATTTATATGCATGATTTGGCCTTTCGTTCGAGGGCTATTGAGTTTTTACGTGACCATGTCTTGTGCCTCAAATCGGCGCGTAACAACTGAGCATAGCAGCCAGTTACCAGCCAGAGATTCCGCAAAATACAATATTGATGCAAACCACGTCTGTTGTATATTCGTTTGATTACCATAACCTACTCTCCAAGCAGCGAGACAAAAAAAGGATGACAAAGTAGAAAGCCCGACAAAAACGCCTAAAAACACGTCAAAAACCAGCCGAAACCCATGCTCTGCTTGGAGAATACCATAACCAAGATTCCACAGATAGATTAAAGTAAAACTTCAAATCCCTAGTGATTAGTGGTCCAGTTCGGTCACGCTTGCATTGTATTCGTTCCGAAAATACAAACAGCTTCTGTCTGTATAACTTAAACTATTTCAATGCCGCGGAAATCAATGTTTTCAGTGCGGATGTTTTCGCAATTCTTTTTGTACGGGTCACGTTCGCATGTCTACCTTTCTTAATGGTATTCATACCTTATGCAGGAGTTCATGTCATATTTGGTTCTCCTTTACTGAAATGGTTGAACGTACTTATTTCTAAGGTTCAGATACGCTACATTTTCGTATAAGAGTATCCATTGCAGTAATAGTGCCCTTATGTGGGGTCATTCAAAGTTCATTTCAAGGGCAAATGTATCTATATAGCTAACAGCAATGATTCTTACGGACGATGAACTCCGGACCCTCTAACGTCAAGGCCGCGCAAACAAACAGTACGGTTTCAACAGACTGTACAGGCCTGGTTGTACCGACTGATACGAGCTCAGAAAAGAAGAAGTCATGTTTTCAAGTAACGTTGCCAGAGTTATCAATCCAGAATTTAGGCGTTTAGACATTCATTTTTCACCGGAAGTGTCGTAGCGTGGAATTCGTTGCCTGGTACTGTAGGACAATCCTCATTAGAAAGTTTTAAGCAATACTTGCAAATAGATGTGAGCTGTTGGTTAGGTGTGGCAGGTGGTCCAGTGGCAGTGTAGTACAACCAACTACTGTCGCGCCGTACGGCTGCGAAGCTGGCGTGTTAAGGCCACAGTAACGTTTATACTGGTTATATAGATACAGAACACGTTACAGATACAGACATATACACAGATGAGATAGCATCTGGGCAGGCTACCTTCTTAGTGTCTACCTTCTTAGTGTTGCCTAGTATGTACTCGGGGCGGGGGGGGGTGACAGGGAAAAAACGTAACAAAAATACCAACGTTATACCAAGGAGGTTTAAATAGCCTATTTAAACCTCCTTGGTTATACAAACAAGTCCTTTCCCGTAAAAGATGGGATGGATCTAGAAATGCATGCTATATGCTGGAAGTGTCAGTACTTTTGCTTGGCTAAGGCTTCGTCTATGGCCATGTGTGCTAACAAGATGTATAGAGTCATAAACAAGCGTGGTCTCCACTGGAAAACATTTATTGACAATTCATGGTAACGGTACACTCATTGACTTCTTTTCATGCCGCCACCAAAATACAATACGCAAATACAAAGTAAGCAAAGCAAATATTGATGAAAGTAAATAATGCAAATATAAAGAAAGACCTATGAAATTAACAAAAGCTTTCCTGACTATAGGGTGATGTCAAGACATGTTATTGTGAAAGCTTTTGGACATAAAGTAAGATTTGATAATTGTTTGCTGTGGACAGAAAAGAATATTCCCCTAGAGTACATGCAAAGTATTATCTAACAGATTACTGAGGTCCGTGACACTTAACGTTAGACGCTGCATATCATAGAGCTGAAAGTTAACCCGCTAGGATTCCCTCAAATTGTCCAGTTTCTACCTTCTACTCGTATCGACTGGAGCAGTGTGGTGGTGACTGGTACGAACAGTTTATCTACAGGTGACTGGTACTAACAGTTTATTTACAGGTGACTGGTACTAACAGTTTATTTACAGGTGACTGGTACTAACAGTTTATTTACAGGTGACTGGTACTAACAGTTTATTTACAGGTGACTGGTACTAACAGTTTATTTACAGGTGACTGGTACTAACAGTTTATTTACAGGTGACTGGTACTAACAGTTTATTTACAGGTGACTGGTACTAACAGTTTATTTACAGGTGACTGGTACTAACAGTTTATTTACAGGTGACTGGTACTAACAGTTTATTTACAAAGCCGACTAAAAAGTTCCGTTTGAATCTGTCATCTGACGTACTGAGATGGAAACGTTGCCATGGCAACTATCGAATAGTCAAACAGCTGCAGCCAGACTTCATTCGGCCTACTTCCGCCGACTGTTGTATTTGTAATCTACACAGCGCTAAACATGGATGCTGAAATAGCAAGAACTACTTGGAGATGCAAACATTTCTAACGGTGTATTTTTACAAGATTTTTACATTATGAAACAAAAGATAAAGAAAGGTGCCGTCCCTGGTTGTCAACATGAATGAAAATCATACCGCGCAAAGTTAGGAGAACTACAAATACGTTATAGCAGCCATTGTGTTTGGGGAAGTCCGTGTACGTGTACGTTGACTTGGGCACACGGACAATCACACAGCAGGAAAACAGCTAGAGCTTACCGACGAGTCTGCGAGACCTAAAAGGACATTTCGGCGGCAATACCACCGGTGTCCTCCCGATCACTTCGCGATTTTTAGGGTTCGGCCGATGTTTGCAGGTGTGGCAGATTCGCAGGCGAAATATTCGCTCGAGTCTCTTGCAATCTTGGACTTCAGCGACTTTCTGGCGATCAACAAATTTGACCAAAGGTCGTTGACAGCGTGACGATTCTTTCGTTATATATAATATGACGTCACGACAAGATCACATGAGATGAGTTGTAACGTCAGGAGTTCCACACGTGACGTCTGGACAGGATGCAGACGTAAAAATGTGCGTCAGAAATAGACCCAAATGACGCAATAGATGTCTATTTGACGGTTACACGCCTTTGGTGACGTAGATCTAAGTCAAATTTAGGTTACAGGTGACGCTAAACGTTTTAATGGAAAATATATAGATATTGACTGGTCGCCAAGTGTTTTACAATCGCATGTGACAAAAATCTGGGGATCTTTTATAAACATGTCATAGTGGTTGGATAACTTATTTCATCACTTCAAGTTTTTACACAAAAATAACCAGAAATCCCTGTCTCAACGCCATCATCTTGCTCTTCGCTGTCGTCAGTCCATTTTCAGATGTTTACCAGCCAATTACGGCAACACATTCCGACCCCTAATGACCCATATCCTCCGACAGATATCAGAATAAATAACAGACGATTAGACCGTCCAGAAAAGCCCGATCCATTAACGCACACCTGTCCGCTTCCCTCGGCGTGACGCGTGAGCCAAAGTTGCGCCAGGTATTTTTACACCAACACCGGACAACGAAGCGTCCTTATCAGCGTGTTCAAACAGGATGGAGACTTTTCACCTTGCGTCGCGAATTTTGTGGCGCGGCTATAAATAGGAGGCGAGGCCCATTTCTTCCTCCACTTTGCTAAAGACTTCGTCACAAGGCAACAGAACTTCAACATGCTTTGGTGTCTTCTTCTTCTTGCTCTGGCAGCCCGCGGAGGTAGGCATCTTAGATTCAGTTTCCTTTGATAATGATGGAAGCTAATTAAAGTACATGTGTACGTTTTGGGCCAATAGAATATTGAACTTTTGACCGGTATCTTCGATCTTGTTTTACTTGACTTACATTACCCAGGTCCATCTCCATGTGAGTGGATCGAACCCTGCAGTGTTGTCTTCTGCAACTTGTACTGTATGTACAAAAATAGTGTGTTACGCCAAAGGAGGCGTACCTTTTATGCGAAACAAGTAACTATTAGCAGTGGCTGTTCTCATAATTCACATCGCTCTTGAATAGTTAGATTGTCTTTACAATAAAGTAAATTAGCTCTGAATGGTTAGATACCAGCAATAGTTCAACTGCCACGTCTGTACACGTTGCCATACATTGTGCTTGTTATAATTGTCGTGCAATTACTAGTAAGTTCTTCATTTCTTCGTGTCTCTTCCTGCGCAGACGCGTGGCTGTTCAGCTGCGGTTCCTCGGACTTCCACTGCAACAACGGGAACTGCATCCCCGCCAGCTGGGAGTGCGACGGCGAGGCCGACTGCACGGACGGATCCGACGAGGCCAGCTGCGGCGGTAAGGCCGTTAGTTACTGTAGCAACGAAGGCATCGGGTGACCAGATCGAGTATTGGTTTGGGCCGGTTCGAATCACCCAGTATCGAACATGGTTCGGGTTCGAATCATCAAGAATCGAACATAGTTCGGGTTCGAATCACCCACAATCGAACATGGTTCGAGTAACCGTACCATCGGGAGCTCCCAGTATCTCTACGGTGCTGGGAGCGCTATCCACCCGGGACCATTAGCGCACGGCACGCCGAAGAATCTTACTTCTCTTTACCAGACCAACTGCGCTTAGGCCATAGGGGAAATGATTAGCTAGCTAGGGGAGTTTGTCCACCATAGGATATTATACTACCTAGGAAGAAGTTTCTGCATAGACCAGACCAGACCAGACCAGACCCCCAAACGACAGATATTTCAGAGATTGGGGGTCTGGCATCCAGGCTGAGGAAGACATGGTGGAGGCTAAGTTTTAATGGGTTTGGTTTTAATTACGGCTAAAAGAAAAAAAGCCTATAGTAGGATTGGGATCGGTAAATCACCCCTAAGCTCTCCCGTGAAGGATGGTTACCAGGCTTTTAAGTCTGCTCCCTGTGGCGCTGTCGATTAAGAATATCTTTAACCAGTTTAGTATAGTAAAGTGTCAGGAATTCCATAGGACTCTAGTATCGAGACAAGATTGGTATTGGAAATGTATTGAAAGCTTTCGTGAAATCGAGTGTTGGTAAGTCCATCTGCTTTTCACTGTTAAGTGGGCCAGCTAAGCCATGAACTGTTTGTAAATGCAACACTATAAGCTGCTGGTAGTCTGTCGCTATTTCAAATTTACCCGAATTTACCCGGCGATGTTTCAGTTATCGTCTTCCACGTACATCAGGGCATGCAATACTGGCTGCTTCTAATCCGCACTGCAGCTAGGTGTCGCTGCTGTAGTGCGAAGAATGCGGTCCCAAACGTGACTCGTATTGTATCCCCCTCTTCCCGGTTCATGATTAGTAGCGTTTCGTTATTCCCACAGGAGGCGGAACCTGCCAGCAGGGCGTGCATTTCTTCTGCGCTAACGGACAGTACTGCATCGACTCCAACTGGGTCTGCGATGGAGATAACGACTGCGGCGACATGTCTGATGAACAGAACTGCGGAGGTGAGTTAGCCGTGCTGAATTCATTCAATCCTCATGGAGGTCGATAGACTGATCTATTTAAAAAAAATCTATTTATAAGGCTCATCCATTACAGAAAATTACTCACCTGATCTGAGTAGGAAGGCATCAAATTGATAGGAAGGCATCGGCTTACCAGATCGAATACTGATTCGGGTTCGAATAAACCAGGATCGAACATTGTTCGGGTTCGAATCATCCAAAATCGAACATGCTTCGGGTTCGAATCATCCACAATTTTATATGTTCCGGGTTCGAAAACCCCAGGAGCGCCCCATACATCATGCCATCAATGATAGCCATCATATGAAAGATTGTGTTGCGGCCCAGGTCCATATTCTAATGTTCAACACAAAGGAAACATGGACACACTCAAATGTTCGACTGTATTGTACCACTTTTCGTCCAGGAATGAATGAATCCACTGCTTCCACGGTGCAGTTTCTGTATGCTCTACCACAGAGCAATTTCTGAGGGGGTGAAGTCTGCTATCTCTGGTTGCCTTGTTTGTAAAAGCAAAATCCATGTTCTCCTATGTAGGCGGCGGCACTACCGACCCAACCGCTCCCGTCGTTCCATTTACCGGAGACTGCGGCTCCCCGGCCATCACCCCGCAGAACGTTCGTGTGGTCGGTGGTGTGCAGGCCGTGCAGGGATCCTGGCCCTGGCAGGCTAGCCTGAAGCTGTACGGTTCCCACGTGTGCGGCGGACAGATCATCGCCCCCAACTGGATTGTCACCGCTGCTCACTGCGTGGACGGGTAAGTAAGACCGTGAAAATGCGTCGTGAACGACAAAGCTCATAATAATCATCGTCATTATGGGCAACATGAACATGAAGCAAAAACGTATATAAAGAATTTCGAATTCAAATATGAGACAGTATCGTGATAAATGGGTAAAAAATTATCGAAAAAAAAAGTAAGCGCACCACCTTGGGTTCGAACCCGAGTCAAAAATGAATGAAACGAAACATCACGGCGTGGATAGAGCGTTTAGATTCAAATTGAAGGGGCGTTCTAATACACGTAAAAAGGCGACGACCGTTTCAAAAAGCGACGACCGTTTTCGAGACGGAAATAAGCGTCACGACTAGCTGCTGATTTACCCCCCGCGTTGTTCGTGTTTCCCGCAGACAGAGCAACCCCAGCTCCTGGCGCGTGTCCCTCGGCTCCCACCGCCGCACATCCACAGACTCCACCCAGCAGGACTTCAACGTCGTCAGGGTCATCATGCACGAGAGCTACGACTCTAACCAGTACGTTCACTTTCCTTTCCGTTCATGTATCTATTCATTCATTCATTCATTCATTCATTCATTCATTCATTCATTCATTCACGCCTTAGCCATGATGGGCTTCATGAATGATTGCGTTTCTTCACTGTGAGTATATATCATCATCATCATGATATATATATATAGTTGCGCGGTTGACGTTCTTCCCACTTTTCACCCACCCCAGGATCAACAATGACGTTGCCCTGATGAAGCTGAGCGGAAACGCGGAGTTCAACAACTACGTCAGTCCCATCTGCCTGCCGTCCACCGACGTGGCCGCCGACACTCCCTGCGTCACCACCGGCTGGGGCGATACCGGTACGGGAAATAGTCTGTGACTGCACTGAAGTTCGCGGTGGTTTTATGTTCGCGGTTTTCGCGGTGACCTCTTTACACGCACACACAGTACACATACGTCTGGACATATACATCTTATACACACACGCACGCACACACATACATTCTCTCACATACACGTACACACACACGCATACACAAACCACACACACACACACATACCCAGAATGTCACACACACATACATGTGCACATCCACACCGTGATGCACGCACACACACACACACACACACACAAACACACGCCACACATAATCACACACATGTGGCACACATACACATACATCGACTTTCCTAAGGTCTACTTAATCGATACATACAAACGGTCAAGCGGACACAATCGAATTAACCTATACATAAATGTATATGAATAGATATGAGTAAATTAACGAATCAAACGTTAAAAAAAGGGACGTAAAATGGGCGGTCCCGTGATCGAAGACGTATCTCGAGAACCTTAAAAGGCACTACAACAGCCTCATTAGTCAGATGTGTACATGTATCTTCTGGCTGTACTAAAGATGAAAATGAACATGACTATTTTGTAGGCTCTGGTGCGTCCACCTACCTGATGCAGGCCACCGTGCCCATCATGGAGTGGAACAAGTGTAACGGCCGCCAGTACATGAACGGAGCCATCACCGACAAGATGATCTGCGCCGGGTACGACCAGGGTGGCAAGGACGCCTGCCAGGTAACTCTCTTTTCTTTCTTCTGTTTCCCAGACAGCGCTCTGTTAACACACGGGGCCGCGAAGTGACTTGAAACGCCTGTCTGGCTGTGCCGGCGGTGTGACGACCGCAGTATTGTCTCGCTTTCATGAGGTCAAAACTCTTACTCTTACCAAGAAGCTTTCGATCAGTCCTCTGATCCTTGTCAAGTTGAAATGACCCAACAAGGTCATGTAACCTGAACGGAAGTGTGACGTCATCAGCGGGTCAAAGGTGTCCGGCTGTCAGTATCGGCCCCCGTCTCGGTTGTTGATGTTGATTGTATGTGGGCCTCCTGATGAGTAAACTTGGTACTGCAGCAGAAATTCCGTTTTTGTCCTGGACAAGCTGTGGTCTTGATTTTTTGGCGGCAGATAGCTTTTGGTGTAGAAGTGGGCAACTTGGAAGCTTAAGTTGTTAAACGGGCAATGTTCTTGTTTGTTTGCAGGGTGACTCCGGCGGCCCTCTGGTCTGTAACTACAGCGGAAAGTGGACCCTGGACGGCATCGTGTCCTGGGGGTACGGCTGTGCGCAGGCGTACAAGCCCGGCATCTACACCCGCGTCACCCAGTTCACCAGCTGGATCAACAACAAGATGGCGACCAACTAGACTGAGCATAGCAGCCAATTCTGCCTCGTAACGTGACGAATCTAGCCCTGACACATCCAAATATCATGTGAATAAAAGACAAAGTTCTCGTTCTCTTTTGCAGTCGAAGACTCGAAAGAAACTATCATAAACCTCTCGCCTCCCTCCTTGCTCTAAGTAAGATGACACACCTTATATAGTTTTGTTTTAATGTTAATGTTTTATTTTCATGTAATGCACACGGGTCGATTTCTGTATCTTTCCTCTTTTCAATGATAAGTAAAAAGATATATCTACGAATCTCGTGTACTTTATCCGGGACAACATTCCATGTCCAAAATACTGCTAACATTTCATCTGTGGCAGCGAAAGGCATAGTAGCAAAGATGGGGCTTCCTAATCGTTCCTATTCCTATGATGTAAAGTGCCTGTAAATATGAATAACATCAATGTTTCGTTATCGAAGCTATTTTCAGCTTGACGTCCAAAATGCAACATTGAGTAAGGAAAGGATTTGCCTCAGAATAGCCATCAGCGATACACATACAGATCGCTAGAGGTCGTCCCATGCTACAAGTGTTACCCGTTCTCACATCCACAAATGTAGTAGCGGAACCCCGCTGTAGTAGCGGAATGTACTATAGATCACTTTGATATAGCGGCAGGAAAATATAGCGGTTGGGGGAAAATGGAGTAGGTCACGGGACTTAATTTTAACGGTTTGAACAAACATTTACTGTCTCAAATATTAGTGATCAAATATTAGCGATGATGAAATTTCTGCGGTTGACTAGTGGCCGTTGAATTAGCTAAAATCAAGGCACAGTTAACAAATCAAGCACCCATGCACGTACTTGTGTGAGTGAGTGAGTGAGTGAGTGAGTGAGTGAGTGAGTGAGTGAGTGAGTGAGTGAGTGAGTCGGGGTGGGTGAGTGAGTGAGTGAGTGAGTGAGTGAGTGAGTGAGTGAGTGAGTGAGTGAGTGAGCGAGGTGGTGGTAAATATGAGCAGTTCACAAAAACAGAGAATTCAGTATGATCAGCGTTACTTTTACAAAAACAACATAACAGATGATAATTCAGCATTTATCGTCAAAAAAATAAGCCGTCCCTCGGTACAAAAAAATATGTCAATGTAGACACTGTACTAGTTTACATCAATACAGAATCATCGGCACAGATGTTGCGACAGCAATTCATAGCTGTCAAAGCACTCTTTCATACGATGAGAAGATTTATAATAGAAAAGGAATCAAAATACAAAAGCAAAACTCTGATACTTCTCACGCGCCCTCCTCGAACGTAAGGTGACCTCGAACAGAAGGTGACTCAAGTTCAGGTCTCCCGGGGCCCAAGAAACGTTGAGGGCGGGCAGTGACTGGCCTCCGTAGCTGACAGAACGTTTGGTGATGTTCAAAACTATGAAATAGGTAAAGTAGTGGGCAACCTCGAGCCAACCGTACACACTCACGCCGTATCTTCAGAAAATACATGAAAGATTAGATTTAGAATTACACTATCGTTGATAGTGACGTTAAAAGTAGTTACTCAAGCAGCTGGATGAAATTTTGGCACAGTCAGACGTATCCGCTATCTTTCGTTTCAAAATTTTATCCAGTTGCTTGAGTAACTTTTTTGGGCGTATCTTATTACCTGGATGTCTAACCTTCATCAACGTATCGTTGATAGTTGTTCGCTTGCAATTAGCTACGGAATGACTTTGCAATAAACTTGTTGTTCGTTCAATACATTGTGACATTTTTGGGGCATGATTCGAGGTCGGAGGTTTAAGCGTTTTTCGAGGGCAACGTGCCAGAAAATGGTAGTAATAATGAAAGGGTTAGAAGAAATGTCGTCTTCCCTAACGTTAAGTCAATTCTTTATAACAATAACAAAAAGTTATGACAGAAGTTCTCAACAGGAATTTCTTCTGAATGCATGGCTCTTCAGTTTTTCCCCATTTCACTTCCGACTATGATGGTATTCCTACACTGGTTGACTTCTGAATCAGGTCATTACAAAGTCTACAAAGAATCATTCCTGAAAATTTGTCCATCAGTACACGTATGAGCATTTTTAATTCTTATTCTATATTCTAACCCGCATGTTGATTATTTATTCTCTCATTCGCCCATTTTGTACTTAAAGTGCAGAAATTCACACATGCATGCACCGTGGCCTTGCCGCTCCAAGAGCCCAGAAAATGAAAGTGGCTTGCTATCCAAGGACCCCTGAAAGTGAAAGTGGTTTGCCTGGCGCAGGTGGATCTCGGGGTATCACGCGAGAAAAAGTGAGAGTTGTTGTGAGTGGGCGGAGCGTAATTGTCAATCAGCCGCGGACGTCCGACGTACAGGCAAAATGGCCGCCCAGACTGCCACCACCAAATTCTCTGATAATTATGATCTAAAAGAGGAGCTGGGCAAGTGAGTATACACACGATCTCTTAACGTTTCGAAATTTAAGGTGTTCTCCTATCGCTTGTAAAATTTGCGTGCGTTTTGAGGGCGCGGTTGAGTGATGAAGGGTGTATGTTTTCCAGGGGTGCGTTCTCGATCGTGCGAAGATGTGTGCAGAAGGCGACCAGCGCGGAATTCGCAGCCAAAATCATCAACACGAAGAAGCTTTCAGCCCGAGGTAGGCAGCAGGCTTTCTATCCTTCCCCTCCGCCGTGAGAGATTCTGCCACGCCAGGCAGATCTCCCTCGGTCCCGCAGGAACGCAGGGGGCCCTGGGTGGGTGTTCCCCGGCAAGCCAAGGGTCGGCTGGTGGATAATTTTATGCGAGATATTCGGCGGGTGGTTCACTTGTGTCGGGCCGTGCGATGTGCCGTACTGCCGCTAGCATTTTACTCGGCAAGCGGTGCATTTATAGAGACAGTAGGGTTAGCTGAGACCCGCTTACAATTAGGGAATGTTTCTCTCTCCTGATCCCTTCTCAGAAAAATATAAGACAAGAGAAAATCGCACGAGAGGATGATCATATTTGCCTGGGGATTTAAAAATCGCAGGTGAAGCAAAAGCCCTGGCTCAGATGTTGCGACCTAAGCAGGAGGTTTTAACCTGTTTTAGCAGGGTCTGCCCTGTGTTCGAGCTGTCAGAAGTCATTTGGGTTGAAGAATGCCACAATTCAGCATAGCAGGGAGTGGAAATTTAAACTACAATGAAAAGCTCCACATTATTTTATCTAATTTGAGCAGAATTTTTCATAACGCCATGTCGTTAAGTCCTGGTAATTAAGATATAAAAATGCAAGAAGATAGATTCTGCAGCTGATGGAAGAAATGTGCATCCCAGCATCTCTCAACCTTACAGTGATGTAAAAATTTTTTTTACCAAACTGGTGCAAAAGAAAGAATTAATGGGAGATATCTATTTCATAGATGACAGTATCCAGTCAACATTTGTCAAATTTCTTTCTGACTCAAAATTTCTGTTCTCCGTTGGTTGAGGATGCAGCATTATTTCTGGGCTTGCAGCATGCAGCCGATATTCAGGTCTAGCTGGGGCCCTGTGTTAGGTTGGTCCCTCTGTAGAGATGGCCCTAATCATGTATGCTGGCAGTGTGCCGTGGAAACATAGGTGTTTCAGGTCGGGGCCGAACTGCAGTTCGCCTTGTAGCGGTGTTCTTGATAATTTTTCTGATAGGCTCATAATGCGGGGGTGATTATTGGAGATGTCAGTGATAATTGCTACCGTCATTTCGTGCGGACCATTACGACTGGATGCGAGACAGCACTAGGACAGTTCTTGGGCACCGGCCGCATGATTATGCATGACAGTTTTTATTGCTTCTTTCGGTTATCTGTTATCCGTTTGTTTGTTGTCCAAAGGTGTTGTTGTGATGGGCAGCGGTCTGGAGTAAAAAATGACCAGACAATCTTGGAAGCTTGCGCTGGGGGGAAAAATCGCAGCGCATGGGAAATTACGTTGGACTGACTCCAACATATACATCAGGGGCAACCCAATTCAGAATTCCCCAACAGAAACTAGAGAAAGGATGGAAGAATTGGGTTCATCGATGCTGTTGGGATAAGCCCGGGATGGGTCCCGGGGGGAGGGGGGGATTGTGTGGATTTTATTCAGATACACTGGGATTCACACCGGTCTCTGGTGTCTCACAAATTCACATGAATCTCCCTGCTCCATAAATAGATGGATTGGCGGGGTAGGAAAGGGCATCTATTCTGGTGGGAGGGGCACACCATCCCCACTGTGATCACACATATCACACAGGAGGAACCACTCCCCTAACCCTGCTCTTCTTTCTGCTCCTCACAGACCACCAGAAGCTTGAGAGAGAAGCGCGAATCTGCCGTCTCCTGAAACATGCCAACATCGGTCAGTGTCACTTCCATATCGTTCTGGGTGTGTAAGGAGGGAGGGGGGCGTTTGTGCTTGACATTTTCACAGTGTGACCACAAGGGGAGGGTGTCAACGAAAACAAACACCTCATATCCATTACAATGTTTGGTCAGGGAGGATCATTATGCTGTGGTGGGAGGTGTGCTATGGTTGTGTGTGATGTGTATAGTGCAGGGGCCATTTCAAAATGTTGTCTGTTTCACATCACTCTCACAAAGGGATACGAAAGATAATGTGTTTCTGTTTTGACCATATGAAAATGACTGGCGAAAATGTCACTGTGACATAGCCAAGAAGTATTTGATATTTTTTCTTATAACAAATGAGAAAATATATTGAATATTCTGCTTTTGTAAAAATGTAATGTTACATCCTAGAACTTAAGAAGCTTACAGAAAGAAAGACACTTTAAAAGAGAAAAATATTGTAATTGTTCAGTTTTGGCCAATTTTATTCCAATTTTATTGCTTACCACAGATGATTTTTTTTTTTAAAGAAAAGATCTACAAACCATTATTTGTTGGGCCTGTAAGTTGCCTTATGCAAATACATGGGCAACCACCCAGTACTGACAAGGGATGAGCAAATGAATGAATGAATAAATGAATAAATGGATGAAAATCAGCCATTGTATTTAAAAAGAACAATGCTGTATTGAGGATTGTGTGTGATGTATATGCAGGGCTCGAAATTCTGGTGCACCTAACCTAAAAATTAAGGAGCACAGGAAGAACTTTGGGTGCACAACATAAGATATACAAAATGTAGTAGAATGTGAGCAAAACATATTCAGAAACCCTACTGGCTCTCCAAGGAACTTCAATCTAAAATTCTATAGCTAAAATTTCAAACAAGTTATACATGTCAAACAAAGTACAACAAATGTTACAACAAATCGCTACAAATTGTGTATGGCTTTTTCTGATACTTGAATTTCAAGAATTATTTTGTATGCTGTGTTCAATTGTACCTGTTACCCTATAGCATACAAAAATCCCTAGGTGCACCGATGCACCCACAGTCAAAAATTTGGTGCACAGCTCCCATTTTTGGTGCAAAAAGGTGCATGTGCACCCAGTATTTCGAGCCCTGGACTATGTATTGGTATCTACTTTCATGTCTACACACATATATACACTCTATACCATACCACATTGTTATCCTTTTGGAATGACACAGTGTAAATTACATTTGCTGTTGTTCTGTTACATGCTAAACCTGTTGTTTGAGTAATGTACCGCTTCATTGTTATCTGGGAGAGCTTTAATTGAATTCCATGAGTGACCACACACATCAACTGCTCTTCACAAGTGATTCTTTCATCACTGCAGATATTGTGACATATTTGCAAAAGGCAAACACTGTGTCGGTATATAGTACTGTATCTACGACAAAGCAGCGCACAGTGAATTTCCTCTTCATAGTCGTCGTATTTTACTTGTCATACATTTTCTTTAAAAAGGCAATTTGACTCACCTTTGCACTATGACCTATGGCCCTGACAACATAGATACATTTTATGCCTTATGAATTGGTATGAACAAGATTTAAATGGCAAAATTCAGAAAAACTCTGGAATGAATGCTGTGGTGAAGTCATCCTACAACTACTCTATGGCTATGTTCAATTTCCCTTTCCTGGTATACTGTACATTGTACATGTATCATCCCGACCATTCTATTGGCATTCATTGACGCTATTTGTTAACCTAATGGTCTTTTAACCCTATGTTATACAGTTTGGATTTTGCTGGTCGTTTTGTGGATATCCATTATCGATGAAGGCAGTGGCTGCTGTTCTGTGCCTGCATGTTCCCTCCCCTTACAGAGACCCATATCGTTAGTTATAGAGTTTGAAGCGCCTATTCCCAACTTTGTCCATGCCGCTTGCTGGGTGCTCAGTAGCATGCGTAGTCCAGTGGTTAGCGATCTTGCCTCTGGAACTAGAAGCCCCGGGTTCGATCCCGGCTGTGTCGCTCACCCGACAAGCACGCTACCGGAAAAGGTTGCAGTCCTTAGGACGGGACGTTAAGCCGTGGTCCACTGTTCATTGTGCTTGTCGAAAAGAGCTAGGGGAATTTCCCCGGTACAATGAACCTGTAAATACTGTATATACTAGCGTGGAAGATCAGCTCATCTGTTCATTGAGTTCATTTGCAGTAAACTGGTTCGAGATCACTTTCCTTTCCTTTTGATGGGCTTATCCTCTAAAAGAAGGTTTTCTGCTCGTGATGTAGAGGTCTGCGCACCCTACCTGTTGCCACATCTGGTTCAAATTCCGTGGAGCCAGCGGCCAAAGTTTGCGCTCGGGTCTGGTCATGACTAGAAAAGAGTCGCATTGTCCTATCGGATGGGGACGTAAAGCCGGCGGCCCTGTGTATGAGGGAGCTTATGGCGTCAAACCTGAAGACAAATCTGTTCGGATATGCAGCTTTAGTACAAACCTGGTGTGTTACGCCATGAGGTGGTTTCCCGGGTATGCAATACAAACAGACAAACAAACAAGACATAATGTAACATAAAACTAATTAAAAGAACCCAACACACTTATCGAGAAGAGTAGAGGTGACCTGGTATGTTTGGCGGAAGATACGAGCCGTAGCAAAGCCGCTTTTCACTACTACTAGCTAACGAAAAAGTGTTACACTTTTTCCTCCTCTATTATACTTGGTATAGACTATGATTTACATGTAAGTGTTAGCTGTCAATCCTCTAGGCTAAATTCAGGAAGGCAGCAGATACATGTGGGTAGGCTGGCTTCACTTAACGCTAAATTCAGATACCCAGCATGCTATATATATATATATATTGTACTTACAATGCACTAGTTGCACTCTACCGATAACTTTGGAGGACCCTCGAAACCTTGACCCACTTCATGTTAACACGCTGCATAATTAACATCATTGTATTTGTTGGATAAAAGGACAGAATCCCTACCTGCCGACCCTACTATTTCGGGGCTCTAATCGGAAATGCAGCATTAATTTCCCATGGCTGTACAATTACATGTATGTAGCATGTATACCAGGGGGCAAGTGTAAATGTACAATGTCCGTTCCGTCACTCCTGAATGTCACATTCTCGTCTGATCAGCCTGTCCCACGTTTTAATTGTGTTGATGAGCGATCGAATTACAGGAACTGTTGAATAATTAAAGATCCCCACAGAATATTTGTCCTACATCCATAATGGAGATTACCTGATGAGTGATGAAAGGCCTGGTCAAAGACGTGTCATCAGAATGGTTACAGGCTGGGAGAATGAAAGGTCATCTGCGTCAGAAAGGCCACATGAGTTTAATTTGTTCGTTCTTTCAAGAAATATGTACATAAAACCAATACAAGTGACCACCTCTACATACATTTGTATAAGGACCACCTGACAATTGATATACAGTCAAACCTTTACTAGTGTCCACCTCTACATAAGGGCCACCTGGCCATTGATATATATCCTATACCCTCCCCCCATCCTGTTCTATATTTCTGGGGAGATCCTTGGATATTGTGGTACAGTATATGCACTCAGCATTTCCAACTAGTCTCTACCAGACTAACCACGCCGGCAATAGCTATTATTTGCCAGGGTAGTTTGGCCATCAAAGGGTTTCACTCGCAGGCGCAGTTATACATGTACTGCCATGGACTGACTCTACTGTCAAATTATTCCTTTTTTTGGCCGAATTGTACGATCCATACCTCCTTAGGAAGGCCTGGTGGAGGCTAATTTCCAACCCTGATAAGGGTTAGTTTAAAACGACCACACCTACCCCTGAGTATTCTTCAGGAATGCCATGTTGGGTTTACCTTTCTCCTTAAGCCTGTCTTGCGTCTTCCTGTGCTTTGTGAAGGCGTGACCACCTTTGAAACATAAGTGTCCAGGTCGTATTTTACCTACCACATGTTTATACTATGAGTCACACATCTGAAATGTAGGGTAGAAAAGAAGTAGGGATTGTGTTTGGTCATGGGAAAATTTGAAATTAGTTTAAATTAGTAATTGCTTCTTATGACAACAGTACAACATCCATGGTTTGTATCTTTTCAGGCCATTTGTTATGGAAGTGCTGTCAATATATTGTAAATTTGATTCTAATTTGTTTCATAACAATTATTTATTATATGAGCTTCTATCATTTTACATTGATTATGACAGTTTTACCAGTGATTCCCCTTGGTTAACCTTTTCTTGTTGGTTGATAACAAATATATGATTGTTCCCATCATCTTCCTATCAAGCTCTTACATTTTCCAACCAACCTTTGGTGGATGATATGTATTTAATCAGTAGCTATTTCTGAATAGTTATTCCAAGTTTGTGACTTTTCAGGCATTACGGTATGTTTTTGTTTAGTTGCAGTGCCTCCATAGCAACACTGTTTATGCAGAGGTTTATCTATGTATCGCTTGTCCCCCTCAGCTGCTTTGATGTCGCTGACAATATGAAAAATAACCTGTTGGCTGCATGTGGGTCTGCCAGGCAGAGATATTGGTATTGACACGAGACTTCTAATGAAGTCATGAAATATTAAAGCTCCCATGTAGCAGTTGGGTTAATCTCTGTTTACACTGTCTGTGGACGCTTTCAACAGGGCGCGTAATTCATTTTTGGAAATAGGTGCACCCCAACCCAAAAAATTAGGTGCACAGAAAAAAAATTGGTTGCACCACATAGAATAAAGTTGAATGTCAGCAAAACTTACGTTTGAGGCTACTGCCTCTCTTAAAAACTTCAGTCTGTATCCAGCTTTCAAATTTCAACCAAGCAATTATACATGAAATAAAGTACAACAAAAGGTAATATTGCTTTTTCTGATACTTACATTTCAAGAATATTCTGTATGCTAGTATACAAGAGAACCATTACCCTATAGAGTACAAAAATATCTAGGTGCACCCACAGTCAAAAATTGGGTGCACAGCTCCAATTTTGGGTGCACACAGGTGCACATGCACCCACTATTTTGAGCCCTGAGAAGGCCATGTTGATTTGATTACAGTATATGGATGGCATCCTCTCGGAACCAAAAACTGATGTGAGTGTGCGAGTAAAAAATATTTTGCGCAAAGAAAAAAAGCCTTCATTAATAAATCTACATGGTCAGGAAGGTTAAACAAATGACTAAAAACACAGTATGGAAGAGCGAATAATTGATTCTGAATTTAAGTTTTCACCAACCCGTGGCCAACAATTCTTGATGGTGGATGCCTTGTGAATAAGAAAACAAAAGCTGCTAAAATGTGAGACAGCAGAATTTATTACAAGCCTTCAATCAACAGAAGATTCTTATTTCTTAGGCCGCACTAATTTATTTTCTTGGTTAACAGAATAAAAAAAAAATTTAAATGCTAGATTGGAAAAACAACATGAAAACAGAATCTCAGAGGAATGTTTGTACTTTGGTGCACACAGTATCAGGGAGTGAACAGGGTCAGGTGCAAGTTTTCACCCCAGCCTTCTGTTTTCGTGATTTTTTTGTTGCTAAAATTGAAAATGAAAATCCGTTAACCAAGAGTTTAAATTGGTGTGGCCTTATCTGTGGTTTATGTAGACTCAGAAGGACAGGTGTTTGTCTTGGGTGCAGGGACACGTTTCCAAACAAGAGCCCATTTCCTTTCTTCTGTGAAAGTACTTGTACTGTAAATGCCTTTAAATTCGCGGTGATTAAATTTTGCCGTAGGGAGAAAATGGAATGTTGGTGGTGGTTTTAAGTCTGCGGTAACGCTATAGTTATATACTGTACATACTGTACTGTAATGAAAACACCGGCAGTAAAACGGCCACCGCAAAAACTGCAAACATAAAACCGTAGCAAAAATTTAGAGAATTACAGTATTCTACTAAGCAAGATAAGAATAGATGTTGTTTATTGTGCACTTATGCGAGCTTGTTATGGAGGAAAGTATCTAATATACTGATACATGTAAATCTCAACATCCAGACATCTTGCTTTATGAAAACTTCCTAAAACCCCTGTCACACAGTACGAAAATTGATCGCCTGATCAGTCTACGATGTCTAGTTTTTTGGGCAGTAATATGCCCGGTGTTCGTCGGTCTATTGTTAGAGATTGGCCAATGTGTGCCGGTCCCATAGCGCCGTCCAGTGTGATGGGGTAGACAAGTAGACTTCTAAATTGTCCAAATGTAGGATGTGTAATGTTTTCACGTACTTTGGTGTCCCATAATAGAACATTTTGACCTCACAAAAATGCGGATGCGGCGCTAAGCTGTGATGTTGGGTGACGTATGCACGGATGGTGTTTAGACAAAATAACCCACATTACTGCTTGACTGCTGTGTACATAGTCGCTTCCTGTTGAATCATGCTTATTTTTACATAAAATCAGACATTCTGGGAAGAAATCTAGTTCAAATTCTGTTGAGCCACCCACGACTGGAAAAGAGTAGCATCGTTCATTTAGGTGGAGACGTAAAGTTGGCGCCTCAAGCATGAAACTTTACACATAAAAGAACCCACCACACTTATTATGTAGAGTAGGGATGACCCGGTGTGCTTGGCAAAAACGCGAGCCATAGCGAAACGGCATTGCACTACCACTAGCTATAGTTGATAGTGTTGATATAGTGAGTGAGTGTGAGTGAGTGTTAAATTCTTTAGTCTAACTTATGTGTACTTAAGTCTTTACTTTAGACTTTACATAGTAGAAGACCACAGAGTCTGTTGATAATAATATAAATCCCATTCTGCAGAAAACAGCGCTAAAGCATTGCAAACCCTTACTGCACATTCTTTCACTCTACTCTATGAGAGGTTCATGCAAAGCCATGCTGACAGGTTTGACAATTAGGCTGTTGGCTGTGAGGGAAGTTGTGAAAGGTGTAAACATACACGGATCACTGCACACAGGTCAGTTGGAGCGAAAGTTCTCGTTTTTCCAGGAAGTACAGGAAAATCAATGTGAGCACAGGTGTCATCTGCTAAGTCGGGTTTTTCTGGCCTTATTTGTTTTCAGTACAGCATCCTTGTGCCTGTTAGAAGCAGTGTGGTGTATTGATTTACATCATCATAATGTACTTGTGTCTTTTTCTGACGCCGGATGATAAAGTTCTTTTAGAAACTGATCATAAGCAGGGTTTTTTCTAGAAAAAGTAAACAAGAGGGAGCACACACAGCCAGGGAGCAAATTCTATGTATTTATGGAAGAATTGATCACTGAGGGAAGGCTGTATGCTGGAGATTAAGCTAAAATCTGACTTTGACAAGGGGGCGCTGGGCTGAAACAAGAGGGCGCAGTGCCCCTCTTTCCCGATTTAGATGAGCACCTGATCAGCATAAGTATATGTATTTTGTCTGCCCTTATTTTTGTTCAGTACAGCAGCCTTGTGCCTGTTAGAAGCTGTGTAGTGTATTGATTTACATCATCATAAGGCCACACCATTTTAATGCTAGATTGGAAAATCAACAGGAACACAGAATCTCAGAGGAAAGTTTGTACTTTGGTGCACACAATTTCAGGGAGTGAACAGGGTCAGGTGCAAGTTTTCACCCCAGCCTTCTGTTTTCATTATTTTCTTGTGCTAAAATTTAAAAAAAATCCATTAACCAAGAAATTAGATTGGTGTGGCCTAATGTGCTTGTGTCTTTTTCTGACGCTGGATGATAAAGTTCTTTTAAAAACTGATCATCAGCATAAGTATATAGTGTATTTTGTCTGCCCTTATTTGTGTTAAGTACAGCAGCCTTGCATCTGTTACAAGCTGTGTTATGTATTGATTTTATGTTATCATAATGGCATTGTACATGAAATGAACCCGTATCTTTTGTGGACACTGACAATGGATGATAAATGTCTTTAAAAACCGATAATTGGCATAACTTAAGCACACTCTAGATAGTGACATTTCAGATGTTGATTTTGTTCGCCCTTTTTTGTGTTCAGTGCTAACAACAGCCTTATGCCTGTTACACGCTGGACCACTACTTTATCATTTTGCTTTTGCCTTTTGGTCATTGATACCTGTAGAAATATCAGTAAACTAGTGAAACCACCACTCACCCCTTCCACACAAGCAGGAAAACCACTTATAGAGAGTAGATATTTTTAGCAGCTAGGCTGAGGAGTGACTCTTATCTTGAAAACATGTGAGTGTGGTGAGTCGTACAGTTGTGTGTGGAAACATGTGGGTTTGATAAAGCACCTTATCTGGAGGTCTGGCTCTGATAAAACTTAAGCTGTCAACAAGTCTTGATCTGCTACTGGAATTGAGTCAGAGGTAGGCCATAGTAGAGATGATTGTGGACAGAAGGTCCATGGTTTAAATCAAGACCTGCATATGATGAATGGGAAAATCAATATACTTGGTCTGATAGTAATACCTTGATTAGCACAGCAAAGGTATGGTCAAACATGTACAAGTGACCACCTCTCTCTCTATATATATGTGTGTGTACACAAGGACCACCTAGCCATTGATACATGTATAAAAGTATCTGAGAATCAAGGAATCATGCTGATTATCTCTTTTCCAGAGATACATCTAAGGCCACAAAACAATTATTTGTTGGTTGGTTCGCTGACTTTAAAGAACATAATGCTATGAACATTAGAATATCAACATGAAAACATGTCTGAGGGGAAAGTCTATACCTTGGTGCAAACAGTCTCAGGGAGTGAACAGAGTCAGGTGCAAATTTTCCTCCTAGCCCTCTATTTGTTTGATGTCATCTTGCTAGATTTTACGTAGAAATGTCCTAGGAACAACCAATCAAATTGTTATAGCCTTATGTAGTAGTAGACTGGTTTATTATTATTCCACAAGAAGGGTAAAAGCTGTTGGTAGCCCAGTATTGGCCTAAATCGTGTAGCTTCGTCATCACATTGTTATTACAGAACTCTTAAAACATGTATAAGAATAATACAAATTATATACAACCAACATACCATATCAAAATAGATCTTAATTTTTACGAAAACCTGTGGGACTCCACGGCTATGAGACCACATGAAATAAATTAAGTTAGATACAAACAACATATATTATAAGATAGTGTTTGCAGTAGCTACTCAGTGCTGTTGACACAACCTTATATTATAGACTAGGCCCCACGTCCGCTGTTTCATCTGATATCTGTCCCAGAAACGTTATGTGAGCTCATTTTCTTATTGCCACGTCGAGGTATAAGTATTGATCTGTGTAGGAAACCCCCGGCGATGGCTTTTATTCTGACGGCTTTGTGCATGGAGCAACAAGCGTCTGTAGCAGGAGCTTTGTAGATTAGGCCTAGGCTGCAAGAGTACAACAGACTCATGTAAAATTTACCAGGCATAATAAATAGTGAATGGCCCTCTCTGCTTTCAACAGGGCTACTGATGAAAATAGGCGTGGTGTGGAACAGTTTGCCTTGGCTGATTTTCAACAGGTGTTTGCATGCGCACATTGGAATTCCTCAAATAAGTGAGACTCGGGGCTGTAAACAATTCATTTCTGTTTTTTTTATTTATTCATAGTACTGTGGCTGGATTCTTGTAGCTTTATGATTAATTAGCTTTCAGAAATAAAAGTTGATATTTTTGTCTGCATTCTAAAAAATAGCATATTGATAATTATTTCAAGTCAGAAGATAAGTGGAGTGGCCTTTTTGCATTTTGGTGATTATCAAACACAATTTGGGATGTCAGAGTTTGTGGTATGACAGTATTACTCAGTCTGAGGATTGTTTACATTAATTTTTGGTCAATATTGTCATGTAGCCAATGTGACTACTGGAAAAAAAATTCTATGCTTTATGACTGTACGGCAAAGACTTTCATGAATATTTTAAAGCAGGTGATCAAGATTGTCTGTCCACCTGGCTGGCACTTACAGTAGCTATGGAACAGTTGCCATGAAGATATGCTTATACACCTTTCTCACGCGGCGGAGGCAACGAATCAAAAATAATGTACAGATTTAGTTTTCCTGCCAAATCACAATAAGTTCTGAAATATGATATCCAAGTATCAATATTACAACAAATGTAATGTACAAAAAAGATGCAGCAATTTAGAGCGTCGTTGAACGATCCCATAGTCTGGGCCCTCCTCTGTCAAAATGTTGAAATGCAAAATAAAAACATAGAAATGCAAATATTTGACGGTCATGCAGCCACTTCCTCATTGGTCGATTCTCTAATTATCAGGTAATTAATGGCTAAACTGCTAATTGTGATTGACAGTTAGGATCAGTCTAATGTTTGCCACAAGGGCCTCGTTTTCATTCTATCATGTCCGCCGCGTGAGAAAGGTCTATAGTAAAGCCAGAGCTGTCAAAATGGTGCAGGGCATGAAAGCATGATATTGTCCTTGCAACAAAGCAGTCACTAGGATCTAGTGTAGAATTTTTCACCAATTCAATAGAAACACAGCACAATAAAACTGTTATGAGATGTTTGTCAGAAAGTTTCTCTGTGAGTTTTATCAATGACAGATTGTATACTACAATTGAAAATGATATGAGGAGGATCGGGGATGACAACACATTTTTCCGAGGAGGAAACTAATCCTGATGTCTCCCTCTACACCCTGTAACTGGTGGTGAAACAACTGGTCTTTGTAACATTATGTCCCAAGCGAGGTTACGTATATGTCACTAATGAAGTGATGTCATGCCCAAATGGTCTAAATGAAGCCACTCTTGTCAATAGATTCATTATGCCAGACAAAGCAGAGATGAAAATGGCAACGCCAAGTCATTTACTTGGTTCTCGGAAATCTTGAATGGAGGAATTTGAACGACACAAACTCATTCTGTCATAGGGGGATTTTACTAAAAAAATGCAATGCCATCGCGTTCGAACTACATTCCCCGAACCTGGAAGAAGCAAGCGTACGATCACAATCTGATTGATTTACGACAGATAAGTACAGAAATAAAGTATTGAGTTGGAGACCCTGGATCAAGTCTTGGGGTCAGGACATCTCGGTTGGGGCTGCACCCGTTTTAGGGAGGGACATACAACGGGGGTCCCGTGTTGGAGGAGGTGCCTCCAGTACGTTTGAGGGGAAGGTCTGGCAACCTCTCCCTGTAAAAGTCTACTCTACTACTCCGTGAATAGTTTTATCAGGTTGGTGAAAAAAAGACTGGATAGCCAAGTTCTTTTATTTACTTGGTTGTGAATAAAAGAACTTTGCTATTGAATACCTTCTACTGATTGAACAGCAAGGAAACTTACAAGGGTCAGAATGAATAAACAAAGGAGCAGCAGGGAGAAGGTTAGATGTCCTGAGAGAGTGCTGTAATTCACTTTATCTTCATGGTAGCAAAATTTCACGGTGTAAGGAAAATGGACATTTGTATAATTATATATATGGACATCACTGAACTTTAACTTCACGGTGGCGGCAAGTGATTTACAGAACGGATGTATGAAGGAATCATAAAAGATAACAACAGTTTTTTTCACGGTGATGTTAAGTTCACGGTACAGAGGTGACCCTGAAAACAGTGAATATAAAGTTAGGGTGAAAGAAACAAGAATTACAGTGGGTGTCCTAGACTTGTCACAGGATCCGTTATACCAGGCGGAGCGGAGAGGAATGTTATGGTGAGCTCCTGTGAAAGACGTCCCTCCCTGGGCTTCACATCAGGCGTTTAGTAGATAACCCAGGACTGACCTTTGGAAGATATGTCAACATTCCCATAGTGAACTTATTTGGAACTGTCAAGGGACAGACCACGCATCATGGGGGGGGGGGTTGGGGGCTGAAAACATTGAAGAACATTGAATGGCAATAGTGCATGCAATGTCTGTTCACAAGTTTTGTCTGATGTGATTTTTTAATCCTTTTTTACAAATCACATTTTTCATCCTTCTCCAGATGGAATTTTTCATCTTCCATTAACTGATTAAGATCTTACTTGGTCTCTCCCAAGGAACCATCTTCGTGTTGTGATTGGTCAGTTTGAAAAGGAGGTCAGCCAATCACAATACCTTGGGACTCATAGTTCAGCACCAAGGACAGCCATAGTGAACATCATTAGAGCTTCCCAGTGTGTTTGTTTGATACCTGCTTAACCTTCTCCCTGCTGCCTAACCCCATATCCAATACAGATTCGTTCTCCAATGGCTAACTTAGCAGTCTGAAGGTTAAGATTTGTATTTCCTCACAGAAAAATTACACCTTTTTATCTCCATGTGCTATAGCAGAAAAAATGTATCCAGGGAAGATGTTTTACAGGCGGGCAGAAGAAACAAGTATTTTCGCAGTGGTTTTAAATTCACGGTGAAGAGGTTACGCAGAAAACTGCAAGCATTAAACCACCATAAACTTAAATACATTTACAGTAACATAGATGCTGGCAACGACTGTAAATAGATATCCTCGCAAATTGCTCAGAACACACTCGGACTCCCTGCAGTGCAAAGATGATTATTGATTGGCTTCCTGCAGAACAATATTATAATTTTGAAGATATCCACAATTTTGCAGATAGAAAAATACAAACCAAATCACCGTTTAGCCAAGGTCTGTAAATAGACGGGTTTCATAAAGATAACTTCCAGCCAGTTTGATTGTTACTTTGAAAAACACATACATAAGATTTAGCATTTCTATAAGTGTCATCATTTTTATATTTTCATAGTTTTTAGTCTGTGCATACAACTTGCCAGGAGAAATTTCTTGCAGCTTGCATTGTGGCGATTTGCTGAAAAAGGTTGCCTTCGGCCACATGAATTAGATTTTTTGGTTCTCAGAGTTTTTAGAAAAATGCGTATTAACTGGAAAAAACATAATGAACATAAACAAAGCTAGAGGACCAGGTTTATGCCTTGATACACTCAGTTTTATGCCTAGTACTGTTGTATTGAAGTTATGGGCTCTGCTATCACGACAAACATGTATACTTTCACAGTGTTCTCACCAGGATTTTTCACAGTGTAGGGGTCAGGTACAGAAGACCAACTTTACACGGTGCAAGTCACTCGCAGAGTGCCAATGCCATGATAACGGTTGGTAGTCTGGCATCTTACCGCACAAAATTTAGAAATTCATAACAAATAAGACACTATTTCCTGCATTTTGAGGGAGAAATTTTGTGAAGTGAAGTTTTTCCTCTGTCACATACTCATTCAAAAGCCAAATATGAACTTTTTATAAGACTTATGAAGGTTCTTCCCAGAAAGAAACACCCCTATGCTCAATGAAACACAGCATCGGGGTCATATCACAGCATCGGGGGTCCAGATCACAGCATCGGGGGCCACTATGCTGAAAAGGCCTGGGGAGAACACTGCTTTCACCTTATTTATTGGTTCAATGTCTGAAAACCAAGCAAATGGATTGATGTGGCCTTCGCTTTTGCTGCCGCTGTAAGTAATATCGCAGCCTCTCTGCACAGAATAACACTAGAAGAAGACATAATGTATTCCCAGCATCACGTCGTCCTCCCTTACGTACCAATTATTCAGCGACAGGTTTAAAACGTATCCGCAGATTTCAGCTGGCGAGCATCGGAATCCCTCTCAGCTTGGCGCAGCTCTCGAGTTGTGCCAGTTCGCATCCATCATAGAGCAACAATGGACCAATCAAACCTGCTGGGTGGCAGCTATAGGGCTGGAAATACTGGCTACATATGCCCTGTCCATATTTATTTATTTTATTGGTTCAGCATGTACATGGCAGGGTTGCCCAACTAGCCGGAGGCTATTACTTAGGGCGAACCCATGTGCGGTTATAGGACTGTAGGTTTTTGGACCATCTCACACCGGGGCATGCCCCTACTCTTTTTCAAAAGGTGTGGTGGGTTCTTTTACGTGCGCGGGGTGTGGCTCTCCCCAAACACGGGATCTCCATTTAATGTCCTATCCGAGGGACCTCCCTAACCCTAGATGAGCTAGGCACTCATTTACACCGAGTGAAGTGAAGAAAGCCGTGTTAAGTGCCTTTCCAAAGGGCACAAGGCCGGGGCGCATGTCCAGACATGTCTGGGGGCAGCCCGGGTTCGAACTCGGGTCCCCTTGTTTGACAGTCGAATGTTCTATCCATTACGCCACACGACGCCACTGTCCATAACTGTATATACTTCTAGGCCAACTAAGGTACAACTCTATGCCAAAAACAGACAATGCTATACACTCCAGATGCATCATACATACTGTTATCGACATGCTGCTCTAGAGTATTTGCATGATTGTATAACTAGATTGTCTAGATTGTTATTCATAAATTGGATTACTTCTTTAAAATTGTTAGATATTTGTATTACTTCAACTGTTATGTATTTGCAAGTTGCCATACAATGTACCTGTTACAAGCCATTAAGTGCTTTCTCTTATACCCTTTTAAGCTGGATTATTGATCCTGAAGAAAGAAAGTGACTGTGGTCGTTGAAGATTTGATCTGTGGATACCGTAGCGTTGGAAGAAAGTTTAGCATTGTACGTGTACTAGAATATATTTTGTCTGTCAATCTCTGATTCTGGCTGTTTTGGAAAAGAGCTCCTTTCATATCTTGTGTACATGAACATGTTCTGTAAATTGGCAGCATTTTACATCATTACGTTGAGTTGGTTGAGTGTTTGGACGTAGAGCATTGCCCGGAACCTGTTAGAGAATAACCAAACGGCAGATCGATTTTGTAAAAAGCTTTTGCGTCGTTCCCACCCCCACAATCACCCCTCATCAGCAGCACTGGATTTCTTGGAAAGCTCCAGGAAACTGGCAGAAGGGATGGTCCTGAGTCATCCATGACTGCTTGAAGGTTTTTGGTATTTCGGTATCATGTCATCATCTTCGGAATAATTGCTTCATATCCCGATCCCGGCAAAGATTTTCTGTTGCTTGACAGAAAAGTGTCTGTGGTGACAAAAATTCAAAATGTTTCCCTCAAATTGTTTCACAGGATTCTAACAATGTAGACTGTCATGTTACGAATGTATTAATTTTACTATTCTTGGAGAGATTTGCAATAGCTTGACGTGAAGGAGTTGAAGGTAGAGAACGTGCAAAGTATTTCTCGGAATTCATCCATATGACTAAACCTGTTCTCTGCAGATTGCCACAAACTCAGATAAATTTGGAAACTGGCTTGGACCCTTGCCAATGTTAGATCAGGACAGATCTGTACCACCTGCACTCAGACTTCTAATAGCTAAAAATGACAACATTGTGTTAAGAAAGGAAAATACAAGCTAGTGCAGTTGTAGGGGAAGCTGCCAGAAGGCACTGCTTGTTTTCTCTAGAGGCTACTTTGAGACCTTCTTACCATCAAAATCCATCTAAAACCTCCTGACCTGTCTTGTCAAGTACTAATAAACTGACATGATTAGGAGGATTTGTTGTCAGTTTGGAGGGACATGTTCTGTATCTGTATCTATATAGCCGGTTTAACCGCCATTAGGCGTAACACACCAGCTTCGCAGGCACGCGGTGTGGCAGCAGCTGGTTATATCACACAGAACGGTCTGGGGTATGTCATCAACATTTTCAATAAATACACATGTAAATGCCAGCAAAGTACCATTACGCTAGTCAAAAAGTTAGCATGGTGGTAACAAATGATAGCTTGATGGCCCGATACGCTAAAAATTATAATGCTGAGTAAAATGCACCAGCTGGAAGAAGATCGCTGATCTCAGCTTGGTCCGCGGAGACCTCCCCCCACCCATCAGCACTCCAGTCATGGTCAGCCCGGCTTGTTTGCCCGTTTGATGCCTGCCCGATTACCAGGCTTAAGAGGTTTTTGATATGCTGGTCAGGGCGTCTTGGTCTGCCGCGATCGTGAGGCGCTTGTCTGTCGGGACCACATGAAAGCACGGAGTAGTGCTGCTGTTGTATGATTAAGGGTTTAAAGCGTCTTAGTGCTGCATACCTAAACCCCGGACTTGAATCAGACTGGACCTAACGTTTAGGTTCAAGTCCAAAAAAAACCTAAACGTCTGGAAACAAGTCTGGACTTCTCTCACTTATATTTTCCTTTTTGTTCTGAACCATCTTAAACCTTCTTTAGATCGTGAAATTTCCGTTGGAAAAGACAAAAACACTGCTTTATTTGTGTTAATCACTGAAAGTTTACTACTTACTGTATATGGTTTTGGATGTATAGTTTTCAAATTTCATGTAAGATTCATGCCATTATGCTATTCTATATGTAATCGAAAAAAATATATATTTTCAGCACACATGGGCCATGGATTCAGGTCCGGACTTATAAGTCGATACATGTTGTGGGGAGGGGGGTCTTGGTAGGGTGAAACTCGTTCCAAACAATCAAATTTGAAGAAATTAAGCAAATTTTTAAAATTTTTAAAATTGACGAGGTGGTGCTGAGAACGTAACAAGTTGGTACAGCACCATTATCCCATTGCTTGTGGAAAGCCTTGTGACTCTTTGTGCTGAAGTTAAGTGCAGACAATAGCAGATACAGGATATTTGGTGTTTCTTTTAACACAACCAGGTAATCTCACCTGCTGACGTTTCGGTGTCTTTCAGACACATTCTTCAGAGCTTATGACTGGAGTACTGCTTCTCGCCGCTAAAAGAAACTCCAAATATCCTAATTGTTCTACCAACCTGATGAAATTATTTTCGGGAATAGCAGATACAAGGTAAGTAAGACATCACTGCCAGGCCACAGTCTACAGTTACTTCAATGGCTGATAAACGGCTGTAGTCGGAGCACTCAAAACAAGGCCGTTCAACCGTAAAGTGTTGGACCCAACGAACCGTGTGATTCGCCCGTTTTGAGCTGTGGAGGAATCATGAGAATAGATGGCTCCGGAGTCTGTAGTAATTGTGCGAGGTCAGGGCGCAGACTGTAGCGCGTTCGTTCCTACGGTTGACGAACGACTCCGCAATCTGTATTCATGACGAGCTTCGTGGACTGCTCCTGTGCATGGAGCATCTGCGGACGGTTCGGAGCAAACCAATCATGGCTGTCCGTCAAAATTAGCAGGTTAACCAATGAAACTTGTGCATGAAACTTTATTATAACAAATATTTCTGTTCACATGCCTACATCTGTGTTGAAGGTGGGCAGGGCAACGGGTACAAAAAATGTACATTCAGCAGAGCTTTGAATCTTATTTAATATTTGAAAGATAGAACTTTAGAAGACGATGATTTGAGGACAAAAGCGTTATCATGCTTTCGCAATTTTTGACAGAGAGTGACTTTGTTTGGATGATGTTTATAAGCCTGAGCAGTGTCCAGGGTGAAACTCAGAGGCACAGCAGTAGCTTATGTTTCCTGTGGACAGATGTGCCTCAGGGTTAGCTGTCCACCACACATGCATCTACACCTGCCTTATGTACTGCTAACATTGACTACATACATGTACAGTGAGCTGCTTATACTTGCAAAATACTATAAACTGCCATCATTCAGGATCTGATATGGAGAGAGTTTGACAAAAAGCAGATTTTAACATCTGCCTTTGGGGAAAGCTCAGGGTAGGATTTGCATTGTAGAGTTCACAAGGGCATATTATCCATTACATTGTACACAGAACCCAGCTATAGCATAAAATAGTCTTCACTTTTCTGAGCTGTGAGGTTTAACGTGTTAGTTCTCGGCGTCGGAATTTGAGAAATACGCTTAGGCCACACCAATTTAATTTCTTGGTTAACAGATTTTTATTTTCCAAAAAAAAAAATTGAAAAAAAAAAAATCATGACAATTTTTTTTGGGGGGGGGGGGAATAAAAATCTGTTAACCAAGAAATTAATTTGGTGTAGCCTAAGCTGGAACAAGATCATGAAAAGAAAGAGCGAGGGCCAGGCTTATTCCTTGGTGCACTGAGTTTTATTGAGTGAATACAGTCAAGTTTTCCTCCCTGCTCTCTGCTTTTATGATGTCGGATTGCTGTGTTTTCGCCTAAATGTCTGAGAACCAAAGAAATGAATCATTATGGCCTCAAGCTAGTGCTGCGTATGTAGCTAAACGTAACATCAGGTACCGGTACAGAAGTTTAGCTATAGGTCCGGACCTTTGGTCACGTTTGGTGTTGCATAAGGCCATGAGGTCAGGAGATCAGTCAAAAAATAAGCACATACTTGGTGTAAATTCATATCCGTACAGTACCGGTACTTCATGATCCGGTATTTTGGACCTGTACCTAATCAGTTTTTACGGTACAGTACTGGTACAGTACCGGTACGAAGCGCTACCTCAAGCGGTAGACAGTTGTCTACACAAGCGTCAAGGATGAATGTGTTAAAAGATAACATTTTGGAAAAGAAGCACCCAGCTTTGTCACCCTTGATTTTTAGAAATTTCTTTCTGCCCTGCTGTGCCTATTAATCCCAATACACTGACACTCACAGAATCTTTGTAGGGATTTGTCGTAGCATTGCTGTCTAATCTCTTATCATCCTGGGTTGAACTTCCCCTTGGTGTGTTAATGCTTGGGGATTAAAGTCTTTTACTGCTTAAGACATCAGATATACACTCAAGTTAGTAAACTGCTGTTATAGACTTTACATAACAGTAGTTTATTGTTAAGAATGTAGATATTGTACTTTATGAATATTGATAATGGAGAGTATTGTTGGAGATCTTTTTATACCGTCTCCTATATAGCCTGTTGCTCATCTAATCTGAGTAAGAACTGGCAGCGGGGCCGCTATCCCAATTACTGCCCAGCTGCCTCCTCAGGCAAGTCGTGATGTAGTTTTTACTCTATTAGCTCCATCTCCCGGCCCTTCCCGCGCTCTAAATCAGGAGGATCGGGTGCTCAGTATGCCGGTCAGGCGCTCTCGGCGTCAACTCGACCCTCCAGTCCACCCTGCTTCCGCCGACCGTCCTTGGAGACGGTAAGATGGGCGAGGTGAATGGAAAACGGTGCCCCTAGGACCCGGCCGCGTGCTCTCTGCGGCCATTTTGCTGGTAATTGTGAAAAGTAACGTGTATGCGAATAGGCGTCGTGAGACCCCGGCTGGAGAATTTTCTGAGGCCAGCGGAAGAAAATGGGCAATTTCTTTAAGGAACCAGTCTCTTCGCTGGAAGACAGCCATACCTGATATTACCTGTGCTATGTATAGAACTAAATGTACAGTACGTACATTTTCTGTTATATACAATTATGTACAGCGCGCTATTCTTTTAGTGCCATGTGGGAAAATATTGCAATACAATACAATAAAATAGTCAACATAAGCACAACATGTATACACTACGAAACAGTTAGATCTATGCATGTATAGCAGTTCTTGTGTTAGTTATTCTTGAAAGCTATAATTGTCCAAAAGGACTGAATTGAGATTCTCATGAATGAAGAATGGTTCAAACAAACATACAAAGAAACAAACAAACAAATCGTATGTCTAGTCTAGTGTCTTCCCATACAGCTTCAATAAGACATGTTGTTAGGAATTGCCCTTGGTACTGATTGACCATCATCAAGGCTGGAAGTACCACCTGCATACATGTATGTAGTAGCAGGGCTCAAAATTAATTTTTGGGAACAGGTGCGTGCACTGGTACACCTAACCTAAAGATTTAGGTGCACAGAAATAATTTTGGGTGCACAACATAAGATAAAGTAGGATGTCAGCAAAACATATTTACAAACCCTACTGTCTGAAAATGTTGATCTGTCTGTAAGGAACAGCTTTACCCTAGTTCCACAGTGCATTTGTTTCTGTCTGTGGGTCTGGAAGGGTTGCAAAGCACAGAAGTGGGTAAGGTGGTACAATCTGCCATCTGTGATACTTTGTTGTACACATAACTTAAGCCAAAAAAATCTGTTTGCCAACACAACCAAGTGATGTACATCTAGCTTTTAGGCAGTAATGGCTATTTGAAGGGGAATTGTTAGCAGTTTTCTTACCAAAGCACAGTCATGTATACGCAGATGGGCTGTCCAGCCGAGTTTATGGCTTTGAGTTGGTAGCTAAACTAAAGCTTGGCTTTTGTGAACGTGTTTTTGTAAAGCCTGACTCACAGGCTTTGCCATTTGTGCAGCAAATGCAAAATCCTTCCAGCGTTTCGTAAAGGATGTAAACTTGCAGGTGTCACCATTGTTTTTTTTTAAATGTTCAATCTGTAGCAAAGCGACAGCAGTCTTCTTAACGATACAAATCTTCTTACATCTGTTTAGAGCTATCCCGTGTCCCAAACAGTTGGTATTCCATACTTGATACAGAATTGTCCTGAATACCTCAGAATAGATTCTTCTCTGTCTCCTAGAGACTGTGACACCAAGAGATATTCAGCACTCCTCATAAATCCTCTGTATTCCTTACAGATCCTCAGTATTCCACAGCAATGTTATGTAGTCAGCAGAAATGCCGGCTTTCTTCCATTCACCGGAAACCCGGTGTATTTAGCCATGCCCGACACGGGTAAACTGGTTGTCTGAAGCATAATACTCAGGTCACCTTCTGTGATCAATCTCACTGGAGCCCGCCAAAAGAACGTCAATGAACTGTATATCATCCAATAACGGCTAAGGTTCTTGATGTGCCTCCCCGATCCTGAGGACTTACTCAATGTTTCCCAGTCAGTGATTTTCATTGGAGAGTTGTCTTTGATTCACTTGGAGGAAAGTAGAAGTCAATCCTGACTGTATCTGCGGTCAATATCCCATCTTAAGGACTTACGTAGTTACGTAGGATCAAAAAGTGTTTTCTCCCAGCCCCCTGTAGTAAAACATGAAATTTCCCGAGGTGAGGGTGCAATTTGATTCCATATAGATCACATACAGGCAAACCTGGCCATACATGTATCTTATATATTCCTCTAAGTTCTAAATGTGAGTTATATGATTGTGCATATTTTGCATCCCTGTACATGTAGATTTCACAGTGTTGATAACAATAGAAACTGTTAATAAGTGTGTTTTATGTATATATAGATATAACACTAGACTAAGTGTAGAGGCTACGACTGTTAAAAAGATTCATTCTTCTAATTCATTACTGTCATTATTTCCAATATGTGGAAAATTTTGTGCCAAATTTAGTATTGAATAATGTTGTATGGTGTGTTGTATGATGCACATAAAGTCATACTTGAAGTAAGTGAATATGCATGTCATTTTAGAAGTCATTTGATAAAATTGTTCAAGAGACAATGGTGCAAGTGTTGGTCTAAGATGTACAAGAGGTCTAAGACATAAGGATTCCCTCAGTGCCCTGCTAAGGAGCTTGGTCAGAGAGGAAGACGAGGTCTAAGACATGCGTATAGGTCTAAGACATAAGGATAAGTCTAAGACACAAGGATCCCTTCAGTGCCCTGCTAAGGAGCCTGGTCAGAGAGGAAGAAGAGGTCTAAGACATAAGGATCCCTCAGTGCCCTCCTAAGGAGCCTTAGGCATCTGTCATCTCCTCCAAAGATACCCCGGCGTCTAAATTTGGCCCGAGGCGAGGGGGTGTTTTTCTGCCACGAATAGAGCGACAAACGCTTGAAAAGGAAGCGAGTGTCGAGGTGGGACCGACAACAGGGGACACCAGCGTCAGGGTCGGACCAAAATAACGACTGACATTTCGAACAAGGCCGACAACAGCCCCGAAGAATCTTGCGCTGGTGTGAAGATAGACGAGGAAGCTAAATTAGGCGGGACCGGGGGATGGGCTCTCCTCAGAGCTGCTTAATGACGAGTGTAAGAAATTAATTGATGTTGAGATATAGGTGGTCTTGTCCATTGGGCGGACCCAAAGGAATTATAGTTTTTGCCATGCGACGTGCATGGGTAATTCCGGGTAATTCAAGAACTCTATCACTATAATGTTCCCTGCATTCAAGCTTCAGCTTATGGTAAATTTGAGAAAACAAATTGGATTCAAACATAATTCTGATTTGATTTGATTTTATTAGAAGTGCAACAGTGCAATACACGTGGGACACAGGCAGCTATTGCTGGTGTCTAGACCCACACATATAATACACCCATTCTTAACACTCGGATGAAGTGAGGAAAGTCATGTTAAGTGCCTTTTTCCCAAGGGCTCAAGATTGGGGGCATCAGGGGATTCGAACCCGGACCGCTGGGTTCTGGGCAGAACACCCTGCCGTTACGCCTCACGATGATGAATTGTAATACCCGTTTCTGGTACATGTACATGTACATGTATGTTGAAGGGACAACGAAGTCCTCTTCAAAAGGAAACTGATTTTAAAAAACAAAATTGGAGGAGACACAGTAACCCCTGACCTTTGGGGATTCCCCACATAGCTTGCAGGGGTCAGGTTACTGATAGGAAGGCGGGAGAAGGATTATGGTCTTAGTACGTTCTTCATTTGGTCATGACAGAAGTCGAGGTGCCACTTCCTTATGGACAAACTCCTAATGAGCTGGAAAGGATTTAATGAAGTAAATGTACTAATTGATTCAAGTTTGTGTGAGGACTTACATTGTACATGTAGTTTCACGGTAGGAGGAGGTGGATAGTTTTCACAGGGTTTTAACTTTGTTATAGAGTCACACGATGGAACACAATGCAAGACATGTGTAGCATATGATGAGGTCACTACAAAATTGGTGACCGTAAAACTATGTCGAATATTTCAAAATTTACAGTTTCTTCTAACAGTGCTTGAATAGATAATAATGCAGTAATGTACTAGTACATGTATATTACTCAAACTGAATTGAGATACATACTTGTGAAGGCAGATGCTTGTTCAAATATTTTATGGAAACACCAAGACATATTTGTAACACGTGCTGGCATGTTGACCTTTCCGTGTTTACTACAGTCATCATCATACCAAAAACTTCCGCCAGACCCCTACTTCACCTTTCACCATTTGAACTCTTATTGTCAGAGTAAGGTCACAAGGAACAGTGATTTCATAATTATGTTCTTTCAACAAAAATATTATATCTTGTATCAACAGATTGTGTATCTGTGTAATACTATGTTTCTGTGCAATACAAATTTCCCATACATGTGCATCCTCAAGTACAATGCTGCACAATTTTTTTGCCTGAGCCATCAGCCAATCAGAGACTCCCCCTCCTCCTGTTGGAGTGAGAGTTGCCAGCCAATCACGTTGCCTCTTAAGCAAAGGCAGCACCGTGATTGGCTGGCGCTAAACAGCGAGAAGGGCAGATCACAGGCCGGTGCGCCAGGGTAGTTGCTTGGCATATATACATGTGGAGGGCAAAGATCACGGTTGAGTTGCGCAATGGAGGGTTCAAAATGGGAATACGATTATATAGTGCCACCTTAAAGTCCCTGAAAACATTTCTTTTCCTTGATAATTTTGGCCCAATGTCCGGACCTTTGGGTTAGACTGAAACGGTAGCTTTCCCATTTGGGTCAAAACTTGTTCAGTTCAGCACTTAGGTTGGCAAAAGGAGTCAGATATAAGTTGTTGTCCCTGCCTGCTTGGGTAAAAGGTAGAGTCAGCTGTTTTCAGAGTTTGAGCTGGGTAATTCCTGGTTTTCTTTCCATGGTTATCAAGTACATGTAGACACTTGTGACTTTCTGGTGGAGAGGAATGTTTGAGATTGATATTTTGGTAAGCAATTTTACGAGGTCTTGTTTTAGTGCTTCTTATGCTGTGCTCCAGCAGAAAGTAATGTCTGCCCTATACAAGCTGCAGACCAGGCATGAGAGTGTTCTTGCCAGCATAGTCTGAGCGTAGGGGCCCCCTATGCTGTGATTTAGACCCACTCATCATGCTGTGATCTGGTTGAAACACAGCATAAGGGTGTTTCTTTCTGGGGAGAAACTTGTGACCCTTCATACATGTAAATCTTACAAAAAGTTGATATTTGGCTTTGACAGAGGAAAACTTTACTTCACAAAATTTTCCCCTCAAAATAGTGTTATGGGTTATGAATTTTATCATTTTCCTGGGGAAGATGCCGGATTCCCTACTGTGGTCATGTCTTGCACTGTGCAAAGTTGGCCTCCTGTATCTACCCCTATGCTGTAAAAAAATTCTGGTGAGAGCCCTATGAGTATCAGTCCAGCCGACCTGCCCAAAATAATGACAGATAGCCAGGCAGTCTGCAGACTTTGCCACGGCGGATGGCCAGCCCCAAATCAATTTTCTGCCAAGAACAGATATGAAAACTAAAACCCTTCGGGGCAATCTTGTGGTATCTGCTGGATAATACGTTATTCCCACCAGACCTTGTTGTTGTTAAAGGGCGAGATATTGATTCCTGCAACTGCAATGCTAATCAATTGATTGATCAATCAATCATCTTTAATACAAATCACCTAATACTTATTGATTGGGTTAGCGAGAGGTTTAGTGCAAGTATATATATCATATGGTGTCTTCATTGTTAAAAGTGTTGCATGTGGACTTTAATAGTCTAGCCCGGCATCTATCCTTTCCAGCTCCTGTGATCACTTCCATGCAGAATACGTGGGGTCCTGTGGCGCAACAGCAAAGTTTTTGGCTCAGAACCAAGTGGTCCCAGGTTCGAATCCTGTCATGTCACCAATCTTGTGCCCTTGGAAAGGCACTTAACACAACCTTCCTCACTTCACTCAGGCGAAAATGAGTACCTAGGTTCGGTTAAAGCAACCCGCGAGTGGAGGTCCCGCATTTGAGGAGAGCCACACCCCGAGCACGTTAAAGAACCCACCAAAGTAGGGGTCCTTCCCGGTGTGAGTGGATAAAGAAGCCTTACCGTCTTGTATACGTCTGATAAAAGGTTTGAGTTAAGACCTACAGTGGAGAGCAGCCTTCAGTATGTAGGCATTCCTCAGTTGTATGTAACATCCACAAAGGAGAGAAACCTTCAGTTATATACACTTAATATATGTAACATCCATAAAGGAGAGAAACCTTCAGTTATATACACTTATATGTAACATCCACAAAGGAGAGAAACCTTCAGTTATATACACCTATACATACATGTAACATCCACAAAGGAGAGAAACCTTCAGTAACATCCACAGTGGAGACCAGCCTTCAGTCTTTCCAGTAGATAATCATATTCTGCTCATGACCGCGGCATGAACACCCCAATCCCATGACGCGCCCAGGCTTATAATGATGAATATCCTGCGCGACTGCTGTTAAATCTCACCCAGCGTCGAGGCCTGACCGTGTGCATGCCTGATTTTCCCCCGGGAATACCGGGCATTATTATCAGCTCTCCGCGTCTGCCTCGAGGGACTGGCTCCACCAGACCATCTACATGTACCATACCTGTAGCAGGGATGGACAGAGTATATAACATATGAATCACGCCTCATGTCCAGAGTGACAACATACATGTAGTGGTTTCCATGTAATCTGTTCAACTTGATTTAACTTTCAGGCACTTGGGACAATGCACTCCCCCCCCCCCCAAGACAAACATTTAGCTCCTAAAACAACAGGATTCATTAGCATGCAACCTTGTCTTAACTTACTATCCTATTGAACCATCTGAAATTGTCTTCCCTTCATTAACATATCTATTCAGAGTTTTGGTATAAAACCTAGTTCTACCAGATCCTTCTTTAGTCACTGACGGAAGATAGCGGATGCTGTCTGAAAGGTCTGACTGTTTCAAAATCTTATCCAGTTGCTTGAGTAATTATTGTTGGCAAATCTGTTCAGAGCACTTTACAGTATATATATGTATAATATTATTAGGGGCCAGTATCGTGGAACAAACTCTCTACAGAAGAAGGGCAACCATAACGGCTCACAAATAGACTCAAGAAGTTTGAGTTAGTACATGCATTAACACTTGAGCTGTATCAGATTTCTGTTTAACACAATGGGGTCGTGTGGTGCAACGGCAGGGTGTTTGGCCCAGAACCCAGAGGTCCTGGGTTCAAATCCTGTCAGGTCACCGATCTTGTGTCCTTGGGAAAGGCACTATACACGACTCTCCTCATTCCACCCAGGTGTAAAAATGGGTACCAGACTTCGGTTGGGGAGTTTAAGGTGGTGGAAGGAGAGGGTTGGGCTCCGTCTATCAATGCCGTGCCCCAGACACAGTGGATAACAACCCACTGCCCATGCGGCCTCAAAAATGCTATGAGACTACCTTTACCTATGCCAAAAATAGTTACTCAAGCAACTGGATAAAATTTTGAAACAGTCCAATGTTTTAGACAGCATCTACTATCTTCCGTAAGTGACTAAGGAAAGATCTGGCAGAACCAGGTTTTATACCAAAACTCTGAATACCTTTACCTGCCTTTAACAGTTGAGGCAAGTCTTCAGTAACAGCCCCAAGTTATTTAATAACATCAGCAGTGGAGACAAGCCTTATATATGGCCTTGTTATTTTCTCTTCGCGCCATCCCCCGGGCCCTGATTCAGACAGACCATCTACCATATGCATCCCTGAAGCAGGGATGGACGGACTCTATAACATGTAAATCTGGCCACCAAAGCCTCAGTCCATATACTGTGAGTTCTTATATCTTTGCAGGGATTTTAATCAGTGGTAGGAGTGGTAATGAGTTTTCCTCTAGTAAGAGCTCTTAGTTTTACTTCAACATCAAGTCTCGCAAAAATGAATGAACTTACGGCTTCATTTCTTATACATGTACTGTAAATTCATATGTCTTTGCAGGGTTAAATTTGTTTTTCACCATATAGGAGGGGAAAGGGAAATAAAGTCCTCGCGAAAATAAATGAACTTACAGTATTAGTCCTAAATGCTCTTACACAAGAGCTTGCGTGAGTTAGATTCATTGCTTAATTTCCTTGTTTGTCAGAGGCAGGAATTGTACCATTTAGGTTGATTGCCACTCTGCCGCAGAGTAGCTAATATACACGTAGGTTGCATTTACCTTCTAGGCTGTACTAATGCAATTAGTGGTTACCGGGATATTTCCAGAAGAAATGATCACAAGGGTTGAAAAAAGGAGGCAATGGGAAGGTCGAAAAACAGTTTCCCTTGCTTTGGGAAAAGGCATGCAATGGCTAGTGACAAGGGGGTTGTACGTTTCAATTCGCATGAAAGAATGCCTTAAATTGTTCAAGATGAAGAAAATTGGTGTTTTTGCTCTGGAGTTGTTCATCCAAGTGTGTGGTGAGAAAATGTGAAACTGTCGAAGAACTTGGTGTGGCCTTCTTGCTTATTTGGTGAGAAAGATGGCAGATGAAACTGTATTATTAGTTTTGTTGTTCAATCTCTAACATTTGGTTGTCTGGGATTGTAATTTTTGCTGGGCAAGCTGATATGGCAATTGATACAATGTAGGTGAAATAGTCTGTGTAATAAGGATGGAATTTTGGTGTGTTGTCCGAGAGATCCTTACCGAATAAAAAACATTGAAATTACTTTGCCTGTATTGTAAAAGAAAGTACAATTTGTTCACATGAGATAGACAGATGGAAAGTTGCAGATGCAAAACAAAAAAAGATGTTTAACCATCTCCCTGTTGCCTAACCCCTAAGCCAGCTCAACCTTGGTGCAAAAAGGTTTCGCATCAGTCAGGAGAGGGTCACTGGTGAAAATGAAAGTGATCTCTAACCAGGTAGCTCACTGAAGAGCTAATCGTCCACTGGTCGTGACAGAGAAGCTCATGTGCAGTATTTACAGGTTCACTGTACCGAGGGAATTCCCCAAGCACTTTTCGACAAGTACAATGAGCAGTATATCATGCAGTCATGGTCCTGAAGGTATTATGTAAATACATGTAGATGCACACATCTGTATTTAATTATTGTCTCCCATGGAATCCATACATGCATGTCAAACTCTGTTATCTGGCTATAAATGACTCCAGAGAAAATGCTTTCTTCAAGGCTGAAAGCGAGGCATTTCCTAAGGTGTGACCAGAATGTGAATTAAAGATGCTACTTTACTTTACATGACAGTACACATTCTGTGCTATCAAGGCTCGGCCTGGTGGGAAGTTTGGAGAATCTTGTGTGACATTTTCAGTATGTTGAGTTCTGTGAGTTCTGGTGACATGGAAGTCAGGTATTTTGGGAAGCTGGGGGAATCTGCCTGTACAGTCTGACAGCTGCAGCACCATACATGTAGTTACCTTAGCAGGACACTGTGATGCCCCTCTCTGAAATTCATGTCCCTTTCCTGGTTCTTTATCATTGGAAAGAGTTTCCTCACTGATTTTAGTTGGTTGGTTGGTTGGTTGGTTGGTTGGTTGGTTGGTTGGTTGGTTGGTTGGCTGGTTGGTTGGCTAGTTGGTTGGCTAGTTGGTTGGCTAGTTGGTTGGCTAGTTGGTTTGTTGGTGTTGGTTGGTTGGTTGGTTGGTTGGTCGGTTGGTTGGTTGGTTGGTTGGTTGGCTAGTTGGTTGGTTGGTTGGTTGGTTGGCTAGTTGGTTGGTTGGTTGGTTGGTTGGTTGGTTGGTTGGTTGGTTGGTTGGTTGGTTGGTTGGTTGGTTGGTTGTAAGTAAGGATTTTATTTTGATCCAGTAGCAGCTTCATTCATTGTACCTTTCAAACTACAGTCATCTACTGATATTGCAGAGGAAAGATACTTTTATTTCGGAAGAACATATTTCAAGAATGCCCCTTCTTTGTTCCCCTAGACCCGAAGTGAGGTTTAGGCATACAAACAGAAAGACTTTCCATGAAGGATTCTGCTCCTAGATTTTATAGCCCCTTTCTGCCTGTGAATATTGATTTTTGAGGGGGTGGACTGCACATCTCCCACCGGCTAGTTTTTTCCTAAGCCTGCGAGTAAATCATCCGAACATCAAGTACAATATAACATGTTTCCATGCCTCAAACTTGCAGTGGAGGCTGTTCTAAGATTATATCTTGCTGCTTAGTAAGTACCCGGGCACCATAACTTGGATCCTTGCCCCCAGAGTTCTACTGCACCAGCAAAGGACCACGAACAATAACCTGTTGCAGGTTACATGTAAGCCCCTTAACAGCATATTCCCTGAGTCCTCAAGCTGCATAGGACCTTACACTCTATGAGTTATACTCTTGCCCTGAAGTTACCAGTAAAGCAATGTAAAAATAACCTGTTGCATGATGAGTTCTTTGATAACGTATTTTCATCCTAAAGCAAAAGCTTGGGTATTGGTTTGTTGCATTAAACATACTGTATAAGCCTAAGTATAATGAAGATTGTTTCCAAAAACTTGTTTCTTTCACTGTAACTTTATGTTCACTGTTTTCACGGTCACCTCTGTACTGTGAGCTTATCATCACCGTGAAAAAACCTGTTGTTATTATTTATGATTCCTTCACACATCTGTTCTGTAAATCACTTGCCGCCACCATGAAGTTAAAGTGAAAATGTCAATTTTCCTTACACTGTGAAATTTTGCTACCGTGAAGATAAAGTGAATTACATTATCTTGTTATTCCTCTCCATACATGGCTGAACTCCAGCTGGAGTTTGAGTAGCATGTTTCATTTCCCTGGAGTATGACCCATGCAGCATATCCTTGACCGACAGCTTGGTACTGTAAATACAGAAACATTCGCGGGGATTTAATTTCGAGGTAGAGGGAAATTGGAGTGGTGGTTTTAAGTTCGTGTTTGAAACAATAGCAGTGTTCTCGCCAGGCCTTTTCAGCATAGGGGCCCCCTATGCTGTGATTTGGACCCCCTATGCTGTGATCTGGACCCCTATGCTGTGTTTCAACCAGCATAGGGGTGTTTCTTTCTGGGACAAACCTTGTGACCCTTCATAAATCTTATAAAAAGTTCATAATTGGCTTAAGAATGAGGCTGTGACAGAGGAAAAACTCTACTTCACAAAATTTATCCCTCAAAATGCATGAAATAATGTCTCATTGGGTTATGAATTTACAAATTTCCCGGGGGTACATGCCGAACTCCCTACTCTGGTCATGTCTTCAGCACTCCCACGCGTGACTTGCACGGCGTAAAGTTGGCCTTCTGTACCTGACCCCTATGCTGTGAAAAAATTTTGGTGAGAACACTGAATAGTAGCGCTACACTCACATAATGAAAACACTTTTGGCAGTGATTTTGAGTTAACCGCAAAAAGCGAGAACATAAAACCAACGCAAACATTTCTGTATTTACAGTAACTTCACCTCATGGAGTTCTAGTCAGTAAAATGTCAGTGCTTATTACTCGTGCATGACATCACTGTAAGGACAGATGTGGGGTGCAGTTGGGGGTCGTCAGCTGCTACGTATCATCAACTTATGATCAACAGTTTATTGGTTGTAGCGTCAACGCTCATCAGGCCGTCGCATTTAAAAGAAAACAGCGTTATTGAGGCCTTTTCACCAATTTGAACACCAGGTTACAGTTGGCCCTACGTTTGATATAGAGTTGTCTTATATTTTATACAGATAAGTAAAGCATACACCTGCATGCACACCTGCATGCACATGTTTTTTGCAAGTGAAATTTGAAGGGTAAATATAATTTTTGACTGCACTTCCACCGCCGGTGCAAGTAGCTTTACAGACTATTAGTATTACAACCACTAGAAATAGCCTATACAGATAGATACAGGTGATAGAAAAAAAATGGTTTCCAGTGTGTTATCATTTTCAATATCAAAACCGCTTTAATCTTACTGGAAAGCAATCTACTCCTGCCGTATTGATCATGTGATGCATAGCTCATGTGCTAACATTCTACCTGCGTCAAGCTTTCTATTGTTCAAGCAAAAAGATTTTTGGTGCAAGTGTTTTATTCTCAGGTGCACCTTTACCCAATGATGTGCACGTAACTCAAGCCCTGTAAAGGAATGGACAGATCCCCTGTCAGCTTCCCTGTCTCCAGACTTGTCATACACGGACCACGGATCAATCTGTTATCTCAGGGGAGAGGTTTACTATGCAGCCCACATCCCACCTCTCCTGGGGAGAGCACAGTGCAAGTGTTGCATGCTAAAAATGCAGGAACAAATTCCTCCGCTCAAGTCTGGATTGACTGGCATATCAACACCTCCGTGCCAGAAATAGCTCATATCCTGATTGTATATGCATGTCTGCACTCACTGGGCTTTAATTGGGTTGGTGGTGTTTTACTTTTAATTCAGTTAACGGTCAAGGTAACTTAAGCTGCCTTAAGTGTGTATACACGTATTGCCAGTCTTGCACTAAAAAAGACCTCAAAAGAAACTCCTAGATCCTTGTGAAGATTAATTCACAACATTTCGATTATGCCACATATTAAATAAACAAACAAACAAGGGCCACTAGCTTTATCTGTAAAGTAAACTTTTAGTGAATATATTTATTGACTATTGAAAGAATCACATTAATCTAGCCTTTTGCAGTGTCCAGTGCAACTAGTGCAATGTGCATTGTAGATGTGCAGTAATTATATTTTCTGGCCTTTATTTAGAACTATTGGAGTATTTTACAAACATCATAAAAGAAGAAGATACGTTTTCTGGTACTAAAATTATCTAATTTTGGAATTTCTCTTCAATCTTGGAAACATGGCAGTTAATCAGTCTGCTTGATCGTTTGTGGCCACCCCTGTGAGTCGTAGAATTTATAAAATCTTGACTTTTTTCTCTCAATTTTTGGCAATGCAGCAGCGATTCCTCCCGCTGGACCGCATAGTTTAATGGGGTGTTGATTTATGTGGTTTACCCCAGGAACCATTGACTCTTTACTGCAGCCCACAAACCGCCACAGCAGCCCCAATATCACTGCCACGTCTGCAGCGCAGTCTGGGTCAGGAAGCCATTTTGCATGGAGTTTTGGGCCCGGAATAATGATCTTACCGCGCGCAACGTCGTGAGTTTTATGCTTCCATCCCGGGAGACTTATCGCGAGGGACGCGGGGTCCTTATCGCCCCGCCGCAAATTGGTTCACTTCATCATTCGACTCCCGCGGGAGCGCGCGATAACCTAACGACCTACCCACAATGCACCACAAACACCTGCAATGCAGCACCAACAAGACACCCTAGGTCATCACTCATCAGGCGCTGTCACCGGGAAGCGCCTATTTTTGTATCTTTTCGTCGTTTTTACATAACCGCCACCCTAATTTCTAACCACAAGGGGCTGCCAGAATTTATTTCCGCCACATACGCTGTAAACACGTAACAGCTACATGGTTTATGGCTTATTAGAAGTAATAAAAGAATTCATGTATGCTGGAATTACAGATGCTGTGTTATAACCTGTTGGGCTTGTCCGCGGTGCTGAATGATGAAGTGTTAGTTTTACCAGTGCAGACAGCCAGTAAATAGGAACCTCCACTGTATAGCAGAGGTTAAGGTTTATCATCATGTTACACAGCCCCTATTGTCATCATTATGTTCAATTTCATGTCCTGACTTTGAAAAAAAGTTTCTAGAAGGAATCTATTACGTAGGCATTTGCTGTTACTGTATTAGAAGGAGGCCTCTAGGAAGCAAGACAAGTTGTTTATCTCTGTACATATAAATCGATATTCGTCTCAGCTGATTGCTATTCTGTTGGCAGCAGTTATTCACATGAGGGCATGAATATCATTTTATGGAGCCATTTTTGATGGTACTGTTGTCAGATGGCCTTGACTCTGCGAATCATACTCCATATATTACTTCCCTTAAATTAGCCGGATGAGTTATGATGAAGGTACCATGAATTATGTATTGTTTTGTAGGGCTCGAAATACTCCCTGCATATGTGCAGGTCTTTCTGATGTCTACCTGGTGCACGATTTTGATTGTTTGTTTGTATTGCATACGCGGTAAACCGCCTCAAGGCGTAACACACCAAGTTTGTACTGAAGAGTACAAGCTGCATATCCGGACAGATTTATATGATCCCAGATTTATATGGGAAGGACCCCTTCTCTTGTGTGGTGCGTTCTTTTACGTGCTCAAGGTGTGACTCTCCTCGACCACTGGACCTCCATTTAACGTTATATCCGAAGGATGTCCCTAACCGAAGCTAGGTACTCATTTTCACCTGACTGATTTGAGGAAATTCGTGTTAAGTGCCTTTCCCAAGTGGCATACCTTCATCTTACCAGCACCCTTTAATACTCTAATACTGATCTTCAGTCACAGAAAATTTACATGCATTACTTTGACATGTCCAGATATTCAATGTAGCCGATTTCAGTTCTCTTCAGCTTAATCATTAGCAGCATTAAGTATGGGTAGCAACAAAATTATTCATGCCCCTTGTAATTGTTATTGGCCTGGCAAGTGTACGTATAATTTTGTTCTCAGCTGTATGTTTATATATGTCAAGGATATCTATTATGATTTCCACGCATTTGAATGTATCTCAAACTGATCATTCTGTATGACTTAAAAGTTATACGGCTAAATGCTGGTCATTCAAACCTGTAGACCTTTTGCTTATATGATATTCAAACAGACCTTTTATTCCAACTCAAACACCAGCAGACCTTGCAGTGTTCCGCTAATTGAACCTCAGAAGTGGAGCAGAGCAACGCAACTGGGTCACCTGTTAAATATGCAACAGATTTCAGTATTGATCCTGGACCATTGTACACCATAGGGACTACATGTACTTGTGTATCTTAAGCTGTTGTAGAAGAGTTGATCGACTAGCTATCTTACCGCAGGAAAGCTGATAGTGATACCTACAGCCTGATGTACTGTAACTGCCTTTAAGTTCGCTGGTAGGTGATTTTGCCATAAAAAGAAAATGGATTGTGTGCAGTGGTTTTTGGCAAGCGGTTGAAATGAGGACAAGAGGGCAGAAGACAGAATAAGCATTGTTGTTTTAAGCCGCGATGAAGAAGTCACCACGAAAACCATGAGCATGAAACCACCGTGAAGATTTCCCCATTTACAGTACTTGCTATCCCACAGGCAGGTATTGAGGAAGTGATAATATATAGAAGATCCAGTGCGCTGAAGCTGGATGCCCCTCAGGCTGCGAATTCTGCGCCTTGTCCAGTAATGGAAAAAATCTATTTTCCTGTCTCTGTGGGACACATATTACCCCAGTCTGTCTTCTGCTGAGTTCCATTTGTGTCATGTTGGTGTCTGTTTTTCTGTTGATATATTTCTTACGGCTTGTAGCTCTGCCTGCCAAATGTGCCATGTACCTTCTGTGTCACATCTGTCTGTAGAAACCAGTTCTTGGGAATAACTCAAGAATGCTACGTGGCAGGGACTTGAGAGTTACACTATCGAAAACCTTGTAATAGAAATCAGCATCTATTAAAGGCCACACCAATTTAATTTCTTGGTTAACGGATTTTTATTTTCGAAAAAAAAAAAATTTCGAAAAAAAAAATCATAAAAACAGAAGGCTAGACCAGCATTCTGTTTTCAAGATTTTTTTTTCTTGAATTTTTTTTTTTTTAAAATAAAGATCCGTTTACCAAGAAATTAAATTGGTGTGGCATAATAATCACCTTCATGAGAATGGAAGTATATTTCTGGGCCAGCTTGAGTTTGTGCGTGTTTGTGGTTCTGGCCCAATATTTTAGAACCTATTGTTGGATTTGAGAAGAAGTTGACCTCGTGTCACCCCTGTTTTGGTCCTTCCCGTCTTATTTTTCATCCATTTCTCCTCCTACCTGCTGCCTTTTCCTGTTACAAATCTTGTTCAGGCCACCTCAGCAAGGAGAAGGTTAAAGGAGTCCTAAACCCCAGAGGGGGGAGTTATTTTCCAAGGGATGGTAACTTTAGGAAGTAGAAATGAATATTTTTTACAGTATACGATAAAGTACCCACTAGTCCCATGCGCATCCAAAAGCATTCAGTATTCTACCAAATTCCCCAGGTGACCCTCAGCCTATGTGTTTTTTTACAATGTGCCTGACAATGCCTGACAAAGGTTAGATTACAAAAAGAATATCAGGGTGGTTAAGAAAAACTCGTCCTGCTATGTGTTCTTTTATATCTTATTAACAATTGGCCTTCTTATTGTGCTTAACCACCCTCATTTACGCCAAAAAGATCCACGTTTAAAAATGTATGTTTACGCATAGGGAATACACTGGTAGGGTCTGCTGGGGTTTAGTGAGTATCATATTGCTTTAAAAAACACACCTTGTGTAATTCACCACAAGCGGAATTCTGTACAAAGTCGGCTGATTATGTATTGATTGATACATAATCTAGTGGAAAATAACATCGCCTTCTGGAGTTTAGGACTCCTTTAAAAAGTATAGCCTTTCTGTGAGACGAAAAAAAACTTTTCAGAATTAGAATTATCGTATCTTGCCATCTTAGTGCCTATTGTCAGCAGAATCTGCCAATATCTGATCTTCCCCCTTGTCTGCCAGGGATGCGATATGCCTGTAGAATATTAATACGTCCCTTGTCGCTGAACGTGATTCCAACTTTACTGTCCTGCGGAGTTATTTTTAGCCAGCGTTGATCGGGACTGTTGCCTGCGCAGTGCCGTGAATATCGTTCCGATGAAGTTGCAGAATGACTCGGGATGGGATTGGGACCGTGTCTGATCAGCAGATACTAGTGCTGCGTACCTAAACGTAACATCAGGTACAGGTACCGGTACTGAGGTTTAGGTACAGGTCCGGACCTGTATCTGTACCTTTACCTAACAATTTTACAAATTAACATGTGTTCTTCTGAACTTCTTCAATAATGACAGAAACATTAATAAGCTGTCTACAACTTGTCAGCATCTTTATTCAAAGAATATAACTAGGTTCCTACCGCTTAAGTCCCTTGGCCTTGCTGTCAAAACCCCTGGCCTGCCTGAATGATCTGTTGCCTATTAGTTACATTGTTCCAAGGTGTCACTTTGGTCGCATTTGGTGTTGTATGAGGTCATGAGGTTAGGAGATCAGTCACAAAATAAGCACATACTTGGTGTAAATTTATATCGGTGCAGTACCGGTACTTCATGATCCGGTATTTTGGACCTGTACCTAATCAGTTTTTACGGTACAGTACCGGTAGGCAGCACTAGCTGATACCCTCAGGGCCTCTTGTCAATGAAGACAGGACACAGAGTTGATGCACTCTAGCAAACAGCTAATATCAAACATCTCATACACTGTATTATACATGTAGCATTTTCTCATAAATGATATAAATTTGCATGATCTTGAACATGAGATTTCCAAACTTAAAGTTCTACTGCAGTACCATAAAAAGCTGCTAGGTCTCAGGTCCATAATTCCACTTGTCCTTCATTTTCCTTTATCTACCCAAAAATATCATAAAGATCAATTTCACAAACACACACAAACGCACGCAGACCTAACTTTGTATTTGTTCTCATGGGCAGTTATAGTTGATGTACTTGTACATGTATATTTGTATCTACTTGTTGTTCAATTCACCTCTGCAAGGTTTGTGAATGAAAATGCTCCTCTAACCGTTTCTCTCCTTCTTGTCCCACAGTGAGACTACACGATAGCATACCGGAGGAAGGGTTTCACTATCTCGTCTTTGACTTGTAAGTACCCTCACGTTTCTTCAAGGTTTCTTTACTATTCAAGTAAGAGTGGAAAAGTGAACGTGATCTTGAACCAGTCTGAAGGGCTGATCTTTAACTGGTTGTGTCAGAGAAGACAGATGCTTTGTAAAGTATGTATTTATAGATGTGTGCAATCAAGTCTACATTGCATAATTCATTTAGGTATAAAGCATCTAGGTGCATGTACAGTCGTTGATGAAGGTTAGACATCCAGGTAATAAAATACGCCCAAAAAATAGTCAGTCAAGCAACTGTATAAGATTTTGAAACAGTCAGACGTTTCAGACAGCATCCGCTATCTTTCGTATGTGACTAAGGAAAGATCTGGCAGAACCAGGTTTTATACCAAAACTCTGAATAGATACTAGTATGTTTATGAAGTGAAGACAATTTCAGATGGTTCAATAGAATAGTAAGTCAAGACAAGGTTGTATGCTAATGACTCAATTACACATGTAGCTCCTGTTGTTTTAGGAGCTAATGTTGTTCGTTGGGGTGGGGGTTTATCGCATTATCCGTACGTTAAACGGGATAGTTAGTGTGTTTGTCGTTAGTATTTTATTAGAAGCTGCATGGTAGAAGTAAATCAGGTGACCTGTCTCCACCAATCAGACAATAGAACCGCAGGCCACTCCAGGTCATTCCAGCTGCTGGTACAAATGTAGATGTGACAACTATTGATCAGGTGACCTTTCTCCACCAATCAGTCCATAGAAGTCCGGGTCACTCCAGGTCATTTCCAGCTGCTGGTGGGTCTTTATTTATCCCCCCACCCCCCTCTATGGTGTATTGATTGGACGATGCAGATGTGCGTGTAGATTGGACTTGACATGTAGACGACTGCTGGAGGGTTGCCTGGAAGTCCATTAGAATTACCATGGATCACCCGACTGGCAGGGATGGGAGCGGGCCATTGAAGGTGTCAGTTGCCGTGGCGTTCGGGGGATCTTAATCTTGTCGTGCCTAGCCTGCCTACCTGCCTGCCTACGTGCTCAGGCCAGAAATTGGCCTCTTGCTTTCCAGGAGGATCCTCCAAGCAGTCCTGTCCCTTGCCCTAGCCTCTGCTTCCAGACTGTTTAAGCCCCCCCCCAAAAATGTATGGCAGCAGGCTTCTTTGCTGCATTCAAAAATGCAGCAACCTGAAGTTGCTAGGACAACGGTCGGGGTTGATTTTCTTTCTTCTCTCTTACTAAGAAATTCACAAACCTTACACATGTATTCACCTTTTGTAAAGCTTACTTCAGATTAAAGGTTGTGTTTGCTGGTAAAACACATTCAAGCAGCCTGGGCAATCAGCAGCTGACTACAAGCAAGTGCTCACAGCACAATCATTTCCAGAAGCCAGCAACAAGTTAGCTAAATTGCTTTCCAGCCCGAAAAAAATCGAGAAGCCAATTAGCAGCGCTCTTACCTCCGGGCCATTCTTGAAGTCGTTTGCGGTAATCTGATCCGCAACCAAAGGACGAGACTTCTTTTCATTGGAGCTGCTCAAGTGGGGCTCATCGGGTGAAATTATTTCCGTCACGTGGAACCGTTGCCATGGCAACATCCTCGTCTGACGTCTGACAGGGTTATTCTCGACCCTGTCGTTAGTAAAGAGGAAATAATCCTTTCAGTTCATAGAGGCTAGGGAGGATGTTACCCCGGCACGAAACAAGTCCCGTATTCAGTAGCAGTCTACATGTATAAGGATGGCATTAGGTGGTCTTTTGGTTTACGTTGTTGAATCTTAAGGTTCTGGGTTCAAATCCCTAGCAGGCCCCAATGTTGTGCCCCTGGGAAAGGCACTTTACACCTATTTCCTCACTCAATTCATTTGTCAACAAATATCATTCATGATCATATGCAAACTACTTTCACTGTACTGGTATTCGTTACAAGATTCTTGTACACATATTAGTAGTTACTAGTACTGCCTGTCGCCAGATTGAGGCTTTTCCTTAGCCAGTGTAATCTTGGGTCATTCCAGGCAATCTCCCCAAATTGCAGGAAAAATTCTACAGTCTGTGATATTGTTGGGAGGAGAAAAACAGCAGTATTTCGAGCTCTTAGGCCACACCAATTTAACTTCTTGGTTAATGGATTTTTATTTTTAATTTTAGCAACAACAAAAAATCATTAAAACAGAAGGCTGGGGTGAAAACTTGCACCTGACCCTGTTCACTCCCTGAAACTGTGTGCACCAAAGTAAAAACTTTCCTCTGAGATTCTGCTTTTCATGTTATTTTTCCAATCTAGCATTTTTTGTTAATTTTTATTTTATTCCGTTAACCAAGAAAATAAATTGGTGCGGCCTTATGAAGGCGGTAGTTAATTTGGCCGAGTTATAATTCCATACCTGCCCGTGACAGAAGGCTTAACTAATACAGAACACATTACAGCGCTGCAGAAACGTGGGATTGATTTGAGGACTGCCTGTGATAGATAGTTGATTCGGTGAGAGTGGTCACATGGGTGGTAAGAGTTGATGGACTCATCGGGTGAAATTATTCCGTCACGTGGAACCGTTGCCATGGCAACATCCTCGTCTGACGTCTGACAGGGTTATTCTCGACCCTGTCGTAAGCAAAGAGGAAATAATCCTTTCAGTTCACAGAGGCTAGGGAGGATGTTACCCCGGCACGAAACAAGTCCCGTATTCAGTAGCAGTCTACATGTATAAGGATGGCATTTAGGTGGTCTTTTGGTTTGGGTTCAACTTGTTGAATCCAAAGGTTCTGGGTTCAAATCCCGAGCAGGCCCCAATGTTGTGCCCCTGGGAAAGGCACTTAACACCTATTTCCTGAATGACGTGCAAACAACATTATACAGGGCTTTAACAATGCTCCTGGGGGAAGAAATCCAATACTGGCTGCTTTACAGCATAGGCACATTCGTGTGACACTACAGCGAAACCATGTGACGATCATGTGGATGACTTACATGTAACAACTTCTGTTTTTCCTTGTTAAAAAGAGCTCTTTAAAGAAGTTACAAAATTACATCCTGATCACGTTTAGGCCTCGCCAATTTAATTTCATGGTTAACGGATTTTTTAATTTTTTTATTTTAGCACAAGGACATCATGAAAACAGAAAGCTGGGGTGAAAACTTGCACCTGACCCTGTTCACTCCCTGAAGCTGTGTGCACCAAAGTTTAACTTTCCTCTGAGATTCTGTCTTCATGTTGCTTTTCCAATCTAGCTTTTTTTTAGATTCTGTTAACCAAGAAATTGAATTGGTGTGGCCTTAGAACAGACAGAAAGAAAATACTCTCGTCTTGACGTCTGGACAAAGTGGCATTTAGATAAGTCATGATATATTTGTCTTCATTTTACTTCCAATTAGCCTTCTGGCAGGACCTTTTACTTACTAAATACTTGACTTTTCCATTGTTGCTTTTCTAAATCTGTAAAAAGATATATGCCAAGAAAACAAGTCTGCGTTGACAAGGACAATGCAATATTAGATAATGTTAACTCGATTATGAGAGATGAGTGAAGTGCAAAATTATAAAATATACATCAAGCGTATTCACTTGGGTTTGGGTCTGTGACTTTTACAGTAGATTTTGTGAGGCATTAGAGTCTATAGTTTCCATAAATTCATGCAGTTTCGGTTAAACGTAATATAGGTGAGTAGAGGACACAAATTTGACAATCCCCCGTCATTGGCAAAACCGTGAGCAATTTCAAGTGATGGTTTACAACTTAAGCACCATCATGTGACGGCCTGTCAAAACCTTGTGACTGTCGTGTGAATGGCCGGGAATTCTTTAGTTTATGACCCGGGCTTCCGGCCATAAAACTCCCCATGGCATTCGCACCTCGGGGCTTGAAATGCCTTTTCTGCACACTGTAAAATGCAGAATATATTCGCTGGGTTTTAATTTCGCAGAAGGGAGAAAATGGAGTGTATGACTCAGCCGGGGATCCAACCCGCGGCCTACCGAATGCAAGACAAACTTCCCGGTACACTCTTTTCACTTGGCCATTGCACCGGTCTCTTGGAAGAGGCACAAGTCAGCTCATTTTTGCAGAGTCTTGGTCATTCTTTATGAGTGTATGCAGGGGTTCATCTAAATTGGGAAAGAGGGGCGCTGCGCCCTCTTGTTTCAGCCCAGCGCCCTCTTGTCAAATTCAGATTTAAGCTTAATTTCTAGTATACAGGCTTCTTTCAGTGATTGATTCTTCCCTAAAATACATAGAATTCGCTCCCTCTTGTTTAATTTCTAGAAAAACCCCTGGTATGTGTTAGTTCACCGCTGTTATTGGTCTCTTACCACTGTAGCAACATGTGAAGGTGTGGAGACCTTGGTGCTGAAAAGCTATCCAGGGCGTTAGTGTCGTAGGTTTGAATGTGATACAGTGACTTCACTTATTTTCATGGGGAGTTGATTTTACAGTATGAGTGGAAAGGAGGTTTTCACATGGTACCGAGGTCGAAAAACACTGTAGCACATACTCACAGTATCATGGTTTTGGAGAGCACTGCAAAAAACAGGAAAATGAAACCACCACAAAGATTTCAAAACACACTGCGAAGCACTGCAAAAAACAGGAAAATGAAACCACCACAAAGGTCAAAACACTGTAGCACATACTCACAGTATCATGGTTTTGCGTTGGAGAAGCACTGCAAAAAACAGGAAAATGAAACCACCACAGAGATTTACATTTAGTATGTTCCTTTGCTATAAAACGGACTCCGGGAAGAATAGTGTGAGATTTGTAATAATTGAACAATAATGGAGATCTATAAATAAAACAAACAAATTACATATTTAATCCTATCTATATAGCAACTAAGTTTTTAACAATTAACACTGCTCGGTTTTTGAGTGACATTTGCATACAATCTTTATTAGTTAGTGACTTTGGCATGTTAAACCGGTTTCCAGTAAGAAGTACTAGTGTTGATTTGTTCTGTCAGTTCATTATAGTGACGCTGAAGAAGAGTGATGGACGACACTTGAAATGTTAATCATAATCATTAATATTTGATCACTAATATTTTAGACAGTGATGTTTGTTCCCAACGTGACCTACTCCATTTTTCCCAAACGGCTATATTTTCCTGCCGCTATATTAAACTGATTTACAGTACATGCCAGAAAAACATCCATTTAGGATGGTTACAGGTAATGCTGCATGTACAGTGAATAGGTGTCAAAGTTCACACATAAGCCGACTGCGTCAATCGGCTTACTCTAGTGCAGAACCAGTCGTGAAGTCTGGGCCGTAAAACAAGTCATGAGAAGGTGTTGGGCCAAACTATGTCAAGTCAGGGCTCGAAATTCATTTCTGAGAATAGGTGCATTGGTGCACCTAACCTAAACTGTATTATACAGGGATCTCCCTAAAGAATGGTACAGTGGCGCTCCTCCATCCTGTTGTAATCCCAGCTCCATCCTGTTGATTTTCAAAGTTAGGGTATTAGATATTGTTGAGCAACAATGATGCAGTTCCAAATGTAAAGTATGGAAGATGACAGATAGTCATCGAAACGTTGGCTCTTGTAAATACTTGGTTGTGAATAAAAGAACCTTGCTATTCAGTCATTCACCAACCTGATGAAATTATTGACGGGCGTTGTTCTCCTGTGTTCCAGGGTTACCGGTGGGGAACTGTTTGAAGACATAGTTGCTAGAGAGTACTATAGCGAAGCTGATGCCAGGTGAGAAAACTGAATATTATTTTTTCTTGATTTCAATGTCTAACAACATAATAATGTATTATAAAGTAGAGTGGACTCATTTCTCAAGCTAACCTACATCTATTGCATCGCAGTCCTCCCTTAGTAACACATCTAGAGCCGCATAGTTCCCGTTTAGAACTTTTATTCAGCCTGTCAAAGTGGTACTAGGTTGAATTCAAAAGTTGTAAACGGAAACTATGCGGCTCCAGAGGTCTTGCTGTATCTGTATCATTCTAATAGTATATAGCCGGTATAACCGCCATGCGGCGTAACACACCATACCAAGGAACGACTGTAGTGTGAAAGGACTGCGGTGTGAAAGATGTTGGTTAGCTTGAGGAATGAATATACTCTACTTTATGCAACATAATAATGTATTGTCATAATGTCTGCTTTTACTTTGAATGGTACATTGTATGATTGTGATAATACTAAATTTTAAGTGCATGACCTGAAAAATTGGATGCTTCTTTTGATGTTGCTTGTGTATGATGTGAAATATAATGGAAGACTGTTGGATATAATGGAAGAATAGTTTTTTGCAACATGATTTTTGCTTGGGCATATGACTTCTGTAATTGCCATGATAGTGAGTAACATTGACATATTGTGTCTGTTTGCTGCCAGCCTCTGTCACACATTCGGGAACTTCCCATAACCACTCCCCAACCAAGGTTGGCACTGGGTTGGGGGTAGCCTGGAACCCTCATATTCTAGCACTCGCAACTCAGATCGCATCTAAGAAGAATATGATTTTCCCAAGTTTGATTTCTCAAGATTCATTGTCGGCTGGCGCATACGTGTTTTAAAGACTTGTAGGCATCCTCGCTGACCCACAGATGACCTTGCTCACAATTAACTCCCAACCATGGTCTGGAGAAGGTTGGGAAGCCATGGTCGGCTATGTGTGACAGGGGCTTCACTCCCAACCATGGTCTGGAGAAGGTCGGGAAGCCATGGTCGGCTATGTGTGACAGGGGCTTAACTCCCAACCATGGTCTGGAGAAGGTCGGGAAGCCATGGTCGGCTATGTGTGACAGGGGCTTCACTCCCAACCATGGTCTGGAGAAGGTCGGGAAGCCATGGTCGGCTATGTGTGACAGGGGCTTAACTCCCAACCATGGTCTGTCGAGGGTTGGATATGTGTGACAGGCATTATGGACCATATACAATGTACAGAGAAATTCGAGCGAAGAGTGTATGTTTCATTGTGCTGTTTCACTTTTCCCGTACAGCCACTGTATTCAGCAGATTCTAGAGGCCGTTCTACATTGCCATCAGAACGACATCGTGCACAGGGATTTAAAGGTACGTATCACAAGTAAAGATTAACACTACCAGCAATAACTGTTCAGTTCTGTTCAACCTGTTGATATCCATGTATCTTGACTGTCTCTAGATATCGACTATTTTTCATCATGTTGCCTCTAACATATTGCTGGAGCCTAGTAAATGTATAGTTACCCCTCATTTCAGTTAACATTGTTTTTTATATACGTACAGGAAAATATGTTTAGCCTGGAAAGGTTGTAGAGAGATTCAACTCTTAAACTATATCCAAGACTTTGAGAAAGCAACGTCAGACAGTTATAAATTTCCGGTTGCAGCTTCAGCCTTCTGTAGATGTAGCAGTCCTCCACCTCCATTATTTGACCATAAATATGACACTGATTCATTCTATCTATTGCTTGGCCATACCAACTTTTCTCGTATTTTATAGAAATGTGCTAAACTGGAAAAATGACGTGAAAACAGAGCACAAGGGCCAGTTTACGGAGTAAATACAGTCGGATTCAAGTCTAAATTTTCCTCCCTGCCCTCTGCTTTTATGATGTCTACTTGCTATATTTTCAACTAAGGCCACACCAATTTAATTTCTTGGTTAACGGATTTTTATTTTCAAAAAAAAAAAAATTTGAGAAAAAAAATCATAAAACAGAAGGCTGGGCCAGCCAGATTTTTTTTTTCTAAAATTTTTTTTTCTTCGGAAAATAAAAATCCGTTAACCAAGAAATTAAATTGGTGTGGCCTTAGAATGTCCGAGAACCAAGGAAGTAAATTGGCGTTGCCTTACGCAACATAACAGTAGGAGTCATACGTGATGAAGGCAAGAGACGTAGCCGGAAATTTATTTTCTAACATTTTATGAAGTTAAATCTCTCTACCAGCACATCTTAGAACATTTTTTACGAAAATTATGCATTTTTCAAAGCTTGGACTGTTGTTAAAATGTCTGTTTTCTTCCCAACCGCACACCGCTGAGCCTGTGCCCTGCCACCGGGACAGAGAGCAGAGCCACCACCATGCCACGAACTGTGTGTAAACACCACGCATTCAGCCGTCTTTTCACCCCTCACATAACCTCAGCATGGGACAGAGACACACTCCTCACTGTACCGTACAGATCTGAGGAGTTTCAGGGCATGCTCTAGAGGGTTGACACCATGGTTGGTTGTTGATTACTGTTGGGGTCGTATAATGAATGAAGACCTTAATTGCACATTTCTGCCACACTTGGTTAAGTACAGGTCACAACAAAACAAAATAAAAGTACAGTTAACGGATGTAAAAGAATATGACTATCATTAGATAAATTCTACTTCTCCTCACTTTTCGGTTATAGTAGATTTAAAAGAACAGACATGTTTTTCAATGGGAGGTTTGTCTATTTGCATTAGGAATATGAATTTTTGTACGGTACTTAAATGTGTGAAGTAGGGAAATAGGTTTTCTACAAGCTTATACAGTTCATCACATTCTGTAATAATCCATTATGAATGTGTTCCATCACTTGGCATGCTGCTTACATATTTATGTCTTTCTTTATGCATCCAAACAAAGTACAATCATGTATGTATACGTAGTTGGAAATGATGCACATTGCTATTTCAGATGCATATAATTATAAGAAGTGGTTAAACTTGTGTAACTTTCTCCTTTATAAAAAGTTGAACCCAGGGCTGGAAGGCCCTGAAGACATTCCTACAGCCAGCCAGCAACCAAACCGTGTGTATCAACCCTCTTTGAGTGTTCTATCCCCCTCTGTTAATACACACTTCATGTAGATGATCAACAGAATGAAATCCTCAAAATTGTGCTTGTTAACCCCCCCCCCCCCCCCCCCTGACTATTTACTCCTACTTATTGTCTGGCTGTTCGGGACACAGCCAGGCTGCCCAACTACACTGTGGCACATTAGGCATTACAATACCCCCCACCCTACCTTTGTATGTTGATTCTGGTATGCTTCAAATTCCAGTGACCTTTGACATAGATTTACGGAGAGCAGGTTGGTACATGTACCACTTTAAGGAGTTGACTTCTTGCCTTCTTTCTTGAACTTTAACTCTAAGAACATTCTATGATCATACGTTGTACAAGGACTTGATTTGGGACGCATCAGGTCATTCTTTTAAAAGTACTGTCGTTGCATTAACCTGGTATTTGGTCTAATCTACATGTGTGTACTTTGCTTCGTTCCTCTGGCCGCTTCTATGCAGAAAAGTGTGATCCTTGTGTCCTGCATTATTTCAAATACTGTATTTCAAATATTTATCAGAAGCAGTACTGCATGTAAATGCAGAAATGTTCGCGGTGGTTTCATGAAATGTTTTGCCCTTCTACCCTCTTGTCTAGTATTGTGTCAAATGCGAACTTAAAACCACTGTGAACACTCCATTTTCTCCCTGTCATTAAGCATTTACAGTGCTTGTTTTAACCCCACTACCATGATATTTTCAAGGACTGTGTTAGTCAGAGCCAATCAGCACTCTAACCTCTATTTTAGGCAAATGTCCAAATGCCAGTTGTTTCTTCATTAACAGCCAGACTATTCTGCATGGAAGTGATCAAAGGAGCGAATGGAGCTAGATGGATACCAGGCTAGCACTACAGATCATGCGCCATGAAAGTTTGACTTTTTGTCGGTCTGCACACAAGATGTTTACCCACTAAATCTATCTTCAGCTTGATAAAACTTTGGACAGAATTCAAGTACAATCAGACTTGTGTTCCATGAAAGTCGTCGAATCACAGACTGATTGTGTAATGGACAAAACATTATGATATTCACATGCTTCTGTAGATTGAGTCATGCCTTAAATCATGATGAGTCATGTGCCAATGGCACCTCGCCCACTCTTAATGCTGCTCGAAAAAGATTTGGGCAGACTCCAACCTCAATCAGGCTCAGGCTTGCCTTGAAATTAGCTGAGTTGCTTCCAGAAATGAAAAAAAAGTTTTTGAACCCTTGAGATATGATTAATGTCTTAAGTTTAAATTGATCATGTTGCAATGGTCCCCAGCCTGATATATAGGTCGCTCGAAAAAGCTTTTGGACTAAATCCAGGCACACTCAGGACAAACTTCTTCACCGTGCTATCAGACTGATCCTATCATGAACAAAATCTGAGTTTATTCACGCACTTGAGGTCTGATTCGTGCTGTAAGTTATAACCAGCCTTGTCTCAACGGCCAGCAGCCAGATCCATCTGATCCTGGAAAAGCTTTGGGCCAAGTCCAAGTACAATCAGGACAGACTCCATGCAAGTAGCTGAATCACAGACGATCCAATAATGAAGAAATGTTATTCACAGACTTGACTTGGCATTGGTCCCCAGCCTGATAACTATGCAGCTCTGAAAAGCTTTGGACCAAATCCAACTGCTATCAGATACAGTCTGTACTTGTTACCATGAGAGGAGCTGAAAGACAGCCCAACCCAAAAGTTGATGGTCTCTTCACTTTTGAAGTGGTACTTGTGTTGTTTGTTTGTTTATGTAATTATAATCACCAACCTGATCTATTTCTCCCCCCCCTCCAAAAAAGTTTGGGACTAAAACATTATCTGCCTTGTCGAGTGATAGTGGTACATGATTGTGACTTTTGACTTGTCGTACACGGTTAATTACCAGCCTGATCTATAAGATCTATCACCCACCACACACACACACACACACACACTCAAAGCTTGGAACAAGAACAAGTTATTTTTCGCCTTGTGAAGTAATAGTGGTACATGTACTATTGACTTGTTGTCCGTGATAAAGACAAAGTCACCAGCTTGATAAATTTGCAAAAAGCTACCACCCTACAACTTCCCACCCCAGAAAGCTTGGGACAAAAACATGTGCTTCCCGCCTTGTTGAGTAATAAGTGATACATATACATTTGTTATAAGTTGTCCGTCAATCATCAGCCTGATCGATTTGCCAACCCCCTTTCAAAAAAGCTTGGGACAAAAACATGTGCTTCCCTCCTTGTTGAGTAATAAGTGATACGTATACTTTTGTTATAGGTTGTCCGTTTATCATATCGCATCAGCCTGATCGATTTGCCAACCCCCTTTCAAAAAAGCTTGGGACAAAACCCCGCCTTGCGGCGTGATGTTTACACCCAGTCCGTGAGCTTGGCGGCAGCTTTGCTCTCCTTCCTGGCAGGGAGCAGATTCTCAGACCCCGGCAGGACCCGACTGGTCCTAACGGGCGGAAACACTTCTTAAAAGAGATGCTTCTCCCCGTGTCTCTTAGCCTGAGAACCTGTTACTTGCCAGTAAGCAGAAGGGAGCTGCAGTGAAGCTTGCAGATTTCGGTCTTGCCATTGAGGTGAACGGTGATCAACAGGCATGGTATGGTAAGTATTCGCATGATAGCTCATCTGTGTTGGTAGAGTACATATTGGAAAATTTTAAACTTTGATCCAACACCAAGAGTTGAACTCACCATGAATTTTCGGTTGGACCTCCAACCTTCGCCAGATGTTCGATTCACTGCGTTGAACGCCGGGAAGTCGGAGACGTGATGACGTCAGCAGTGAATTGAACGCAGCGGGATCAGCCCTTCCTGAACCGCGACGGTGGAATATTCCGTCTGCCCGCTGTGTTCGATTCACTGCTGATGTCATCATGTCTCCGACTTCCCAGCGTTCAACGCAGTGGATCGAACATCTGACGAAGGTTGGAGGTCCAACAGAAAATTCATGGTGAGTTCAACTCTTGGTGTTGGATCAAAGTTAAAAATTTTCCAGTATGGTAAGTATGCAAACAGTGGGGATGTGCTTCCCTGTGGTGCAGTTTTATACATACGCAGTATAAAGCTACACTTGTAACAGGCTTCAAAGTTGAACTGTAATCTCCAAAACAAAAACTGGACCCAAATTTTCGACTGTCCAACACCAGTCTTTGTCAAAGAGTGGCATGGAGTGACAGAAGCAGTGGACTGCTAATTTGTTGACAAAGACTCGAGCTGGGCTGTTTAAAAGTTGGGTAAATCTGATTTTTGTGTTGAAAATTACAGTTCAACCTTGCTTCATAAGGATTTCTATGCTTAATTACAACTGTAAGCCAAGGCTTCAATGTAAACATCAGTAAAAGGTCAATCTAACTCATCCTCCAACACAGCAAATGCAAACTCAGAAATTACGAATTTTTCCCATCCTTGAGGCCTTCTTCACAGAGACTGACCCACTATGCTAAGGTCATGTGACTCAAGCAGTTACTGCAGACTTCTAGGGACCTTTGACCTACTGTAGGTCAAAGGTCCCTAGAAGTCTGTTCTATCCCCATTTCAATTGTGCTTACAATATGGCCGGTGGGCCCTGATATAGATGGTTTCTATCTCTGACTTCTCTCAGAAAGTGGCGCTGTTCATTATCCAGTGTCTTGGCTTTGTCCAAGTGACATGGTTTGCATCTCTGTGTTGCTGGAGCCTTGTAAATTTGGTTCTAACCTTTTAATGAAAGCTTTTATGCCAGCTGGTAAAAAGGAGTGCATTGCTCTTACGTGTGATGAAAACATGCAGTAAATCCGACAATGTTCCCCAACAGTCATCAGACAAGGTAAACGTGGTCCCACAGTATACATGTACAGCTGCCAGTATGTACAAACTTTCACATGGGTGGTTTAAAAAACGACCCATGTAAACGTGGGTACTTAAAACAGAGCTCTCTGCTGTGGGGTCATGTATGCCATGCTGCCATTGTCTTGTGCTCTGGGAAGGACCATGGAAAAGATGTTAATCAATAGTCTATTTATTTATTTATTATTTTCTGTCTATGTTTAACCAGGGTAGCCCAACTCAGTGGTGTAATTACTATTTTACAGTGGGGCCCTGGGTCACAAACAAGACAGATTATTGTTTAGGCCACATCAATTTAATTTCTTGGTTAACAGATTTTTTTATCTTAGCAAAAAAAATCATGAAAACAGAAGGCTGGGGTGAAAACTTGCACCTGACCCTGTTCACTCCCTGAAATTGTGCACCAAAGTGCAAACTTTCCTCTGAGATTCTGTTTTCCTGTTGATTTTCCAATCTAGCATTTTTTGAAAAATTCTGTTAACCAAGAAATTAAAAGAGTGTGGCCTTAGCATAGAAGAGCCAATTTTGTTCCGTACCGCCTCACCACAAAAGATAAGCTTGTTGTACAGATAGCTTACTGTAGTGCCTTTAGTTTATCAAGTTTATCAAGTGGCGTCGCGGTGGCGAAGTGGCAGGGTGTTTGGCCCCAGAACCCAGAGATACCGGGTTCGAATCCGGGGTTCCCTGATTTGTCCCGTTGACGTTGTGCCCTTGGGAAAGGCACTTTACACGACTTTCCCCACTTTACTCAGGTGAAAATTAGTACCTAGCTTCGGTTAGGGACGTCCCTCGGATAGGATGTTGAATAGAGGTCCCGTGTTTGAGGAGAGCCACACCGCGAGCACGTAAAAGAACCCACCACACTTATCGAAAAGATAAGTTGTCCTTCCCGATGTGTATGGATCATATAAATCTGTCTGGATATGCAGCTTGTACAAACCTGGTGTATTACACCTTCATGCTGTTTACCGGGTATGCAATACAAAAAAAAGAAAGTTGATGTTCACGTTGAAAGGTTTGCCAGATGCAGTCAGAATAAGCTTTTGGTCAAATCTCTCCCACTGACAGAAGAAAGTAATAGCCTCAGTGTCTTCTAATAGGAACTGTTTGACAAGAGATAAGGTTGAGTTACTGACATTTGGATGAACGGAAATTGCTGCCCAAACCACCTTCACCTTATTTTTCCAAGTCCATGAACGAATTATGGGATGAAGTTGTGTGTGCGTAGGAGCCTGAAATGAGTGTGTCTTTCAGAGCACTGTTGTCCTTAAGCCGGCGTCACAATTCATGCGAGCGTCGGCCAAATTTGTAGGTCGCCCGTAGCTCGCCGAATTTCAAAATCGCCCGAGCGTCGACCGTATTTTCCAATGAAAATCTCAGGTGACGTCCGTCGAACACTAAAAACTAAAAATCCCCCATGAGATGGTACCATCTCTTGGACATGGACGAAGTCAGAATCGACTAACCTGGTAAAAGGCCAATATTTGGATCAACTTTGATTTCTAAAAATCGCCCGAAGCCCGCGTAATCGACATGACGTTGGACGTATTTCGGCCGAAAATGTACATTTGAAGCTCGCCAACACGTCGGCTGAGCTGAATTGTTTTATTTGTGACGGGGGCTTTAGCATTTTGATGAACAGAAACTACTTGAAAAATCACCTTCATCTCTAGATCCAAAGTCTGTGGAAGGAACAAACAACAAGATGCAATTTTGTATCCAGGGGAATCCCAATTACCAAATACCTGTCTTTCAGAATACGTTTGTCCTTGGCTTTGACAACATTTGACAACAAATTTGCTGGGAAAATCACCTTCACTTTCACCTTCCTTTTTAAAGTCGTTGAACGAAAAGCAAGATGAATTTTGTGGAGGAGCCATAGATACATGTACCTGTCTTTCAGAATATGTCTCTCCTCATATGTATCATACACTGCCTGCTCTAGCCGATTATTTGTTACAAGTTAGAAATTTTCCGGCAAAATTACCCTCTCCTTCATTTTTAAAGTCGTTGAATGAAAAGCAAGATGAATTTGTTGTGTGGAGGAGCCATAGATACATGTACCTGTCTTTCAGAATATGTCTCTCCTCATATGTAAATGCACTGCCTGCTATAGCCGATTATTTGTTAAAAGTCAGAAATTTTCTGGCAAAATCAGCAAAATCGCCCTCCCCTTCCTTTTTAAAGTCGTTGAACGAAAAGCAAGATGAATTTGTTGTGTGGAGGAGCCATAGATACATGTACCTGTCTTTCGGAATATGTCTCTCCTCATATGTAACATACACTGCCTGCTAGAGCAGATTATTTGTTACAAGTTAGAAATTTTCTGGCAAAATTGCCCTCTCCTTCCTTTTTAAAGTTGGACGAAAAGCAAGATGAATTTTTTTGTGGAGGAGCCCTAGAAACATGTACCTGTCTTTCAGAATATGTCTCTCCTCATATGTGACATACACTGCCTGCTAGAGCAGATTATTTGTTACAAGTTTGACATTAAGACTTTCGGGATCGCGCACGCATCAGTCGGATGCAGAAATTGCTTATTTGTCACCCGGCAGTCTGGCTGGCGTGCTTCCAAACACAGACATCCGAGCCGTGATTATCTCATCCCCAGAGCAGGTCGTGTCACCATCTCTGATGAACAGAGAGGATTCATGGATACGATTAAGTGTCTTGTCTGCACAGCACTTAGCTGGGCCAGTTATCCGTGTGTGGGCGGTTAGTCTGGAAAATGAGAGCTCGCTTTTTATGGAATTTGTCCATATAAGGCCACGCCAATTTATTTTCTTGGTTAACGGAATAAAACAAGATTTAAAAAAAAATGCTAGATTGGAAAAACAACATGAAAGTTTGTACTTTGGTGCACACAGTTTCAGGGAGTGAACAGGGTCAGGTGCAAGTTTTCACCCCAGCCTTCTGTTTTCATGATTTTTTTGTGCTAAAATTACAAATAAAAATCCGTTAACCAAGAAATTAAATTGGTGCGGCCTAAGATCTGATTTTGCCGCACAAACAACGGTTGTGGGCAGACTTTAACATGACTTTGGTCTTGTTTTTGTCACCCATGTATTTCAAATTAACCGATGAAGCAGGGTTTTGATTCCTGCATGTATGTGTAGAAGGTTAGAGTTGCTGTAAAAGTCTTCAGTCTTGTTCTTTCTTTGTTCTGAAGTCCTTTCTTGGAGACAAGACAATGGGCAAGCCAAAGGAAGTCGTGCACTGTATGTTTGTATATTTTTGTGTTCAAAAGTGCAGATGAGCAATAAAACCTAACACAACAAATTATACCAGAAAATATTGCATAAAGTCAGAATGGAACGTATGAAAAATGATAATGGAATACAGGTAAGTGCAATGCAAGTTGACCCTTAACTCTGAAAAGATATGATATAGGAATCACTACAGAAAAAAAAGGCACTGTCTGACACAGTTGTGTGTACAGGTTTTGCAGGCACCCCTGGCTATCTGTCCCCAGAAGTCCTGCGGAAGGACCCCTACGGCAAGCCAGTCGACATGTGGGCATGCGGTAAGTTTTAGTTTTATTTAGATCCAAAAACATTCTTCCTGTGGTATACACATTCTTATTTACACATTACAAGTAGGTTATACGAAGGCATACAAAGTGACAGTAGAGGACAAAAATAACACAGCTCCTTAAAAGCAATAATTACAGTTCAATAATTTGCTAATTGTCACCTGTGGTGTTCCACAACTGAGACAGATTCTGTACAGTTGTTGATCATGACGTTCAAAATTATCAACTTACACGTATGTCAAAATCTTAGCTGATAGAGCTTGATGTTTGCTTTATTGCTAATAAAAGAATCATCCAATTGGCTTTCTTCTGTCTCAAGTTACCTTATATCTATATAACCTCCTTGCTTATATGAAGAGCATAACTTGAAAGATACTACTACATGTATTTGGCAATAGAGTCATGTGATATCTTTTAATATAGTGGAGGGGAGATAATCACAATGACTGCATGAAGATGCACAGGTTTGTAGTCCAATACTTAACATGTAGCATTGAATGGCTGAGGCTAGGCTAGCAGACACAGAATTGAGAGGTCACGGATTTGATTACTGGCTAGACATTGTGTCCTTCGGAAAGGCACTTTACACGAACATCCTCACTCCAACCAGGTGTAAAAATGGGTATACTTCTTCGGTTGGGGATGTAAAAAGCAATGAAAGGAGAGGGTTGTGCTCCGCCTTCCAATACCGTGCCCTAGACCCAGTGGATAACAACCCACTGCCCCTACCGCCTCAAAAAGGCCATGGGACTGCCTTTACCCTGTGGACTAAGTATGATTGTGATAATAGTACAGGCAAGAAATGGTTAATGCAACACTATATAAGGGTTTCGTATACAACTTTTGAGAGGAAAGTGTTTATGCCCTGCCTTTTTCGTCCGTGTTCAGGTGTAATTCTATACATCTTGCTGGTGGGGTACCCTCCGTTTTGGGACGAAGATCAGCACAAGCTGTACTCGCAGATCAAGGCTGGAGCATACGATGTGAGTGTTTTGTCTTTATTTAGCCTACACAAATCTCTCTTTTAACTTAAGTCTCTGGTAGCCTGGGTGCCAGCCTTTTCAGCTTCCGTACGCTACCCAAGCTCCGCTCCTCGCCGGCAGCGGAGCTTGGGTAGCGGACGGAAGCTAAAAAGGCTGGCACTCAGGCTAAGTCTCTGGCTCTTACATAAAATGATACATATGTCTCTAAAATTGTCTTCACCTCTTTAACATCAATTCTGAGGTTTGGTCTAAAATTGAGGAAATCCAGATCTGATGTTTCTGTCTTAATGATTTTTTTTAAAATTCATTATCACCAAATGAAAAGGTACATGAGCAGGGGAAAAAAATCACCCTGAATTGTAGATGTTGGCTTACAATTTTTGAAAATGAACAAATAACAAATATAGACATCAGGTACTGTAAATTAATATCGAAAGTACAATACTTGTTGAGGCAAAGAAACCACAAATAAAACTGGTTTAGTGACAGTCAACATAGTAAGTAAACAGTTCCTTATTCTATGTCACAGTTCCTTGTTGTACAGTTGTTTGTTATTTAGTCTACTCAAGTCTCATTCTAACTTAAGTCTTCTTTCTTACAATGATACAAATGTTACTGAAATTGTCTTCACCTCTTTAACATATCAATTCTGAGGTTTGGTTTAAAAGCAGGCAAATCGAGATACTCCTCTAGTCGGTGACCAAAGACAGCAGACCGGATTATGCTGTCGGACGACTCTTACCTTTTCCTAAATTTATCCAGTTGCTTGTAATGAGTAACTGTTACCTTGCGAATCTCATTACCTGGATGTCTAACCTTCGTCAACATACTGTACATTTTGTCTGTCTTGTCTGTCTCGACACCAGTGGAAGATTAACTCGTCAGCAAGCAACATGTAAACTTGTTTGAGATCAGCATTGGACAAAGTTCTCAGTCAGTTGCTAAAACAAGTTTATACCGGTCCTGCAGAAAGAACTTTGTTAATCAGTGATTTACCCACTTGATGAAACTATTTACTGTTGACAGTTGTTTGAGATCCGTTCAGTATTCTCTTTTCTTCTCCGCCCCAGTACCCTTCCCCGGAGTGGGATACTGTCACACCAGAGGCCAAGAACTTGATCAACAGCATGTTGAACTTGAACCCAGCCAAGCGCATCACCGCTGAGCAGGCCCTCAGGCACCCCTGGATATGTGTAAGTACCGAGGGGCCGTTGTTTATCACTTTGCACAGGATTGAGTTTATTGAGATTAAGATACCCTTTAGCCCCTCTAGGGGGCTAATCTTCCAGGGCTCATAAACACTACATGTATATCACAAAGTACATACATACACACAGAATTACACACAGAATTACATATTTACATACAGGAAAAAGCAGGTAGAATTGAAGAAAAGGATTGGTTGAGGTCAGAGGTCAGAAGCTAATTATGACTGAAACCATCAGTCGACATATCTGGCAATAAAAACATACCAGCAAATTACTACAATTGCTACCTATTTACAAATCAAACTATCAATCCATCATCAAGTTAAAACCATTACAGGATACAGCTCAATCAGAATCCAGCTCACACAGCAGGTAGTTAGGCCTCGGATGTTTTTTTGTTTTTTTCATTCCTCTTATTAGTTTTCAAAATAACAAAGAAATAATAATAAACATGGCACATATACAAAATAAATGAAACACATGAGAAACCACAAAACTGATACATAAAACCAGGAAACAATGATATATGATCACAAATAGTTAATGAGAACCTATACATTTTGGTAATCAAATACATAATGACAAGAAAGATTTATAAAGATGTATGTTGAAAGGACAGTATATAGTTTTCCCCACTTTCCCAGGTGTTTTTGAGTCTTAAGTGTACGCATATACAAGACAAAAATGTAAAGTTGTTTGGCAATAATGCATTCTAATTGTTTAACATATGAGACATAAGGAATAAAACCCGATAGATATAAGGTCTTTTCACGATATTTGAGAATATAAATTTTACCTAAAAGAATAGATAAGTTTGACAGGCCGGAATGTTGAATGTAATCCGGTTCTGGTCCTGAAAAAACTGTGTCGGTAGGTAGGGATTCTCTTTTTTTTAATTTCAGCAATGTGATCAGATAGATTCAGGTAAACAAGTGAATGTAAAACTGAGATGCATCAGGACACTGATATTTTCAACATCAAATTGTTACATCAATTATACAGCTGTAAATTGTACAAACGCAAGTATATTGTTAATAAACTGAACAATGGGGTACAATGTTTAGTATACATTCTTACTAAAGAGTCAACTGTTCTAAGCCCCCATCTGTTAACAGAGGGTAAAATACAGCAAGTCTGTTTTGGATCTCATCGCAATGTCAGATTGAATATTTTGTGTCCCTTGCCAGCCATCAAACCCCAAAGAAATGTTAGCTTAAGCAGGGTTTTGCTAGGGTCTGTTTGATAACCGGAAACACTGTCAACATTTCTTCGGCCTTCTGTATCTGTATCAGATTCTGTATCTGTATAGCCTGTATAACCGCCCTTCGGCATAACACACCAGCTTTGCAGGCACACGGCGTGGCAGCAGCTGGTTATATTACACTGAACGGCCTGTCACACCTAAGTTTTGCACATCTGACTGCAATCGTTCTTTGAACTATTTAGTGAAGATGTTCCTACAGCTCTGATGACAACGAGTTCCATTCTACTATGGTTCTCGGGAAATACGAGGCTTGGCTTGTGTTTACACTAGCATCCTCTGACACAGTTTGTGAGAAAGATGACGTGGTGAACTTAGATGAAGAAAGACTGAGGGCAGCTGTAGAATGTTTGAAATTCCCTCTGCTAAAGCAACAGAGCACGGTAACTGATGATGATTGCACAAAACGGGAACAATGCCTCCTAGTGACCACTTTACAAACTGCAGAACTTGAACCATTTCGAAGCTCATTTAGATGCAGAGCAGGAGCCTGCTTCCCACAGAGGGCTGGAAATGCTACTTCTGACTCTGACTTTACCTGTATTCAATTACCTTGAAATAAATTATTCATGTCCATCTTTTTTCTCTTCACCACAACGTTTCTGACAACAACCTTAAATCTTATACCAACACAATGCGAAACGTTGGTCGAACGAAACACTTCATTGCGTACAAAGAGTTTTTTTATTCAGTGACTTACCAACCTGATAAAACTATTCACAGTGCAAATTTTCCGACCAGAAATACGTGTATGAACCTTGCATGAACAGGAGAACATTTAAACCCTAGGCTGGGATAACAAAAGGCAGTTATTTTTGTCAGCATCCTGTCAGGTTCCCACTTCTCTCCAATAACAGCACTATTCACTCCGTTTCCCCGGTCGACTGCGCACGGTAACTGTTAAACACACAGCTCTTTGCCGTTATTCTCTCCTATCGTTCCAAGCGTCTGGCTTATTTATGCTTCCATTACATCCATTGAGCGCCACTTTTGCGGTGAGAGGTTGGTTTGGCAAGGGCATCTGTACCGTTAAATGTCTGGTTACGTCCATTTGTCCCAAACAAGGCTATCAAGTTTCATTAACTGTCGGGTTTATGTAAATGAATGGCACATTAACGGCTTTGTTTCTGACTCAAGCCAAGGTCAGGTTTGGGAGTTTGTAACACAGATATGCCATGTTGTCACAGGTGAAGTCACGTTGTACCTTCTATCGTGTGATTTCCAACAAGACATCAATAGAACTGGTCTTTTCTGTCACATGAGTATTTTGTAGCACACATCCACAACTGTGCTTTTCTATCATAGACATGTTGTACACTCTGTAATGTGACAGGACCTTTACATGTAGTATGTCTAAAAGTTCAACTTAATGTCAAAGAATTGAATTGAGTGTCACAAGAAAAACAATGATTTCAGCTTATAGCTGCTATCAAAACGGTAGCTAAGTCAATGTTTTGTAAATGCTACAAGTTGCATGTACCATGCAGTGGTAGCTAGGTACTGAAACTGTGGTTATCAGAGATCTCTTAACAACTGTTCTGTTTTTAAAACCCTTTTGCAGCAAGTAGCATAGATATTCTAGATTTTTAGCACATACGTAGGGTCCCCATCTCAATATATTGGTGTTCTTCTACCAAATAAAGCTAGTCCCTGCTAAAGTAATAGGTTCAGTTAGTAGGTATAAATCTGTTTATCGGTTTCTATGGCAACGTAATGACCAAAGTGTAGACTTAATGAGTCAGAGTGCTGGAGGTAGTGGCAGGTACCTCTATAGGGAGGTAGGTTTGAGGAATGCAGTGTAGTGTTTTTCTGTTACGACACTGTGTGTATAGATATACATACATGGACATATAGCTGCATATGGACCAGTTCTATTGTGAGCCATTTCATACATAATTATAGCTAGTACATGTATGATCTTCTGACGACTCCAATTAATCTAAAGGGAGGACACCATAGATCGTTCCTCATTAACAAACTTAAGGCTGTTAACAGTATCATATGTCCTGCAAATACCCAATGCTAGCCACCTGCCACTATGTGTAGCTGTATCTACACCTGTACACTACCAAAAATCGTTTTTTTCTTTATATTTCTTGTTCTTCCTTCTACAAAGAAAATGTTTCTGTCAGCAAGAATATTATTCTGTATACAAGAATCCCAGTTTTAAGCACAAACAAGAATCCCTGTTTTAAGCACAAACAAGAATTGCATCTAAGAATTTTTTTTTTCTTATTAAGTGAACTTAAACCAAGAAAGTTCAAGAAAGAAAAAAATGCTTTGTGTAAGAATTGACATAGACACGACTTCCCAGGAGGTTTCTTGAATTTTCTTGTTTTTCCTTTGTATAAGAAAATCTTCCTCAACATAAGAAAACAAGAAAAATAAGAAAAAATAAGAAAAAAGATTTTTGGTAGACGTATCTGTACAGTTTTGTATGTAAGTGTGCTCCCACAAAAATACATTTACTCCCGAGGCTACGAATGGCAAAAATAATTGCATTAGAAGAGCATTTTGAACAGGAAATAAACCCAAGAAGCAGAAGTCCTGTAAATTGATGAAACTATAAAGAAACCATTAAGTGTTCAATGAAATTTCCACGGCCCAAGGCCCTTCATTTGTGTCTTCAAGATTTCATTTGCAGTTTCCATGGCAATGGTTTGCTTATTCCTTGGGTCCGGCTGTAGCCTTGGTGATGATGGTATGACATCTTGGGAATTTTGGCAAGCATACATGTATGTCTCAGACATGTGAATACATTTTTGTCTTAAATATGCATACACTTATGACTTGTGCATATACTTACATGTATATCTTAGACATGTGCATACACTTATGCCTTAGACATGTGCGTACACTTGTAACATTCAGTTGTGCAGAAAACTTATTACTGTATAGAAGATTTGCCCTAATCATGGTAGATTACTGTAATACATTCACGCCTTAGTTCCTTCCAAGTTAATTTAACACAATCTTTTCTCTGCCTCTGGTGATTCGATTGCTTACGTCTCTGTTTTTCTCTCCATATCCATAGCAACGAGAACGCGTGGCGTCCCAGATCCACCGCCAAGAGACTGTCGACTGCCTGAAGAAGTTCAATGCTCGCAGGAAGCTGAAGGTTTGTTTGTTTGTTTATTTGTGGTCTGGCTGCTTTGCAATATGGATCAATTTTTCCGTGTATCCGTGTGCTTTCTTCGATCCCAGAGTCGGCCCCAGCTCGGACATGTTGTGAGGGATTGTCGGGGGAACTTATATTATTTAAGCTAAGGCATTAGCCTCCGTCGTCAAACCCCTGCGCATAAAAGAACCCAACACACATACTGAAAAGAGATGGCTTCAACCTGGAGTGCAAGGAAGACATTCTTTTTAAACTAGCGCTGCAAGTATAATCATTAGAGCTGTGTACCTAAACAAATTTTAGGTACAGGTACAGGTACATGGGTTAAGGTACAGGTCCAGACATTTGGACACCCGAATCCCAATGCCCATTTCATGCAAGGACCCCCAACATAAATGACTATACTCAAGTGTAAGATATTTGAATCCAAGCAACATGTAAGTAACCCCTTTCAAGCTGCAAGAAAGGAGCCACAAGATATAGATATATTAGAAACCATTGGACACAATAGTCCCCCTATTCTTAATGCCCTTTTCATGTCAGGACCTTAAACAGAACTTCCTATACTCTGGTCTAAGATACATGTATTTGAATATAAGCTAAGTAACCCATTTCAAGAAAAGAGCCACTATAGATATATTAGAAACCTTTGGACACAAGAGTCCCCCTATTCCTAATGCCCTTTTCCATTCAGGACCCCCAACATAAATTCCTATACTCAAGTCTAAGATATTTGAATCCAAGCTATGTAACCCCTTTTAAGAAAGGAGCCACCAGATATATAGAAATAATAATAGTATTATAGACACAAGAGTCCCCCTATTCCTAATGCTCTGCTCCTGTCAGGACCCCAAACACAAATTCCTATTCTCAAGTGTAAGATACATGTACATGTAATGTAATTGCAGAAATGTTCGCGGTGGTTTTATTTTCGGGGTTTTCGCGGTGAACTTTCAGCGTAAACTTAAAACAACCGCAAAACTTTTTGCCCACCTTTGACTGTAGCGCTACTATTGTTTCAAAAGCAAACTTAAAACTACTGTGAACACTCCATTTTCTCCCTACCGCGAAATAAAAACCACACGAACTTAAATGAATTTACAGTATTTGAATTCAAGCTAAGTAACCCTTCTCAAGACGCAAGAGTCCCCTATTCCTAAGGCTCTTTTCATGCCTGGACCCTCGGCAGACATTCCTGTACTCAAGTGTCCCGCGTTCAAGAGAACGTTTGTGCATTGTGAAACAGATTGACCTTTGGGACAACAGCCCGCCATTTGCCCCGGACTCCGGCAAATGTCAGACCTGCTGGTTGTAAATATCAACGGAAGAAAAGGTTGTCTGAGGTGACCTTCAGGTGACCTTTAGCAGGGCTCACATTTGGAAGGACTGAAAAGAACGAGTAAACAAAATTACCGCCGTTTGACCCACAGCGATGTAAGGTCATGCTGTATATTCTGTGTTGCCATAGTAACGGTATACTTCATGAATGGTTTTGAGGCATTTGAACCAGTGCATTCAACATATAGGTTGTAGAAAAGTTCAAATTTGGGCGTCTTTGAAAAGCCTTTTTAGTATTCTGAACGTGACAATTTTAGATCGTCATGTAACATAAAAGTGAAAACCTTTGGCCTCAGTAACTATTATGTAGAGTTCAACAAGTGTCTTCTGTTATCAAGTGTTCTAAACCAGTCCTGTTATATTAGTCTGATATGAACCAAAAAGACACAGGGCAGTAGATGATGCATCTGATAGTACTTCAGCAAGTGTCTTTAGTTGTTAGTATTCTAAAGCTCTTATTTCAAACATGCTCTTCATTCATCCAGATCTGGCTAGAGTTCAACAAGTGTCTTTTTAGTATTCTAAACCTGAGCAATTTTAGTCGCGGCCAAGACACTTCGGTATATATCAATACACCACTAGCAGTGCTCATCTAGATTTGGACAGAGTTCAACAAGTATCTTCTTAGTATTCTAAACCTGGTTTCTTCAGCCAAGATACTTTGCCTACACTGTATATTTATCAATGCACCACTAGCAGTAGCAGACATGCAATTCATCAATTCTAGATTTGAATAGAGTTCAACAAGTATCTTTTTAAGATTCTAGTTTGTGGGCATTCACTAAAAAGCCGGTCCCCAGTAAACGTCACTCCTCAAATTCCCCGGTCCACCCACTGTAATGGACAAGTATTGTCATTTGCTAAATTGGACATTGATTCCTTTTCATGAAATTCCAATGGGGCATTGATTAACGAGGTATTGCATGCTGTAAGCCAGCGGTACTGAGTTCAGGCTACGTCATGTATTTATGGGTCCCAGGAATGTTTTTGCCAAGAAGGTATTCATCATCTATATATGAATGGATATTAAGGAAACCCAAGCAATGTTAAGGCCCGAAAAGCCAGAAAATCGGATTTTGAATTTATTTAGTCATTTCTATACATGATAATAGTTACTACAACACTTCTATCACAATGTATAGCGACATCCATCATGCAAAAAGACGACGTCGTTGTGATGTGAGAACTCACCGAAAATCGTCACAAGGGTTTTTGTCGGATCATGGTTTTCAAATGCTCAAAGCATGAAGTTATTACGCAAATTTGCTGAATAGTGTTAGTAAATTGTCACTACCATAAAAGATTTCAGCATTTTTTTATTTCCATATTTTGGGCCCCAATATTGCTTTAGTTGCCTTTAAACTGTTTCTATCAATCTGCTTCTCTCTGTGAGATCAAGTGCTGGAAACCATTTAGTTTGGTTAGTCATTTTTACTGGTTTATATGAACTGTATAGAAATTTGGTGTTTTCATGCATAGAAAATCATTGATTTTCGATTTAAGGAAAAAGTTATGAACTGGAGAGGACAACATGCCATGAAGACAGTTAACAGAGTCCACATCTTGGTAATGATAACTATGTAGAATTTCAGAAGGTGCAATTAATTCAAAAGCTTTTCCTGTGTGCCTCATTTTTTTCTAACTTGCTCCTTTGCCTTGATTTTCATTTAAACTTTCTGAGAACCAAGGTAATAAAGTGATGTGGCCTTCAACATTTTACGTATGAAATATATCAACCTGAGCCAAAGTAACATCTACTAACATAATTCCACCAGGGTACATAATTCCACCACCCTGAAAATATATGTCCAAACAGATCTCCAACCCAAAGTCCCCCAGTATAATGCACTCCTGTATATCTAAACTGATCAAAACCTGGGGCGGTGCTGCACTAGAGATCTCTCAAACTCACTGTGTTTCAAAGTGGCGGATTTACATTTTTGTATGTAACCGGGCGGATAAATGTTAATGGAGGTTAAAAGCAGAGGGTAGGGAGGAAAACTTGAATATCTTAACTGTTTTCGCTCCATAAAACTGAGTACACCAAGGCATAAACCTCGTCCTCAAGCTTTGTTTCCGTAAATTTTTCCAGTCAAGCATATTTTCCAGAAATTCTGAAAACAAACAAATCAAATTGGTTTGGCCTTAATGGCCTGACATACGAGAATCTGCAGACAGATTTATGCCCAGAAATGATGTAATCGTAACCATGGCGACCCTGGACCGGAAAGGCAACACCCCCGGATCAAAACAGGCATCCTCCCTGGCTAAATATAGGCGCCCCCAATCAGTGGGACCGGCAGAATTGGTCTGGGGTTGGAAGTGACATCCACAATGAACGACAAGGTCATTTACGTGGGAGGGGACGGGCAGCCATGGCCTGGGTACTGTTAGTCGCGCTGTGGACATGTGCAGTCATCTTGGTAACACATCGCTTCAGTTTTACCCATTATTGTTCGGTGTTAAGCAGTAGTTTCGTAGAGAAGGTTGTACGAGTGTGTGTTTCTTGTTGTTAAGTTTGTTTGCAGCTGTTTTGACTTGAATTATTTGACACTGAACTGTAATGTTACAAAAGATGTAATGTGATTTGATAATATTGTTTTCCTGTGTCCTCGTGGGGTAACTGTGATCTTCAAAGAAGGGATTTTGTCAAATTTTCACACGACCTTGATGTTGTAACTCGAGCAGGGAGAAATGTTGGGGACGCGGCAGGTCAAGTTCATAGGGGCGTTAAATAACTCTCGCTCAATGGGGAGCAGGCATCTCATGTGACTGGGTTGTATTAGGACCATTCCAGTAAAGGGAGGGGGTACATTCAGAGATTTGGGGAGGGCAGGGTCTGACAAGTTCGAAGAAATTCACTGGCCCTGTCGGGCAAGGACATGCCATGCATATGGTCATTTCCATTTACCCAAGCCAACTTTTCACTGGCCCAAAATTTAAATGACATTTTTCCATGCATTTTTGCTTGGAGCAAGAAAATTCAGACAAATTTGTAGACTTGGGGCTGATAGTGTCTCAATAGGGACACTGGCCAAGATAAGGGTATTTTAGGAATTCTGACAAATGGGCATACTTTTGACTGGCATCAATATGATACAGTTTAACAGTAGATTTACCCCAAACACTTCTACGTCTGGGAGTCTGATTTCGTATTTTTGAAGTGCAGGGTGCCCAAAGGATTTCACTAGCCCGATCAAGCAAGTACAGGAAGACAGCCACTGGCCCGATCAGTAGTTTTTAAGGGCCAATGAACTTATCCAACTTTTGTATTTTGTACATTGAAATTCACCCTGATCTTAAATACATGTGAGCAACTTGTGTCATGGCAGGTATGAATTGTTGACACTGTTGTCATTAGACAATGTTTGTCTTGAATCTTCCTCTCTTTCTCCAATCACTTATTGCAAAACAGGTCTAATGAAAGGAACAGCGGACATCTGCTACTTATCAACTGTTGGTCCAGAATGGATGCAAAGGAATATCAAGTCTTAGTCTGTTATTTGTCAGAAATTTTGCCCCTGCCATATTTGTCCATGTTAGGGTGAGTCTGCTTGGGAACATGTTCAGAAGCATGTAGACTAATTCTTGGTAACATTTGACCCACATGTACTGTATACAGACTATTCACACACAGCTACTCGTGACTGCCACTGCGACCATTGACAAAGGCAGTTCGACAAAGTTCTCAAAGTTAACAAAGTTCTCAAAGCTCAAAAAGTCAAAGTACAAAGTTCACATTTGCATTACTTGATTTCTTGTGACCTTGTAATTGACCTTGGGTGTTCTATTTCCTTGTACAGGGAGCCATTCTGACCACCATGCTGGCCACTCGCAACTTTTCAAGTAAGTCATGTGACCACTCCTTTCACCTTGATATTAGGAGAAACAATGCTTGTAGCCCTCCTTACTGTTATGTACTAGATATTTACATCTAGTTCCTGTTACATGAAACCACCTTGCTACATACTGAGCCAAAGAAACATTCCTTTCCATCAATTTGCAGAAGACGAATCAAGTTAAAACATTTCTGAGTTCAAAATCACTGAGGGTTTTGGGCATGATACTGGCATAACCAAAGAACAGAACACATTTCTTTCTTGGGAGGAAGTCCTATTTGAGTGTTCCTTGTCCAATGTCTTCAGAATTTTTCTACATCCAATCTCCTCATAAGCTCTTTCTAACGTTACATCTTTGGTTATGCCAGTGTCTGTTTAAACAGAACCTTTTATTTAAACGTTTTACCCAAAGTAAGGCTCGATTTAAAAGAAATTATTTGTTTTCTAGACTTGAGATGGAATTATAGTCAAGTATAAACCATGAATGTGTCCCTTCTCTTTCCTCTTGGAAACACTTGAAAATAACTTTCATGAGTTCATGTGTGATTTAGGGGTGTCAGCATTTCCCTCTGACATTGTCTGAATCAACACATAAACTTTAATTACAGGAAGGCGAAACTTACATAATCACTTCAATGCACCTGTTGATACTGATATGAATCTTGGAAGAGTATTATATTCTGTATAACTGACATCATATTTGACAATTCACCAAGGCCTGGGACTTTTGTTCAATAGTCTTACCTTTGTTCTGTGAATTCTGAATTGTATGTGGCAGTACTAACAGTTGTTTTTTATTGCAATTACATCATAGGATGTTGGACTACAACATTTTCACTGTTTTTCATAGAGTCTGAAATTTGACATACTGAGTGTTTTACATTGTGTATGTTGGGGAAATTTACATGTCGGCAGAATGCATCCTCCCTCAATTGGTACCTTAAGGCCACACCATCTAGATTTGTTCTCAGATATTTACAGGTTTGCGTAGCAAAACCTGTGTTGGTTTCGTTGGCATGTGCGGTGGCCGCCATCTTGATTTTGTGACGTCGCAGGGTCGCCATACCATTTTATTAGGAGGGGTGTTTTTTGGGGTCGCTAGCGTTCTCTCTATTTTTAACAAATCGGCACACAAGTATCACACATTCAATACCAATTCATATTCATAAAAAGACTCCTTAATCGTTATTTTATCTAAAATCTTAAAATAGGGCCTCATGAAAACAGAGGGCTGTGAGGAAAACTTCCATCTTAGTCAGTCTACTCTCTGAAACTGTGTGTACCAAGGTTTAGACTTTCCCCCCAGACTCATGTTAACCTGCAGTATCTTTTTAAATCTGGGAGCCAAAACATAAGATTGGTGTGGCCTTATATCAACAGGTGCGAATGACAAGGAAAGAAATGAAGTGGTTCTAAGGGGATCTATGAGGGGACACATGTAATGCTATATCTCAACATGTCTGTATAACATCTACTAACATAATTCCGCCAAGTCACATACAAATGTATATCTGCTACCCTGAAAAAAATGTGTATAAAGAGATCTCAAATGCAACATCCCCCCCAGTATGATGCACTCCTGCATATACCTAAACTGTGCATAGCTGGGGGACACTGCACTAGAGATCTCTCAATCAAACACACTGTTTTTCAAAGAAGCAGATATACAGTATGTAACCCGGCAGATAAATGTTAATGGAAGTTAACTTGTAGCTAGCTGTTGTCACGTGAGGTGGGTAAATTGTGCAGTGTTAAACTGGTACAATGACTTGTCCCGTTGTTAAGTAAAACGGTATTGTTACTAAATAGATAAACAGAATTGTTAGATGTACATGTAAGAGGAAAGTAAACTAGAGCTAACCCATGGTTCTCTGTGAGAAAAGTAAAAATTGTGAAGTGAAGTTCAGTTTTTGCTACTTCTCATTTTCTGTTGGGTACTTCTGTACACAGACCAACTTGGTCGGGTAGTAACCAACGTTTTTCTTATTTGATACAATATTTTGTCAATTCAGCCTACGAGAAACCAAGGAGGTTTAAATAGGCTCCTTGGAGAAACCAAGTTGATACATTGCTAGATTTGAATTGTGTTTCTTAAAATTTGTTTTTGCCTTGAAAAACCTTTTAATTTGGTTATAATTCACAGGTCTACGTTTTATCCATTGTATGGTTTATAGTTAGATTTCCACTCAGATCTAGTGCAGATAGTTTGTCCTCCAATCTTCGACAGATCATAAAATGAACTTGAACAGATTTTGAAAGAGGCCCCCTGAACGAAGTTGGTCCGTGAAACGTAAAACTTGTTGAACCCTTTGTTCTGTTTTTTGTTTCTTTTGAACTTACGTCTTCTTTGTTCCCCTCTCCACTTTTTTGCTGGTTTTGCCTTTAGACATTCCTGCACAGAATGCCCATGCAGGTAGGAAGGGTGTTGCACTGAACTGTGGGATACATCCATTGCATTGTGGGATACATGTGCATTCCCATCATGCAACATTCTTCACGTCCAGTGTGTTCCTCGTGCTAACATGGTTCTTTCCATATCCCTCCATCTGATGCAAACCCCCTGTGATGAACATGGTATGGTCCATCCATGGGAATGAACTAATATTATAGATATTACTTAATATAGGAAAAAAAAGAGAAATCCAGTCCTGGAATTAAGTGTTTCCCTCAGAAGGGTTTCCAATATTGCAAATGTTAGAAGAATTAAGAACTGATGTATACGATCACAAAATTTCTGGAGCAGGAACGATTGTTGGATCATACCATGTTTGAGACGGGGTGGTGTTGGTGTCTGGAGGGACGTAGTGATTGTTCTCACCAGAGAATGATGGGTGTGGCTCTTCAAGTAACCTTCTTGCAGGATTCCGTTTGTTCTTTCTCTCCAAGTGTCCTAAATTCAGTCATTGTCTTCACATGTTGATCTTTCTTTTAACTTAAACACACAAGTTCCACATGACCATGTAGACACCTGACTTCAAGTTACTCTATTTTCTTTATCATCCTATGATTAAATCACCAAGTAATAAGTATAATTTCCATACAAAATGTGGTTATGAGGTGTTCGGAACACCTTTGTTGTGTTGACCGCACCCCTTGACTTCCCTCTACTTGTGATGTCTTTGCCTGAAGCATGTGTTCAGCATGATGTTTGTGTGGATTTTCTCATGTTTGTTTGTTTGTTAGTTGGTTACGTTCTCAGCCCTCTACGACTTGAGCCCGGCAGTTTCTGTTTGTTTTGTAGTGCATTACTGTAGAATTGCACGGAATTTGAGTCATACCGCGCCAGGCTGGAGGCCTGCCTGCCTTAGCCTGGGACCTCCTCTCTCCCCTACTTTGCCCCTTGCGGGGTTATCTGGGGGTTAAACAAGTTGAAGTTGAATTGATACATACACCATGTGCACAGCTGTGTAGTTCGCCTTATGGTGTAACGTAGCAAAGATAGAAAGAAAATACAGACAGATTTGTTTTTGAGCCATTGCACACCAGATTTTTCCTTATTCACTTAAAGAGATCAGTTATCTTATGTGCTTGAGGTGTGGCTCTCCTTAAACACTTCATGCTTTATCAGATTCAGAAGGGCTTATTCCATCTTTTTGTGCGCAAAATAAGTAATTGATTGAAAGAGAAGAGAGAAATAACAAGAAAGCAAAATAAGTAGAACTGTACAGCAAGTAAGAGCTTTTGTTCCACGTTTTTTATTCTTATCGGAGCAGAACATGTGTTAAAAAGCTGCTGGGCTCAAGTTGAAGTAGAAAGTCACATTTCTTTGTCTTTCTTTGTGTTTTGTCCTTTTCCTACTTTATCATATCACCTTTGCATGGTTGCCTGTTGTTGAGTTGAGTTTGGTAAGCACGATGCATGACCATATCCGAACGTAAATGTTCCATGCCACACGTACCAGAAAAGTCTGATGCTGTTTATGCTGGGTTTTCTTAATTTCTGTGTCCGAAGGTGTGAAGGTGAAACACTGTAATACAGGTACACAAGCATTTGAGATTGCAAACATTTTGTCTTTTCCTGGCATGCTTATTTGTAAGTGCTATTTTGAGTTTGCTTACCGAAATCTGTTCATTTCTTGCTTTCAGTAGCCTTATTACGTAAAGCTCTGAATTTTCTATATTTCAGTAGCTTAAAGATTATTTTCTACTTAATTTCTGCACGTTTGATCTTGTTTGCCCTTTTTTGTGATGCCTATTTTCTAACTTTTCTTCCCTTAATTTTTCTTGAACAGTTCCTGCACGACATAAAGGTTTGTTAGTCATACCCTCTAAGGTATTAATACTCGTCTTTTTTCTTCTTTTCTTCCTACACTTTACGTTCTGTCATATTAACGTTTCGTTTTCCCATCTCTCCCTCCTACCCCTTTTCTATCCCTCTTTATTTTCATGTGTTCTACCCTAGTACCACCGGGCAAAAAACAACAACAACAACAGCAACAACAGCAACAACAACAACAACAACAGCAGGATGTAGCGAGAAAAGACGAGACACCTGCACCTGAACCTAAAAGCCCTACCATAACGGCACTTTTAAAACCAAAGGGAGAATCTAGTCTATTTGCCGGACTTGTAACTGCTGCAAAGGCAAAAAAAACAGAACCCCCTTCGGACTCCAGTATAGTTGCCACGGCAACAAAGGCGTCTCCAAGTAAAATCGAGGCCACTGCATTTGACCTGGACAGAACTGATAGCGTCATTCCTGCAAACCAAAGTGTGTGAAGTTTTGTTTCCTTCCTTTTGTTTTCCTAAACTTTTGTGGAAACCTAACAACTTGGCTCTGCTTTGTTTCTGAACACATTCCTGCACCATTTTGTCGTTGGAAGACAAGGTCTTCACCGTTCACACGTCTCTCTGATAGCACCCAGTTTTCACTAGGCCCCAGCGTATAGGTCCCGGAAAAGATCAAGCAGCTTGATCGCTGTCTAACTTCTCACGTCCTGAAATGTGGATTTTCCTAATCAGAGACAATTTTTCACACAAAACACAAATGTTTTCTGCCTCAGAGTTGACACTGGGTTTTATTTTTTGTTGTTGTTGAGCTGCAAGTCTTCATCCCTGTCAGCTGGTGACTTTTACCGATAGGAAATCTTGGTGCTGGGTGCTATGTTATCCTCCCAAAACCCTTCAGCTGCATTTTGCTCCTTTTCCAGACTGTCATCCCTTTTCAAATCTAATCATTTGGTACGGAACCTTTACAAACGAACATCAGACTTTTGAAAATGGCAAAGACATGCTGTGGTCTGTATTGAAATCTCCTCTTCCACGAAAATGATGCAGTCCTCTTGAGAACATGTCCAAATTTTGGGACAATCTACAATTGGTACATACATGCTAACTACATGTACTTGCTGTGTCATACCATGAATCACTTGTGTATTTGGGTGTCCAGGTTCGAACCATAGCTTCCATTCTCTCTTCTGATCACAACATTTTTCGACTCCCCATTTTTCCACCACCTGTTCTACCAGCAGTGCACTGTTGTCTTTGCCTGTGGTTGAAGTGTGATGTGTCATGCATTGTGCGTACTCTAACGTGTGTGTTGTGTGCCTCTGCTCGCTGTCTCGTGGACGTGCAGTTAGGCAAAACTCGGCAGGCCAGGCTGGGACTCTGGCGGATGCAGGTACGTCGTCCACGCTTGCAAATACCATGCTAGTTTCAGTCTCGAACTGGGAAACCTCACCTAAACTGTAGCACAACTTTTGTTTATTGTTCAAAGACTTTTAAACCAAAAGTTCATCCAAATTCAAACTGCATGGTTCTCACTTTATCTTTCTGCCTTTGTTTTTTCTAGAACAAATTTTCACCAAACCTTTGCTCTTACTCAGGCCGTTTTTCTTTTCGTTTACACCAAATTTGCTCGCAAAGTTAATGAGTCTTGATATTCAAAATTTAAGTTTCCGATTCGTTTGGATGCCTGCCCCCAAATCCCGTGCTTGCTTCTGTCATACCAACTTTGTTTCACTGCCAAACTTGTCAACCAGTCCAGTTGGCCCTCTCGTTGGCCCAGCGGGCCCTTTCGTTGGGCCGCTGGACTCGGAACATCCTTACATTTGCATGGGATCCCCTCTTGTACCATTTAGCATGACGTTTCTCTGCATCTCTACCTCCAATCTCTGTACTCTGAATCTTCTGTCGACCAATCCTGTGCTAGTGTTCTGTTCTCTCGATCACTCCAGTTGTCGTTTAGTGTGTCGTCATTATAGTACTTGAATCGAAAAATGGACACCTTTCATTGTGTTGTTAGCATTGCACTCACTAAATAGACCTTTTGCAAGGTTGAGTTAATGTGCATGTACTCATGTTGGTTATATGCTGTTAATGTTGGAACATGGAAAAGTAGCTCGTTGGCTGGGCTTAAAAATATCCAATCTGTTTGGAGAGGATGTCCTGTTAAGTTGCTGTACTTTCTCAAGTATTTAAGGAACTTTGACTCAATAGTCTGAAGGGGTTGATGAAGAAACATCAGAAATTGTTAGATCTGAAATGACAGAGAGTCAGAGACAACAAAAATATGACAATGCTTTGCAATTTTAAATGTATTGATGATGATGTTTGTCCATCATTATCGATCAAGACCTCGATTTCAGCCGCCCTTTCAAATGTAGTCATACGACTTACAAACACCACAGAAAAGAATATTAAGTGTTGATGCCTATTGGAAAGTGACAAACTCGGAATGTGACAAGACTTTGATAGGTCTCAATACAACAAACAAGACATCCTCTCCAAGTCTTCTGTCTGGAAATTCTTCAGATCTAGAGCTGACGTATGTGTATTCTGAACACATATACACATCGCTACCAACAGTACCCAAGTGTTAATGTACACACATTTACAAACATGCACGCATACATGCGTCAAGGAAAAACTATTACCCATTACAACGATACATCAAAAATACATACAAAATGTATGGGGAGAATGGTTCAGAGATGTACCTATGGTGTCTGAATGGAGCATCTGTGGATTCATGCATTCCAACAATGACCCTACATACACCATTTTCCAAACTAAGGGTCATGCCAAGCATATTATGTAGATCGGAATGTTGTATTTTGTCATCTGACGATGTACTTGATTGTACGTACAATTGTATGTAACAGTGTCTAATATTGAAATTCTGGATTGAGTCGTAACATTTCTTCCGAATATGTATCTGTAAATTTGCTGTTCCTGTAAGTTTTGACTGATCTATGTCTACATCACCTTTAGATCGTGCTATACAAAATTTTGACAATGATGAAATGAAATTCTCATTATTGCAAAGGAAAACTGTTTTCTAACAGAAAGGTCCTAGATGACCAGTGTCACAAATCGTTCTTAAGGCAAAGAAATTACAATTAGAGTAAAGAGAATCAAAGAAGGTATTTATTTTTGGCATTTTGGGAAATGTATTTTTATTTTTTGTGACAGAAAAATTACTCAGTCTGTATTGGTTCACATTACCAAGGTTCTGATTTGAACCAGAATTATTCCAAGTTGAAATTAATCTTCAGCCTGCTAAGGTGCATGTAGCTGAATTGGTTATGTGGTTAAGCAGCAGGGAGAAGGTTAATAAGTATATATACATACGTAGTGTGACGCTGATTTGTGTAAAGCCGCAAACACTCAATGAATGAAGTAAAAAAAAAAATATGCATTATGATAAAGATAATGTAGGCCACACAAATGCGATTTATGGATGACATTTGCATCGTTTTGAAAAGTTCACATTTTGATGATTATGTCGATGACTTGTTCATTATCACCTCACGAGATATCAATGAAAAATAACATGAAAAGCGGCCTGCAGGCTGATGTTTTGAGCTTCTCCTGAATAAATAAAGGTTCAAACAAACAAACACTGCCCTCCAGCAGCCACAGGGCTGAATTGTGAGGCGAGTGCTCGACTTAACATACAGACGACAGTGAGCATACATATATATACACGTACAAAAATAGTTTAGAGTTGTCTAAAATTTCAGTGATACTGTCATCCATAGCAACATGTTTGTGTGGTCGTACTTTTAACACCGCAATGTATATGATGTTACATCATGTTGTATGTTGATGTAAACAAGCCTCCAATGTTGTAGACTGTGCAGTGAATGTCCCCATGTTGTCCTGTAGGTAAAAGCCTGCTGTCCAAGAAGACGGACGCCAAGGTTTGTACAGGTCACGCTCTGACTGCTGACAACTCCACGTCTCCCGCATGCTCCTCAGTACCCTCCCCTACAAAAAAAACAAAACGCTCTCATCCGGTAATTTTGGTTTAACACTGGTCTCTTTAAAGTGTAAAGGGAAGTAAGGAAAATGCTGTCCATTCTTGAGAACTTTTGAATTCTAAATTGGTTTCTGCAAAGTCCAGACCACATTACATGTAGATGTGCTACACAAGATGCTTATTGACTATGTCCATTCTTAGGACCGTTCAACCCTCAAAAATCATCTTTTTGGCAAAGACAAAGTCTTGAGCACATTAGCCAGAATACTACACAAGATGCTTATTGACCATGTCCATTCTTAGGACCGTTCAACCCTCAAAAATCATCTTTTTGGCAAAGACAAAGTCTTGAGCACATTAGCCAGAATACTACAGAAGATGCTTTTTACTTTTTGGAATCTTCAACAACTTATAAAGTCAAATAGCTGTAAGGTTCCGGTCATGATAAGAAGAAGCGAAGCTGCATTGCCCTACAAACGAAATAGTGTCGTGCTTCATTCTCAGTCTGAGATTAATTGGAAAGGAAGGAAAAGAAAGACACCATGAAATATGATATAATGGTGAAGGGAGGTATACTTCTTGAGCTAAAATGGAATTGTACCCACATGTACTCTGTACAATCATTATACATGTAGCATTCAGGTCCAACATGACTGAAATTTAGAAAATGTCTCTACAAAGTTGATTTAAAGTGACCAGTGTTATGTATAGTCTGAATATTCTTTGTGCTCTCTTTCTTATACCATGTGTGAATCTGATTATTGCATACATTTTGACCAATGCTGAACATCATGTTTGTTATTGTGCTCGTGTGGGGTTGCAACATACTTCATGCATCTTGTTTGGCATCTTGATCATTTTTGCACATTTTTACGCATAGACAACTCTCTGCATGCCAGTTGGACGCACTTCAGAAAAGTAAAACAGTTCGACGTCCACATTTCCCACTCATGGTGTTTATAAACATTTCCCTCCTACCCTGGTGTGTGGCATGGGTGACCCTTGACCTCTGACCCCCGTAGATTTACCTGCATGACCCTGATTTGACCTGGCTAGAAGGAAATGTAATCTGTTCGCTTGCTTGGACTGAATTGCTTTCCGACTGTGTAACCCGTGCACAAAATGTAACGTTCACACTTACTTCCTATGATAACCCCAAACGGAACTTTTTCTTTCTTTTTCCTGCCTTGGCTGGTATCTCTCAATATTCCCGTTGCCATGGTAACAGAGGAGGAGTGTACAATCACTGGTGAGATTTCTGTTTTCCAGTAGCATGACCTCTGCCTGACCTCTCTCTCTCTTCCGCATAGTTAGCTTCTCTCACACACCTCATAGTCTGGCTCTCCCAAACGACCCTGACCAAAAGGATTCTAAACACCGATGAACGAAAGCTCCTCTAACTTCTAATGATTATTGACACTGTGTGAAAACAATTTGAGTTAAATTTTGCTCATTATTTTTACTAACATTTGATGATTGCAACGCTTTGGGATCAGCCTGTGAGTAGATGACCTTGAGACTGTAACCTTACAGACATTTCAAATTCTTTACAACAAGCAACAAATTTTCCATCCTGAAAACAGCTACTGTTACTAAACCAGGATTGTTTTTACACATGTCCTCGTCCATTGCTTTTCAAAGGAGAACAGCAGGGGTCTGATGAGTGAATTCTTGCTCAGACATTTACCTGACTTATGCTATGTCACAATTGCGCCGGTGCCCGTAGGGGGTGTATACGTAGCCCCAGCTGGGCCCTGAAGCCACAAATTTGACCCAGTGGACTGCCAGATACTGGGGGGTACCTCTCAGCTCAGTGTTTATTACATTTACGATTATCTTATGGCGTCTATTTGTTATCAGGTCCCGGGTTGATTTTAAATCCGAGTTAAAAACGACCCGTGACCCAGCTTTGCCCAAAAATAGCCCGGTAGCCACAGGGCTAGGGTGGCCCATGGGGCCATGTAGGGGGCACGCCCAAAAGTGAAAAAAACTCATGAACTACCCGACGGGACCCTTTTTTTCAATTGTGACCATAACAAAATGTTGAGGAAGCTAAGTCATTCAGGTAACAATACAAAAGTTACTCCAGACCTGAATTCAGTCCTTCTAAAAGAAAGAGTGGTGGCAACTACCTTTTTGAGTTCCCTGGTTTTGAAATGTCTGTTGTACAGTTCAGGTCACCTCCTTCATATTGTCTTCACAGTTTAATTTGCACAGCAGTTGCTGTATCAGTGCTTACACAATCATTCAAATGATAAGAAAGCAGCAGTACTTTGTGAAAGGTGTCAAGGAAAACATTTTTTAAATTCAGGGAAACATTGTCTGCACTTCCCGAAACATTTCTGACTCTTCTTGATGATGATAGCAACTGCTGAGCTGTAGAGAGAAGTCCTTGGGTTTCTGAGGGATGTCAACCGTCCTATAACCCATACATGGTATCTACATGTGCACAGTAGGTAACCTCTCAAAGCCAAAGCAATTTCTTTATTTGAGTTCATCACAATGTGAAAGGGAGAGCAAAACAGGTGCCAAAGCACCTTTATAATTTGCCTCTTTGCACAAGTCAACTTTCCCATTCCATAAATGAAAGTGCAAGTGCTGTTGTCTCCATCGTCGGCAGTCCAACCATGTCTGCAACAGGGCTTCAAATTTGTTTATAGAACTTTGAAAGTCATAAAAAGTCCCTTTTTTTATAGATCACACAACACTGTAACATTGAAATCCACCTCTCCGAACCTCTTGGACACTTGTTACTGTCCCAGCCCTCTGAAAACTTTACCACCAAAAATCGAACTGAAAGAGGCTTACAGGTGACATTACCAGTACTGTTATGGGTTGTAAGACGGGGACAGTAGACCTGAGAAGTCCAGGGACCTCTACTTCATTGTGAAGACTTCCATGTGTAGAGTAGCCGGGCTAACCTCCATGTGTGCCGCAGCGTTTGCTGTGATTAAACCCTTTTGCTTTGTGGTTTGTCGTTTCTTAAACCAGGCTGAGGGAAATTCAACATCGTCAATTTCTAGTGTAACGTTAATGCAGGTAGGATTGTAGTAGACTTAGCAGACTGGCGTGCACTGCCCTTCTCATATCTGCCTAGTGTTTGTTTGAAACAGTCTAGATATTAGATAGTACTGTTACTTACATGTATTTGTTTGTGCGTAAGCTGTTTGTTTGCATCTACCTGCGTAGAGTAGGAAGGCAAAGAACAGATTACATTTTCAGCTGCCTTGTATGTGTGTATCATTATAAGTCTCTTCATTATAGTCTGTACAAGTTATGTAGAAGGCAGGGTTTCCTACATCGATAGCTACTTGAGTGTTGTTGTTTGTTTGTTTGTTTTTAGTGGTAGAAGAAAGTTTTTAACAAAATGCTTGAAGAGGACATACTGATTTCAGTTGAAACACATTTGCAAAGGTAGCCAATTGTTAATATGGCACCTTGGTGGTACTGTGTGCACATTCGTTCGCACAAGTAATATGGTCTATTGTTTTGCCTAGCTTTATCAAGAAGAAATTTGGATTCAATCAGTCAAATCACACTCTGTAGTCCTTAATGTCACCTCAACAAGTCAGTGGCGTAATCTTTGCCCCTGCTCCAAAATGTTGGCCATTTTGAATAAAGAACTGCAGCTGTAGAAGTAGAAGTGATTAAAAGGAATTGTACATTGTTTGTCTACATTTGACTGTGACATGATTTGGCTTTGAGTGTATCAGTTAAAAGCTTGGTACAAGGAGTTTTCTTTAAGCCACAGTACATTTGTACATACAAGCAACATTGTAGGAAACCCTGGGTAGGTCTACGGCTTGGTGTAGTTTCTAAAATGTGCTACGTTTTAAGCTTTGCATAGATGTGAAGAACTTAAGGCTATTGACCATTGGCCTATGTTTTGATAAAGAGTCATTTTGATTCCCCATCAAATTTTGGTACGTATTTTGGCTCAAATTTCATGCCATACACAACAATGATTTACAAAACTTTTCAACAAGCTTTCACTGTCAATATAATATTGTAAGATGCCCCACCCAGTATCACTCAATTTCCATTCTTTCCTCCCATATGAGGATATTCCATTCAGATTCAACAGGAAACATTTTGTCTTGCAAAAGCCACATGGAATAAATTTCAGCTATAAAAGACGATACATCATAAATTGAATGCCTCTTTCAAATGCTCAAAACATTTCCATTGTGTCAGTCATTGACATCTGAAAAATGGTCCTCTACAATTTCAACAAATTCCATAACTTTGGAGACTGGGAGTATTCTGTTAAAATGTTCTAAATTTCTCATTTTGTATCATTCATTCACCACTGTGCCCTTCTGTCTTTCATTGGAAATGTTCCATTAAAATTTCACACTGGATGTACATTGTACAGTATTTACTTACTTTTTAAAGGTAAATTGTTAAAGGTTTGGCTGGCAAAAGTTAGACACAACATGTAAGTTGTCAACAGATTTCCGTTGTAAGAAAGATACATCAGAGTGTTCCATTGTGTGCGTGTGTTTCACCATTGTGCCCCCCTCCCCCTCTCCTTTCATCCTGTTCATGCCTCACATCATTTGGGGTTTCAGGGGTCAGCTGAGGGCAGCATTGTGGAGGACGATGAGGTCAAAGGTAAACCACCTTCCTTCCTTTCTGTTTTCCTTATGAATTCTAAGGCCATTTCAGTTTAACTTGTTCATAGATGCAATTTTTGGAGACAAAGAGGGCCTAGAATAGGTTCGATTCCTTGCTACTGAAGTGGCCATGATGATGATATAGATGTGCTGTAAACGAAATAAAGTACCTGTCCTTGGTGCTGATACTATAATTGCTGCAGTTAGTCCCTTTTACAAATCATTTATGGAAAACATCTGATTCAGATTAGACATGTATCATTCTAACTTAGGCTGCAGACTGGGTGCCTTTTGACCTGACCTATGCTACTCTCAGAATTGATGTACTTCTTGAATGTTATATGTTGTAGATTTTATTCCACCATTTGATCAACTTCTCATAGCAGCGTCACAAAATGCAAGGTTCTCCCCCAGACTATGGAATACGGACGCCCCACTGCTATACTGATTTTCAAATCTAGCATGTTTCTTCCCTGATATCTGGATTATTTTGCTAAAATTCATGAAAATGACGGTGCTACGCTACGACACCGCTATACTCAACATTTCTGGGGAGAACCCTAAAATGGCTAGTAAATTGAATTAACCAAAATACTAAAATGGTGGATGTATTGTGTATATCTCAGTTTTTGATGGATGTTTCTATCACAGCACGCAAGCAGGAGATCATACGGATGACAGAGAACCTGATAGAATGCATCACTAACGCCGACTATGAAGCTTACACGTAAGTCCGTCTTTCCCAGTCCATTGTTGTTATTTTCTCTTCAGGAGTTTTTTTTTTTTAATTCAAAGAAGAATCAAATACATGAACAAAGACGAAGTGGCGGCTTACTCAAGCTGTGCACAACTTACATTATAGCCGCCACTTGTACAGTATGGAAAATAAGATGTTTGACAACACACTAAAACATGAATGACAGGAGTAAACTAGTTGGTGTGAGTCCGACCCCCCCCCCCCCCCAGCGGAAAAGAAAGTAAAAGAACACATATAACTAAAAGCGTTTAGTTGCTAAGACATAGCCTTGGACAGCTAACAGGAGTTGGAACTTTGTTCAAAATGCTTTAGAAACCTGAGTTAAACCTTTAACAACTCAATCTGTAGAGGATAAAAAAATAGTGTTTTGACAGTATGTATCAAATGGTTTGTGGTAAGCAGAGAACTTAAAGTCAGACCCCTAAGGTAGCATTAACCCTGCTTAAGTGGTCTTTTGGCACCAACGTTGTACTGGTTATGTGGTTAGGCAGCAGGGAGAAGGTTAACATATTTCTTTACTTCAATTCAGATACCTGGCCCATAAAATGAAAAAGACATGTAAACAGACACAATGACTGTATTATGGTGTTTAGAGTGGAGACCTATGACCTATGGCCTATGACCAAAGAAAAACACAGTTATCTTCATGTCAAGGCTCTCCCCAGGACCCAGGATTGAAATTTACTTGTTGAGACGGACAAAAATCTCACCCCTTTCATCAAAAAAATCTGAACTTGACATAAACTTCATGAAAATGTGTTTTCATAAGCTTATAATGAAGAATTCAAGAATAAAAACTAACCAAAAAAATTAAAGCTAGGAACAGGCCTGCTTCATGTTCGGTCAAGTTTCCTAAATGCCCTAAATGCTATTTGGTCAGCTGCCTGTGTTGTTATCTCCATGAAAAATGGAGATATTGTTTTGTGTGTCTGTGTGTGTGTGTGTGTGTGTTTTTGTGTCCAGATTTTTACAGTCAGCTTAACTCAAGAACCTTGCGATGGATTACGATGATATTTGGTATGTGGGTAGGTGTTGGTAAGACAAAGGTCAAGGTTGATTTTGGGCCCCCTGGTATGTAACCTTTGTACTGCAGCAGAACCTCCGTTTTTTTTAAATCTTTTGACCTGGACATGCCATGGTCTTGTTACAGTAAGATCTGTGAGCCAGGGATGACAGCATTTGAACCGGAGGCTCTGGGAAATCTGGTGTACGGTATGGACTTCCATAGGTTCTACTTTGAAAATGGTAAGACTTCATTGTATCATCTAGTTACTTATCTCACTTTTATGTATTTATTTCACACGCATGTATAATCTTTTGTTCCTGGGATTCAATTTTTTTTCTAAATTATGATATCAATATCACTCACTCACAATATGAAGATGAGTAATCTGTAACATGGCCAAGAACAGCTTGACTTATAAAAGACTGTCAAGGGAGGGGTTTCCCTCGAAGGAACAACAACGCCCTGGAATGATGGTGATGCTTGAGTAACTGTTTTTTGGCGTATTTTATTAGCTGGATGTCTAACCCTCATCAAAGTAGTAAACAGGTTGTTTGTTTTTGCCTATCCAGCGCTGACAAAGAACAGCAAAGCAAGCAACACAACGATTCTGAATCCTCACGTGCACCTTCTCGGAGAAGACGCAGCGTACATAGCCTATATAAGGCTAACACAGTGTATTGACAGGTAAAATGACCAGTAGATAGTTTGTTCATCCGTTCATTCATTCCCTGCACAGAGGGCAGCAATTTCTTTGCTGTTTCAGTAGCAGGGTATATTTTTACTGAGAGGGGTTGATAGTAGTGCTGCGTACACAATTATGTATTACATATGTTGTATGTTGTACCATATTTATTTGATGATATCTATTGATAGAGTTATTAGGACTTAAATGACTGTGTATCTCTGTTATGTTTTATCGGGCCCTTACCTCTTCCCTCATCATCTCAATGAAAAGCGGCCTGCATGCCGATTTGAGCTTCTCATGTATAAACAAAGGTTGAAACAAATGTCCATTCTCTTTGCAGGAATGGTGTGCCAGTAACAATTTGAGCTTCTAAGGCCATACCATATTAATTTTTTGGATGACATCCTCTGGAGTCCCCAAAACTAATGCAAGAGGGCGAAAAAGACAAAGACAAAAAAAAAATCTAGCAAAAAAAATGATGATAAACCGGAGGACTACATAGCTAGTATTGCGAATTAAACCATAGAACACAGTGTAACAAACAAACAAGTCTTTATTTGTTGGCATTAGCTCATATTAAAGTGCTGTTAACATGAATGATGCCTGGTTTAAAGACCCATATGTAACATTTGGCCGTTCAAAGAAAAAAAAATATGTTCGGCTGTGTACACAACATCACGCCTTCAGTCAGAGCAAAACATCAAACTCTGCCCGGCCAGAGATAATATCATTCAGTTTAATACAGACATGTACAATGATAAGTATTGTCATATCGTGAACAAAATACTACTGGGCTCATGAGGGGCGACGCCCTCTTCAGATCGCTCCTAGTCACATACAGAACAGTTGTGTTGGACAATGTGAGTGTATATAGTGTATTATGACAAGCCGGCTCAATGCTGCCCCTTTGCGGCGATATGAGTCTGCAATTTTCGGAGCCTCTTTTTTTTTTTGAGAACAGGCGAAAATGAATGCGCGCGCGGATGTCATCCATAAAATTAAGATGATGTGGCCTAATGTATAAACAAAGGTTGAAACAAATGTCCGTTCCCTTTGCAGGAATGGTGTGCCAGTAACGATTTGAGCTTCTCATGTATAAACAAAGGTTGAAACAAATGTCCGTTCCCTTTGCAGGAATGGTGTGCCAGTAACGATTTGAGCTTCTAATGTATAAACAAAGGTTGAAACAAATGTCCGTTCCCTTTGCAGGAATGGTGTGCCAGTAACGATGCAGTCAGAAGAGACACGGGTGTGGCAGAAGCGGGACGGGAAGTGGCAGTGCGTGCATTTCCACCGCTCAGGTCACCCCAGCTTCCCAGCCAAGTAGCCTCCTGCAGCGCCCGTCTTAGTGTCAAGTATAAACCAACTGGTCACCATCTAAGTAAAAAATTGTTCCTTCACGCAGCGTCATTTCATCCTTATCCAATGGCAGGCGAGGAGTCCATCGTACTTGCACTGTGGGTAATTGCATCGCCTTGCATTTCAGGTCGGCAGTCCCACAATTCAGTTCTGTTCTCCGATTGGTTTGTGAGGATTTCTTACTAGTTTCGTCGCCCGTCGTGTTTTTAACGCGGGCCGGCTCTCGGAGCTGTTTTAGTTTGCCATGAAGGATGACGGAAGTGACTCGAAAGAAAACAAAAAAAGGGGACAAAATTGCCTGTCGGAAGGTTTGAGGAGGGTGTTTTGTTGCCACAGCAACAGGAGGCAGCCGGCCAGGGGCCAGAGGTTGAAAGTTAAAGGGCAAAGGACTCTCAGAAAGAGTGCCAGTGATTGGAATAGGTAGTTAAACAGACATTGCTGCAATGGAAAACAGAGGCAAGATTGGTGGCGACGTGTACACTTGCCTGATTTTGATCTCGTTTTAATGACGGAATAACTTTTTTGATGAGGAACAGATAGGGATATGATTTCAAGACGCTTTGCGTTCGGCTCCACGATTATCTCGTGGTGGAGAAAGTTGCATGGACTTACTCATTCAGTTGGACTTAGGCAAGATTTTAGGAACTCTCTGCTTTTAATAGGTGAAGATTTTAAAACTTGGGGCCGTTCTAGCCCAGCTTGAAGAGTTCTGTGTACCCACGGTGCAGACCGATGAAGGGGTATTGGGTCGTTGCACCCAACCTCTCTGGGGATTCATTGTGAAATAAGATACAATAATCAGCACAAACTACTTGTATTTGATCTTAACCAAACCAACCTAACCAACTCTAGCTAGTCGTGCGTAGTGTGAAGTCAAGTCATAGCATTTTGACATCAACTTTTTTCTAACAATGCAAGCCACTAATTCCTGACCGAATCATACTGATTATCGGAAATAAGACTGAATTTCGTGCTGGACCTTGTACGAATGGGAGGAAGAGCGTTTGTTGGTGTTCTTGGTGTCAAACTTTGCCAACTTGTCGTGTATATGTAGTGGAGTAGAAAGTGTGCTAATTTTCCTGGTAGGTAGCATGTGACCTTGTATGTATTTTGCTGCAATATCAACTACAATGTACCTTAGATAGGAAACCTCTATGGTTACTGAAGTGCAAAAGGGCAAAGTTCAGAGGTCAACTGTCATGAGCTTTACCTGTGCAATCTGGGAAAAATTGTTGAACTTTGTGAGGCCAACTTGAGATATGCTCTGACTATAGGTAACCTACATCACCTTGTATCAAACTATAGGAAATTAAGGAACATTACCACACCATATTTGGAAAAAAAGGAAGAGTAGCTACAAGTTTGATTATGCATCATGTAGAAATGGAAATCTGAAGACGTTTCTCAATTGTTTGTCTATATTAACGGAAGTTTGTAAAGGAGCTACTAGAAAAGCATTTCTGGCTTCAAGAATGTAAATATTATGGTGCAGTACTGACCTTCAAACAACCTCATGTTTTTTTGGAATTTATTTATTAATTTTGTATAATTTACATGGTATGATGATCTAGATCATGTGCATTTCACCCTCACGTACATTTGACTTTCATCCCGATCACTTGAAGCGTAGGAATTCTTTTCTAGTCAGCTGCCTCTGTGCTGTAGGTATGTAGGTATGTTAATTTATGATGATTACATCACTTTGATGCTGATGTGACTTGTTATGTACCGATCCTGTCTGCACATCCTTTCCACATTTCACTTCTTGTCCGAAAAAATAGAACAGAAAACTTTCTGATGGTCAACTTCTTGGCAAGGAATGAACTGAACTCAGAGACATCCTTAAATGATGTACTTAGAGCTGGGAAGATTTTGTATATAACAAAAGAAAAGGTCTAACGTAATGTACTGAGACATTTATTACATGTAGTGGCAACTTTAGGAATCCTCTAAATGGACAGAAATTCCTGCTTGATTGTTGTACAACTAACATTGGTGATATGATAATGCCATTGACAAGGAAACCTTTCGATTAATGGCAAGCGCTTCTTAGATGGGAAACGGTTTCACTGTGCACCGAATTTCAAAAATGGTCAATTTTTCAAATACACAGATCATAACTTGTATTACCCGGCTGAAACAAATATGAAGTCCTCAAATTATGGTTCTTGCAGCCAACAGAACATTAAAGATCTATTTGATACAGCTTGCAATTTGTTGTGGGGATACCAAAAACTATGATTTAGCTAAAACAATGTGCCAGAAATGAATTTTTGGACATCAACTACTGAATAGGTTGTTTTTTCTCTCCAATGATGATTCAACTTCTGTTATTAGCAGGTCCCAGTCCAAAGTAGGTAGACAATAAGAATTAAGCTTTTCCACTGCTAGTATTTCATGATGGTTGTAGCTTCCACTAATTAACAAACAAGTACTGAACTGTGTTTGCCTCATCATTCAGAGGGGAACGATGTTTCCAGTTTGGAAGGGAAGACATCAGTGACTTCTTGGCAGCTCCCTCCATCTTGTTTTGCTGTTTCGTTTTAGATATGTCTTACATTTTGGCTGATCTTGAGAAACTGCTTAGACACTCCTTGAAGATGGCTGAGAACAGTCAAGACCTTCTGACTTTCTCTGTCTCCAAATTCCAACTTTCTGTGTATTAGAGAACGTGGCAGAGAAACTTAGCTCATTATTTCCCATCCCGACAGGTCTTTGATCAACACATTACTTGTCAAGAATGGCTTTTAGTTCTGTGGAATCTAACACTGAATATAACCAAAGTTTTAGATGGAGCTACCAAAACTGTCAACTTTAAGGACTGTACCTACCAATGTAAAGCCTACCTATGATTGTAATCAGCAGCATTGTTAGTATATATCGCTGAATCAATTTCAAAGGGAATATTCCTCGGGGCAACAGGCCATGTTGCTTCGGGCATTTCCAAGTTGTGAATAAGACTGAAACTTCTCCTGTATAACACAGCCTACAGTGGCAGGATGGATCAATTAATCGTCAAAATGTTTTACAAAACAACACACGGACATTGTGACCAATCACAGAGTAGCTTCTTCTGTTGTTTGGCTGGACGTCTCCGATACATTGTTAGGCAGAATTTGATTTGTTTACCAGGTAGTAGTCTGCATGATACACAGAGATGTAGCTAGCAACAATTTGTCCAGTGTAGTGAGTAGTGCGGTAGTCAGGTGTAGACTTTTACTGTTGCTGAGACCTCGGAACATACTTCATGTTAATAACGCTTTTAGATGTCTGACATTCAATACTTCAATAAACTGGAGGTTTACCGGTCCAACTGTCGTGTGCTTATTTTGGGTTCCATGGAATGTGTGGCTGGGGATGATGTCCCTGTGTTCCGACACCCTTATGTTATTTTAACCCAACCTTTGTAATTGATGTTATGCTAGTTAATGCCATATATATAAAGTGCTGTTTGAAAAATTATATTCGAATCATATTGTTTTATTTGGATTTTTATCGTTGAATGTTTTAACATGTCGTTTACAAAACGATGACAACTTGCAAGTGTAATCTTTTAGCGAATGTAAACTACCTCGCAATCCAGCCCTCAATACGGCTGCCAGACAGCATGTAAGCTTTGTCGTTGTTGAAATGACCAATAAACCAGTCTACTACTACCACTTCTGACACCAGCTTTGCGAATGTCGGACGTTTCGGCCCATGGACAGTTCGGCCCCCCAAAGATCAGGACTTTTCGGACCAAGGTCCAGGACGGTTCGACCCCAGGCCGAGGACGATTCGGCCCCAGGTCCAGGACGGTTCGGCCCAAGAAAATCATGTTGATAGCCGATACGCGTGATCATGAAGTACCAAGATACGTTGTCTCTTGAACATAAGTTGATTGTTGATACGGGTTTCGGCCACCAAATAACATATAAATATCAAAAGTACAAACTCCAAGTTTAACTTGTCTGACAAAGAAACGCGGTCTTAACTGAGAATCATCTTGATTGCCGATGCGCCGACCGTCATCAGTGGATTCATACCACGCCATGCAGCGGCGCTTATATATATATATATAGAGAGAGAGATGTTTCAGATGTAACTGCGGTAGGTCGGTGTGTTTGCTTTGTTTTAATGTCTTTATGTTTAATAATTTCACATAGTTTATCGATCTGTACATTGCATAGTAACAGTCATACACATAAGATTACCTGGGCCGAACCGTCCCGGCCTTGGGGCGCGCCAAGACGTCGGGGCCGAACTGTTCATGGGCCGAAATGTCCTGATACTCAGCTTTGCGGCTAGCCTGCTTCACAGTCCATGAGCGCTGGTGTTTATTGTTGGGGGGGGGGGGTTGGTCTGGGATCAAGGGTAGTGGGCGCGGACACGACCTTTCCGGCATAAAAACCTGGTCCATATATAGGTTGAAATGTGCAAATCAGGGCCCCCGCATACACACACAGTAAACGCCAATGCTCGTGGAAGGCCGTGAAGGAGCCTACTTTGCAGTCACATGGTGATAGCTCGTTATATTACGTTGAACAACCCCTCACACCAACATGTAACCCTAAGGCCACACCAATTTGATTTTTTGGTTAACGAATTTTGTTGTTAATTTTAGAAGAAGAAAAAATCATGAAAACAGAAGGCTGGGGTGAAAACTTGCACCTGACCCTGTTCACTCCCTGAAACTGTGTGCACCAAAGTACAAACTTTCCTCTGAGATTCCAATTAATGCCAATGACTCAGAACACTGCACTACTACTAGTAAGAATAGGTCAACATATCTTGGGCATATTTTTCAGTCAAAGGAAGGTGTATTTAACTCTTGTTGCTCTTGAAATCCTGTGCGATGTTAAGGCCACATCAATTTCTTTCTTTGGTTCTCGGACTTTTTAAAGAGAAAATTTTGAAGTTGGACATCATTAATGCAGGGCGAAAACATGAATATGACTGTATTCACTCCAGAAAACAGTGCACCATAGTCCTTGGTCTTTGTTCTCACACTGTTTTTTATTTATTTCCTTGAGCCGAGAACCAATAGATTAAATTGATGTGGCCTGAAGTACAATATACAATAAAACCATGCAATGCGGAGATCAATAGGAGGTACAATACGCCAAAAATAGTTACTCAAGCAACTGGATAAGATTTTGAAACAGACGTTTCAGACGGCATCCGCTTTCTTTCGTCAGTGACTAAGGATAGGACTGGAAACCAGGTTTTATACCAAAACTCTGAATGGATATGTTAATGAGGTTAAGACAATTTAGTATGTCTTGACGTAGGGAGGTACAATAGTTAGAATGATATCATTAAAGACCATTAAACTCCCAAGCAACATTCTTGTTTTTCTTTTATATTCTCCTTCACACAGTACTCTATCTAGTGAGGGTCGGTTAACGCTGCAATAGCTGCAGTTACGGGCAGCTTTTATCTAGGTGGCGCTGTTGTCTGGTGATGGCGCCTTTTTTTCCTGGGTGTTAATCGGCCCCGCGCGTCGCACGACAAAAAATTTGATGGCCCTTTAGGACTCCGTCGTGCGTTACCTCCAAAGTGTCGTAAGGGGCCATAAAAATGTCTGGCATACGACGCACGCGGGCCGATTCACACCCAAGGAAACAGGCGCCGTTGTACATCGTTGTCATCCTGAAAACTTTCCCAGTGTGAATCGGGTCTAACTGCAGTTCCTAGTTTCCGGCAGGATGTACCTAGGTGGCGCTGTTGTCCCTGATGGTCTGCATGATCCAGTCCTTCATGGCGGGCACGCTGACGTAGGCCCCGGGCGTCATCGGCCTGGCGCAGCCCTGTCCGAAACTGGTCACCCCGTACAGGAACCAGTGGCCATCCGCTGCCTCACACATCAACGGGCCACCAGAGTCGCCCTGTGGACACAATGGATAAGGCTGTCTAAATGTGTATGATTTAACGTTATAGCTGAAGGACCCTGTCCGAAACTGGTCATCCCGTACAGGAACCAGTGGCCGTCCGCTGCCTCACACATCAACGGCCCACCAGAGTCGCCTTGTAGAAACAATGGATAAGGCTGTCTAAATCTGTATGATTTAACGTTATAGCTGAAGGACCCTGTCCGAAACTGGTCACCCCGGCCGTAGAGGAGCCCGTGGTCATCCCCTGCCTCGTAGACTAGCAACCCACCGCAGTCGCCCTGTGGACTGATATACAAGCAAATGCGTACTCCCGCCAGAGTCGCCACGGATATGAATAAGGCTGTCTAATTCAGCATTTATAGGGGCCAGTTCTTAGTAGATACGTCTTACATCAACCATCCCTCAACATATACGGGCATCTCTGGATACGGGGGCACCATAAACTTTTTGTAACTTATGCTTACCGAGTCACGTGTTCTATCTGCATAACGAGACATCACAGATGTGGTAGACTGCTCGTTCCTTGACAGAGACTTGAGTTGGACAATCAATAATTTGGATTTATTGGAATTGCAACAGTGCAATACACGTGGGACACAGGCAGCTATTGCTGATGTTGTGACCCCCACACATAATGTACCCGATTTTTACACTTGGTGGAGTGAGGAAAAAAAATTTCCCAAAGGCACAAGATAGGTGGCAGCAGGGGATTCAAACCCGGAACCCCTTGGTTCTGAGTCGGAAATCCTGCCGGCCGTTACGCCACACGACCCCACTTAATTTATTATTATAATTTGGGTAATTCCAATTTTTGTGTTGTAAATTGATGTTCAAATGTGCTCAAAATGATCTCTACCTACAAAGATGTCTTAAAACAATGTCTTTAAGTGTGGTGAAGGTGTGCTACCTGGCAGGCGTCTGTTCCTCCCTCGTCCTTCCCGGCGCACACCTGCGTGGTGACGTCATACGGCAGCATGTCGTCGCACCTGGCCGTCGCCACTATCGGCACCTCGGCCTCCTGAAGAACGTCAGACGCCGCGATGTCTGAGGGCGGAGGTGTTGTGGTTAAAGATCGACCCCCAAAATCCTAACCTTTAACCCTGATTAATACGTCATGAATAAACTTTTTTTTTTATTGGAACATTTGAATACATGACATGATGACGACAGACTCAAGCTTACAGCTTATTTTCGTGTCGTCATCGACAGAATACAGTACAGAGGTACAAAACAAATATTACAAATACTGAAAATGAAAAAAAAAACAGGTGCGGACATGCAAAGCATAAGAGTAACAAATGATCTCAAATAAACTACATGACAAATCTTGAAATGTAAGAGAATTGAAATCATTAAACAGATAAATATGTGGGCAGGTACTACAAGACTGGTAGGATGGGGGGTTGGTTACTCAAATCTTTTGGTTTCTTTAATGAATAAACAGTTCATCTTACATCAGTATGGACTCAGGGTGTCTCAATCTTGATCTCCTTAGAAACTACTTGTTAACGCGCTAAGGACATAACATCTGGCGACGAGGATGGGACATAACAGGAGGAACATTGTACATGCGTTATTTGCCGAGAGAAAGCTTTCTACGCCCCCTAGCGGACTATGTTGTTACTGCACGACGTGGCGTAGTAATAGTGATGTGTTATGAAAATGTTACCCTTCCCACGGACTGCCTCCATCAGATCGGAAGGGAAGGTAATGTGATATGCCTTGATGGTGCAAATATGTCTATCATTATAATTGTAATTGTAATTGTACAAAGGAATGTGGCAGAATCTGTGAGGCAGGAAGTAGCAGGATTCTAGTCTCCACCAGTCTACTTTGGTTGCTGAAAAATAAAAGCCAGAGGAGTTCAACGTTGCATCAGTGGAAAGCTACTATTAACTCTTCTGACATCCTCCTTAAGCCCCGTCACAAATAAGAAATTCAGCTCGGCCGACGTGTTGGCGAGCTTCAAATGTCGACTACGCGGGCTTCGGGCGATTTTTAGAAATTGAAGTTGATCCAAATATTGGCCTTTTACCAGACTTCGTCCATGTCCAAGAGAGATTAGTTTTTAGTATTCGACGGACGTCGCCCGAGATTTTCATTGGAAAATACGGTCGACACTCGGGCGATTTTGAAATTCGGCGAGCTTCGGGCGATCTACAAAGTCGACCGACGCTCGTATGAATTGTGACGCCGACTTTACGCAGGCTTGAATCCCTCGGCACAGCCGCTCGGATCCGGGAGGCTGTGCCGATCGAGGGATGCAGGCCTGCACAAGGAGAATGTCCTCTGGTAGATCACAATATTTCGTTTATTTCTGCTACTTTTTTTCAGCAACTATTCATATCCTCCTTGGCAGACTTCTATGTACAGGACGGATGTTTGTACAAAGCTGCAATTCAGCACTGGTACTGCAATGGCTTTTATATTAAGTAAACCATTCTCCCATATTCTCTCTAGAAGCGCTGGCGTTAATTCGAGTCTCTTTCTTCGAGGATGAACTGTAAGTTACCCGAGGGTCCGGTCGGCTCCACGGTATTTCCCCACCCCACCACCACGCACATGGTTCCCTCCGGCAGGGCGAGACCGCTGTCCGGCAGGCACACGGGCGCCACCCTGCGGTTCAGCGTGGCAGGTGCAGCCAGGCGGAGGAGGGCGATGTCGTTCCCCCACGTCGACTGGTTCATGAGGCTAAAGTCGTTCTGGATGAGCTCAGCAATAGGAATTGCCTGGAAGAGACACAGAAGTGTAAAAGTTAAAGTTAGACTTAGATATAAAGGTAAAGGTAGCCTTTTTAGGCCACGGGGGTAAGGTATTTGAAGACGGAGCCCATCCCTCTCCTTCCACCGCCTTTACCTCCCCAGCCGAAGTCACAGGTACCCATTTCACACCTGGGTGGAGTGAGGAAAGTCGTGTAACTCTTGCTTGGAATGCAAGGAATAGAACCCGTGACTTCTCGATCTCGCCACTCGACGCCACTGTGACAGTGGACATCTTCCAGGGCAGATCTTAACCGGCAGTTGCGATTTCGGCCCGTAAAGACTTGCTTGGAGATTAAACATTGGACACATATCAACCCATATCGTATAGACGAAGACGTGTTGTTCCCTGACGCATGAGCGTTGGGACCGTGAAGGCATCGAGGTTTAAACTTGCCTTGACTTGGACAACTATGGAATTTTAAGGCGACCTGAGTTGGTCCTACCTGTTCGTTCCCGTCCAGTTCACTCAGGCTGTGTTCTCCCACCACTGCGTACAGGCTGCGCCAATCTCTGTACGGACAAATATTCGAAACTTAACACGATAACATCGACGGCTGGGCAGAAAAGTTCAGGCAAAAATGTACAAGCGCGATAGTCAGTGGTGTTGCTTGTGTTCTACTGCCAGGTATTGAATCTAACAGATTGATCCATCGATTGATTGCTGGATTGCTTTATTGATTGATCGATTGATTGGTTAGTTGGTTGGTTGGTTGGTTGGTTGGTTGGTTGGTTGGTTGGTTGGTTGGTTGGTTGGTTGGTTGGTTGGTTGGTTGGACGAGAGAAAAGCAGGCTGTTGTTTTGCAAGGATAGCACTTGGATGCCGTAATAAACTTAATGAACTTAACTTTATGTTATTCCTGTACTGCCAGGTTGATTATAAACGATCGATATGTTGAATAATCGATTGATTGATTGATTGATTGATTGATTGATTGATTGATTGATTGATTGAACACTTACATGTTGTCGAAGCAGTGTGCTGCGCTGACGACCCAGTCCTCTGAGATGAGCGCGCCTCCACAGCCGTGGCCGAACTCTGGATGCTGCAGGAAATAACAACAGAAACCACTCGTGGGAGTTTATTGGAGTGCAGCCCTCTCCTTTCCCTGTCTACCTAAGACTTTAATTGAGAGCTACTCTTTCAGGAGAGAACACAACAAGTACGTAAATAACATAGGATTACATAATGTTACAGTTGATTTTGTAAACCACAAAATGTGACTCTCCATTGTACGTGTAACGTCAAAGTCATCCTTCTTAACCCCTGCTTCTCCTATTGAGTTAGTCGAGCTTGCCTAAGCTTGGTGTTTCTGACTTAGGTAGAAGAGATACTGCTTCAGTGAGCGTTAATTCAGTGCCCTTGTCTATGTGACCTTGCACTAAGCAAACTCGTTTTTTTATATATATAGATTGCCAAAATGTTTTGAAACCAGCCAAAAATCATTGATGTTATTGAACGATCATTTTGAAAGACCATAGAGATTATTGAAAGATCAATCCCTCAGAAGACCTGGGAGATCATAAAGCGCTCACAGAATGACTGCTGAGAGATCTGTCTGTCTTCTATCTCGATGGTCTCGCATATGTGGAATCCCCACTTTGATAGTGCGAAAAAGGGGGCCCCGCCGGGTAGTTCAAGGGTTTTTTTTGCACTTTCGGACGTGACCCCAACGTGGCCCCGTCGGACACCCTGCGGTTGCCGGGCTATTTTTGGGCCAGGCCGGGACCCCGAATCAATTCAACTTAGACTTAATTTGAACGCGGGACCCGGTAACATATAGACGTCGTGAGCTAATCGTGCGAGCACCGGGAGGTACCCCCGTACCCGGCAGTCCACCGGGACAAATATGGTGGCTCCGGGGCCCGGCCGGGACTACACCCCCGAAGGGCACCGGCGCATTAGACGATGATGACGCTTTACCTGCAGTGACACCATCCACGGCCAGCTGCCAGGGGGCGCTTCCTCCCCACCCACAATCCTGTGCGAACCCGTCAGCGAAGACCGAACCGCGGGAACACCGCACGTCTGGTCTGTCCATATAAGGCAATGGTATTATGGTATACATCTTATAACTTTTCAACCACAGTATGAATGTTAGCCTTGCCATATGTGTATTTGTACATCACGTCAAGATAACAATTGATGAATTCAATGTTTCAAAGTATTCTTTATCAAAAGCTTTACTCCACACAAATGTAAAGGTGACAAATGAACAATTTGCTTAGTTTAGTTAGGACATTTGCAACTGTCGTTTTTTCAGCTGAAGAACCCTTTGGTGTTTTAAATCTTGCTTTTGATCGTGACGTCACAATTAATTAGAATATATGTATACCGCCATGTAGACGGGTGCATGGGTCTTTAAGGTAGCAGAGCACAGTTTTCGGCCAAATAATTCTGTCGGCTCCTCACGCCGACTTTGAAACAGCGCTCTGCGAGAGGTCACTGAACTGTAGCCAAAAGAAGAAGAAAGAAGAAGATACCTGGCTGTTGTTGAGGGACGCATTGCGGCCGGAGCGCCCAGGGCCAGTTGCAGACCCGCAGGCGGGGGTCGTAGTGCAGGTGGCCCGGGCAGGTGAAGTGGAAGGGCCGGCGGCCCGGCACGCACTGGTAGAACCGCTGGCAGTCGTACTGGTCAGGGCGGCTGCCGTAACCGCGACAGATGAAGTCCGCTGTGGGAGGGAAACAGAGGTTATAGAACTGCTTTTACAGGGTACAGTTACCACAAGACTCAACTTAGGATTCGACACTGCAAGAAAGAATTTCCAAATGTTCATCAGAATCTCTAGCTTTCTTCAGGTAGAAATTGTACACTAATAAAGACAGAAATGCCAATATTTCTTTAAGGAGCAAGACTGATGATGATGACCAGCAAGGAACTTGCAGCCACTATAGTCCGGATCCTTAGTGGGTCAATGTGTCCACAATGACGAGGTAATTCTTATGTAGAGGTGGTCACTAGTACATGTTTGACTGAACATCAATGGCCAGGTGGTCCTTATGTAGAGATGGTCACTAGTACAAGTTTGACTGTATATCAATGGCCAGGTGGTCCTCATGTAGAGATGGTCACTTGTACAAGTTTGACTGTATATCAATGGCCAGGTGGTCCTTATGTAGAGATGGTCACTTGTACAAGTTTGACTGTATATCAATGGCCAGGTGGCCCTTATGTAGAGGTGGTCACTAATACAGGCTTGACTGCATTTATATTATGTCTCTTACCAACTGTGACGGTACAGCGTTCTGCTCTGGAAGACTGCAACCCCTGCTAGTCTTTAATGTAAAAGTCTGAGAAGTATGTCAATAGTGAGGGGACTTACGTCGGCCGCCACGGTCAGTGCTAGCGGCCAGCTGACCAGGGACGCCGTTGCCAGGGGAACCTGCCGTCAGCCGATCGATGACGTCATCACCAGGCAACCTTGCCGTGAGCTGGTCAATGACGCTATCATCAGCCAAACTCTCCACGGGTAGTCCATGGATTTCTGCAGATATTGAGGATTTTTATTGGAAAGAAAACAAATACATCTCGGTTATCTTCGTTGTCGTGACGAATTCTCACAAACTGTCAGGAACGGTCATCTTTTGTTACGATGGACAACAAGTGAAGTTTTGTACTATAAATTTGTACTCAATCAATTGGGACAGAAAATGCAGTGCTCGGGGTTCAAAGTCTGCGAAAGTTTGGCCAGAAGTTTGCGTCAAGTTTGTCACCTTCTTCAAACCTTATCGTGTGTGTGTCTCCCTATATCGCAACACAACAGTAACACATGTAACAAGCACCCAGCAGTACTCACCTTACAGGTAAAGACGGTCTACATGGAGACACATACAAACACATCACAGAGAAACGCCCCACCCAGATTGTTTTCTTTAAGTACTAAAGTCTTACAACGGAGTAAAACACCCGTGAAAAACGTCCATAGCGATATGAATGACAGTAACCAATCGCTGATCCCGACCAAACACAAGCGTACAGTCTTAGACAGGCAACAATACAAAAGAATATTCATTCAATTTTTGTACGATATCAAACGACGGTGATATCAAGCATAATAGATTTCGAAAATCGTCCAAAGAAACGCAAATCCCTTTTCTTCTTTTCATAGTGTAAATGTTTCAATTTCACACCAACACGCTAAATATTGCAAAAACTGACAAGAACCAATTTTTCAAACCACGATAAGTTTTAGAAAAGCGCCCATGGTTTAAACGTTTAAAGTCTGTGAAAGTTTGTCTAAAAATGTGTACCAATTTTTTTTTCTCCAGCTATCTGTGGGGATGTATTTCCTGTAACAGGTATACACGGACCTTGTACTGATCGTTCGCATGGAGACAGATACAAACACATCCCACAGGAGCGGTCTGCTAGGGTGTGTAGCCCGGAGTCTATTTTTAGCTGTTCAAACCTGTACATCATATGTGGGTGGGTTTCCTACAACCGTGAAACATGTTAGACACGGTTTACATGGAGACAGATACAAACATTTCATCATAACACGGCCCAACCCTTGACTTGTTGGGTGAAGACCGTCAACCGGCCGTTGAGCGACGGAAATTGGATGATTTGTCTGAGCTATGACTTTATAAATTGAATATAATCCACAATGTTAAAGTATGATTTGAAAGATGAGAAAACACACTACACTTACAAAGTGCATTTCGTCATCAATGAAATTCGTTTGAGTGCCAGTGAATGTTGGGGTCGTTCTGTGCGCCAAAGGAAGAGAAATTCCGTGTAGAAGCTAAATGAATGTAAAGTCTTTCCAAATTATAACTTCGTACCAACTTCATTGTCAAATCACATATCTTATGCAATAAGTGATATCTAAGACATCCATGTAAAGGTCGCTACTACAGCGGCAATGCCTTTCACACAACTGTCATGAATGGAACACTTTATATATATAGAATACAACACGGGGTATTCCGTATCATCCGAGGTACCAGCCCGACCGCGGGTCGGATCGCCCGACAGTGGCGACCTTTACATTGATGTTTTAGATATCACTTATTGCGTAAGATATGTGATTTCTAATATTTTTGTTTATGTTAGCTACATAAAAGTCGATATAGCTAACCCAGATGCATATGCGTTAGGTTGATTACAGTAATAAAACACAAATGCGTTCATATCCCAACAATGTAGGAACGCAGCGACCTGAACTTGTCATCTAGGGTATACTAAAGCTTCACATTATTTACAACTATTGAACAGGCATTAAAAGAATTACAAAATCAACGCCCATATATAGAAATAATAGCTTCAATTAACAAGTAACTTATGGATCGAAATAAGCTCGAAACCATGAGCCCACACTTCATTATATCTAATGTGTTTTAACTTTGTTCTGTACATATTCTAAGTGTTGTGCTCCGCAATTGTTCAATTGACGCTCAACTGCGGTATTGTATTTATTGTGTTGATCTAAGCCCGGTCTTACTTGGAAACTGGTGTAAACATAAGACAGCCAAATGCCGGAAATAGCAGTCCTGTATCTTGTATCTGGGCGTCGGTTTAGATAAATGTTTTATTTGGATTGCCGTTGCTTACAGAGCCTAATATAGGCGTTGTCTCGTGACGAACCCTTTTGATGAAATCTAGTCTGCCCAACAGATGTTTGATCTGAATAATGCTATCATGGCCAGGCTGTGATTTACAATTCATTTAGCTACGAACAAAATCTTTTTAACGTTATATTATCTGAGAGAATAATTTAGAACTTTTATTTCTTGTAGCCCACCAGATGAATTCGGAACTGGTTGAGGGTGATCAGGGTATGGCCTAATCGACTATAATGGCACAGTAAGTCAACTTGTCTCCTAGCTGTGTAAACTTTCAAACTTGGCTTACTTCTTTGCACTTGACACTTTGGTATACATGTATATTTGACTATGCGTTCAATTGTTGAACTTGCCTATCATAATGTACGCTGTCATCATTTAAGTCACTAAAGCTAACGCCAACTCTCATCATTCCGCCGGGAAAACGGTAAACGGTGGTATTCAGGTTTTTCTACGAATGTCTTGAACACCTGGATATCTGAAGTGTGTATGCTTCAGGCTAAACTTAGCGGTTATTGATGCTGCATTTAGTAGATCTCTTTAAGTTCACCATTTCTTCAATGCGATGAGCTTAGGGTACCCGACGGTATTATCAAAGTTAAAGGAGTCCTAAACTCCAGAAGGCGGTGTTATTTTCCACTAGATTATGTATCAATGAATACATAATCAGCCGATTTTTTTACAGATTTCTGCTTGTGGTTAATTTCACGAGGTGTTTTTTTTAAGAATATGATACTCATTAAACCCCTGCAGACCCTACCCATGTATTCCCTATGCGTAAACATACATCATTAATCGTGGATATTTTAGGCATAAATGTACAAAAAAGTACAAATGTATATCTGTTAAACTATTGCAGCTTACCTTTGATATTCGCGTGCACCAAAAGAGCTCCGAAGAGCAGAAAGCCGAAAGATGTCATCCAATCTTCTCAAAAAGTGGCTGATCGTCTCAAGAAACCTCAGGAACGACGTCAAGACTCTTCTTCGCGCAGGCGAGTTCTGTTTCCTCCGGGCCAGTCCGGAGATTTAAATATCCCCAGTCCCCGCCCCCTCCCCCCGTGCCGCGGAAGGAAGGAATTCTCCCCGCTGGTTCATCTGGATGCTGACCCGGGACGGTCAACACGGGAGAAGTGGATTACTCTCGTGCTCATTAAAACGTCGTCTGTCAATCTCGGCGTCTTTGGGGCTCCATGGAAACCCGGGTCACGTTTTGGGGAGGTGTTCTGCGCACGATCGTGATTGTGCAAGTGGATCTCGTGTTTTTTCCTCGGGCTGCATGTGCGGATTGACTTCACAACAGTACACAACTTTTAAAACAGTCAAACCTGACAATTTAAGATTTTGAGTTAGCATTTGGATGAAAATAGCCATTTTGTATTATTTTCATTCATTGTGTTTTTCACGTTACGTACAGTTAGAACTTGCAGTAAACTTGTTATGAAAATTTCAATCCCTTCCCATCAGTGGGAAAGCCATGTATACGTATCTGGTAACACTTAAATGCGGATCGGATAAGAAGTTAAGAACTTAACACCTCCGTGTGGCATGAAACATTACTTAGATAGTCTATGATAAAGTAGTATTAACTTATGGCAACCAAGAAAAGAACCGAAAAAACTCACGAATATCAAACCAGAATAAGAGTATCTGAAAAATGTTTTTTTTTTTCCAATAACTAATTTGCTATGCTCTCTTCATTACAATGTTTTAACCTTGCCCCTGCTGTAAACGCCCTTTGGCACCAGATTTGTATTGGTTACAGGGTTAGGCAGCAGGGAGAAGGTTAATCCATGCTTAGAGTTAATAAACAGGGTTTATTTGGTAGGACTAGTGAGTCGGTGTACATATGTGTAACCAGGCGATATCGCGTGCCTGCAGAGCTGGTTTGTTGCGCCGAAAGGTGATTACGGAGGGCGTGTGTTGTCGATAAAGGTATCTTTAATATTGCTGAAATTGTTGCAGTGCCAAACGTTTCCACCATTTTGTCCGTCAGCTAATCTGTAATCAAGCGCAAAACGCAGTCCAAACATTTTTGTTTTGTCCCACCGTTGCTAAGACAGGCAATAAGGTCCTGATGTCGTAACGTTAGTAGGACATGTTTGCCAGAAGCTTCATCTGTGTTGGTAGGAAAAACTGCAGAATGTTCAACTTTTGTACCACCTCAAAGCAGGTATGTTTGTTTCATTACTTCGTCAGGAGTTTCTTCTCACATCCTTGTTTTATCGGAGCAAATATGATCAATTGATGAAAGACGTGGCTGAAAATTTGTCATATATTCCCCGATATTACGTCGCGATATTGTTTGATGTCATATTGACTTCGTCACGACATGTGTTGACATGACACGGATTTTAATATCTTCCTCTCGATGTGCGCAATTCCTGTGGCACTTAATCATCTATATTACATGCATTACAAGGACAAACTCCTTCTGACGTTTCCGTATAACGTAAGGCATCGTTATTAGGCTCTCATTTACTCGGTATCGGTTGTAAACAGTTTTATAAAGAACTTTTAAAGACAAATTTTAAAGACAAATTTTAAAGACAAATTTTAAAGACAAATTTAAAGACAAATCACCTTTCAAAGCCGATGGATTTTTTGTTTGCGTATTCGTTTGCTAAAATATTTCATCATCGTCATCATATGGAATTAAATGACATACAGGTGTTAGAAAATACGACACGTGAATGCAATTGTAACAGCAATGAAATGTGAACAGACTCAAAATCAACTGCAATAAAGTGACAATAATGAAAGTTTTTAGTAACCTATTCTATTTTGAAATGATGCAGCAAAGCATGTCTTTGACAAGAGTTTAGATAGACATTGACAGTTAAAATCCTTTAATGTCAATATGATGTAACTTAATTCAAAAACATTTCTGTGCTTATCCGTTCATACGAATTCGACTGCTGCTTTCGCCTGCTATTCCATGCAGATGATTGCTTTTATATTTTTTTACATATTGATGAATCTATCTATGTCCGTCCGACGAAGGCTTTTTTTCATTCAGTTTTTCGTTTTTATTTGAAAGTGTGTGGTGAGTCGCGTTAGGCTTTGTCAAGAGTTCGCTACAACAAGGATGTTAACGTCAAAGTAACATTTAAAGACAAATCATCGTTCAACGCCGACGGATTTTTGTTTGCGTATTCGTTTGCTAAAACCTTTCATCATCATCGTCATCATCTTACATCCGGAACTCCGGTTAAGTTATCAAATTCTTGCATGATATTTGATAAATTCGCTCCTTCTAGCCTTCGTGAGATTGGTCTGGTAAATCTACATGTGGTTCGGCACAAAGTTTTCCCTCTTGCTGCAAATCTTGATTAAGCCCTAATTCAATACAGTAGATGTGTCGAACGGGTGTTTCCTACAACAAGGATGTTTGCACATATGTCTAACCGCATATCCTTGATGCGTCAGGGACCATTTCCGTCACTGAAGCCGAGCCCTACCCCGATACGTGACGCTTTCGCACGATCCCCACCATGGTCAAACAACCTGATCTCCAAGCAGATCTACACGGGGCGCGAAAATCGTATATGCTAGCCAGAGAAGGTCCAGTCAGCCAGATAAGCTCCAGCCAGCCCCGTACGCCCCAACTATTAACCTGACTGGACCTTCTTTGGCTAGCATATACGATTTTCGCGCCCCGTGTAGATCTGCTTGGAGATTACAAACAACCCTACGTTGATAAGAATGTACATGTATTACTTGTTTGCTGACCACTTCAAGTCCCTTGATTTCCACAAGCAAACACGTGTAAACGTACGTACGGGATTGAGTGGGGAATTTTTCAAATTTCAACTGACAATGTGTACACGCGTACTGACGTGCGGCGTATTAAAGGATAGGGAGGAGTGGGGAATTTTTTCAACAAATTTTCAATTACAAGTTGTTCAAACGAGGTCACGTTTGTATTGCGTAACTTTGAGCAGGCAATGTTTCACATCCCGCCTGGTTATGTGTACAAACGACGTTAAGTGTGGAGTGTGTGGCGTCAGAGTGGGGAGTTTTTACGTTTCAACTGACCTTGGTCACTTATCAGGTGGCAGTTCAAGCTTTTCCTTTTTCTAAATTTCTTTTTATTCAACAGAACATAGACATAGAAACTATCCAGCAGAAATCAAAGTAGAATACAAGGAATCATTTAGGATCATCAAATCAACAGAAACGTAAACAATGATTAATCAAGTACATGATATGCCCCAACTACCCCGGTGTTTCTCCAATTTTCCTTTTCTAACCACAATTTAGTATTCGACTTTATGAAAGCGTTGATCAAGCGTTTATTACGAAGAGGTCGACTGTGAGGCCGCTGTGGCATCTTTACATGACATGCAGGCACGTCTAGAAGATCTTTGGCAGGTATCCGCACAGAGATTCTTACGGAATACTCCATACCCATGTCAAATTCTGTGGGTTATCTCGTGTGAGAGCGGCACAACGCAGTCTATTCCTACAATTCAGTAGAACATTTCATACTACTTAAAACTTCTTACACTTTGGTAAAAGCTGAAAAATCCATACTATGATGTACTTGGAAGACTTCAAATAGCAGGTGAAACGTTTGATATACGCCTTAGTTAAAAGTTTACCCGTAGGTAGAAATTATTCTGAATAAATGTTGAGCTACAATCTACAACACAAAATATGAAGAAGAAAAACTTTCGACTCTTATTGCTCATTCCTTGACAAAGACTATAGCTGGACAGTCGGCAATTTAGGTAAGTCCAAGTCTTGTCTTACTGTTTAACTTTACTTCAGAAGGACATATATCTTGTTGATATTCCATTGAACACTTTGGCTCTTTGCGGATTAAGATAAGGTTACGTGCACACTTTGAATAAATGATACGCTTAACCTCCCCATGTGTATATGTTACCCCACGCGGTGTTTCGTGTGTGTAAAAGAAAAAGGCTGTCAATGATAAATATGATGATTAAGATTCCATCTTGCAGCTTTACATGTTCTAAAACCTCCAGACAGTCCAGCTCTCATTTGGTTTTTATAGATAAGATGGATGCTTGGCTTGCACAACTAGAAACGGCTCAGAATGTAGTGGTGAAAACATTATTTAAAGCGTCGCACGTCTATCAACATCTGTCCCAATTTGTGGAGGTTTGAGGGATATTCTACAACATCTGTCATGATGAACATCCGTATGGTCTACAACGTTCAGGCAAATCACGATTCTTTCACTGTACAAAATCCGAACTTTAAGCATACCTTACAACATGCATAAATGTTCTTTTTTTTCACCGAATGAAGAAACGGACCCTTTTGCGCATGCTTTAAGGTGTGCATAAAAGTTGACTTTCATGCAGTGCATGACGTTTGCTAGACCTCCCAGTTCTGCGGCAAAAGAACACCTCGACACACTGGTCATTGACCCGGGTCACTGATACCATCGGTGAAAGGTGAACATCCGGACGGTTCGGTAACAGCAGTGGGTGAGAAATGGTACATCTTGTACGGACTGTGATATATCGGTGTGTTAAACTGCGTGTTAGTTTACCGTTTATGAGATACAAACATACATTCAACCATGTGTTTCCTGTAGAGGATCATCACAGGTGTGTTTCTTGGAAATATCTACTTCCGTTTCCTTGAAGAATTCCTTGAAAAATGATGGCAATCCTTAAGACATACACAGGCCATACAAACGTCCCCTCATCATTGATAGGTCTGCATTAGTCACAGCATGTGTAAGAAGTAAACATGTTCTGTTGTGTGAGTTTATGTAACGAGGGGCGTCTCTGTTAGCTCGTGAGTTACACAAGGTGGCCTAGTGATCAGCACTCCTGCCTCTGGACCTCCAGTATTTGTTGATGACTGCGATTTGCAGACCGTTCGTATTAGTGCTGCGTACCGGTACTGTGTACCGGTACTGTACCGCAAGAATTGATTCGGTACAGGTCCAAAATACCGGATCATGAAGTACCGGTACTGTACCGATATGAATTTACACCAACATGTGCTTATTTTGTGACTGATCTCCTGACCTCATGCAACACCAAACGTGACCAAAGTGACACACTGGAACAGCGTAACTAATATGCAACAGATCATTCAGGCAGGCCGGGAGTTTTGATAGCAAGGCCAAGGGAGTTTGGCGGTAGGGAACCTAGTTATGTTCTTTGAACAAAGATACTGAAAACAAATGTTTTTTATGGAAGAAGTTCAGAAGAACACATGTTAATTTTTTCAAATTGTTCAGGCACAGGTCCAGGTCCGGACCTGTACCTAAACCTCTGTACCGGTACCTGTACCTGATGTTACGTTTAGGTACGCAGCACTAGTTCGTATCCTATACCAGGATCCACAGGTTGCTGGAAAAGAGTAGAAATCGGTCAAACACATACAGATAACATGCCGGAGGTGTTAGCTGGTCAGTGAGTACAGTTTGCAACCGAGGGAGTCTGGTAGAGGCTAGGCTAAGGGCACCCTGTTTCCTCGTCCTTGACCCGTTGAACAACAGTCCAGTCCCTTCTGTTCCTGTTTCTCGATCCTTCCCTCCTGGATGGCTGATTATCATGAGCGGCCTTCACTAACAGGATTTATCTTTTGTTTCACATGGAGGAACAAAGAACGCTGCAAACACCGGACCTACTTTGGTTTTGTCAACACCGCGTCGCACACAATCGTATGGTCGTCTGCTCAGACTTCGGTCGGAATGGATGTTTATATGGTGGGTCTCATGATGATCATTATGTTCCTTAATCTCCTTTCCACTAATAATTGGGCACACACGCAGCTCGGACTGACCACAATCGTATCTTCTGAAAGAATTGAAACTATGCGGGCAGCAAACACGGCGTGATAACGGCGCTAATGCCCCCGCCACACAGCGGGGAAATCGATCGAACGACCAGTCTGACAGCTCTGAAGGACACTTTCGGCAGTATTAATAGAAGGTTTTATTGCATGTTCATGCCCGTGGGCTCATTGCAAATACATAGTAGAAACATAGGGATAAACATACATGTGTCAGTGAACTGTGACTGCCTTTCTGGTAACAATAGGCTACTAGTACTAAATATGACTGTTGGCTATATCTAAACAAGCTGGGTTTGACTTTTTTTTTGAGACAATGGAAGACGAAAAGTCCCACTTCTAGAATTTGTGGGTTCTGTGATTTCAAGAGAAAAATAGCTTTTTGTTCATCCGTGAATGTGTTATTAAAGTAGGAGTATTTCGTGATAACTTGTTTGAACAATTCGGTTCTTTCGTCATGGTTAACTGGACAGTTGGAAATAAAATGTGTTCTCTCCATCATGGCGCGATATTTAGAGATCGGCCGATGTTCGCATGTTCCCGAGCATGGTTGAATATGATTGGGTAGATTTTTTAGGTAGAAATGCGCTCGACACTCTTTCTTTCTTTCATCATTCTTTTTTTGTTTTTAATTTAGTGACCTTCTGACGATCAACAAATACGGCTGAAGCTCGTCGTACGTGCGACTTATCCGTTTAGGTTTTTTTTTACTACGCTTTAGGACAGACAAGGTCGACGTGGCACTGCACTCAATTTTTGATACCTTATCTTAACAGTGCCATGTACACAGAACAATATATCCACCTGGGTGGAGCGAGAAAAGTCGTATAAAGTGCCTTTCCCAAGGGCACAACATCGGTGGCGTCAGGACAGGGGATTCGAACCCGGAACCGCTGGGTTCCGGGCCAAACACGCTGCCGTTACGCCACACGACCCAACGACCGTTCAGTTCCTGCATACTTCACACGTGCAGACCTTGTCAAAGGAAATGACGGGGACTGCCAGGGAAATATTAGCCATGCCCCAGCTCGGAAAACCAGTGCATATCTGACGCCACTCACCTGCCAATCATGTACAGTCATCCATTATCGGGAAGTTTGGTTAGTCGCACGTCACTACCGCTAAAGAAGCTGACAAAGATTCGACGAAAAATGACGATTTCATGAGGGCAGCACTCCACGCCTGGTTACTGTGTACACAGGGACAGGCTTAAAAGGGGCGCCGATAAGCGAGCAGCTTACACCGGGCGCCTGAGCTGTGGACAACCGCACGTTCTCCTGATCACTCCCGTCAACTCCCCAACCTCACAGATCCGTAGAGGCTCTGCAGAAGACGCCGCAATTTACGTTTAACTTATTTTTGTGTGCAAACGCACTTTAACAAATTTGTAACAGTTTTCTATCCCAAGTTGTGAACGTTGTCGTGCGGCTGAGATGTCAATCAAATTAGCTACCGTTCTCATGGTCTCTGTCGCTGTCTTCGCCTCTTCGTCCAGTGCCAAGCCGGCCCCCCGAAGTGTACGGGGTGAGTATACACAACTCCTCACAATACATGGGCTCTACTGTACCAGAGGTGGTTATGAAAAGGGGCATTTTAGCGGAGTCTTGCACCGTGAGAGAGCAATGAAGTAGAGTCTGCTCAAGTCTGCACTTCTTCGTTTTGCTAACGTCAAATGAGACCCGTCACTGCGTCGTTCCGTGTACTGTGCCAGTTCTCTAGGTCATTCTTTGGGCTAGAACTACGCACAGAGCACATCCTACATCAGGACAAACATTTGGCTCCTGCAAAACTAAGGACAGTCTTTTCGATCTAGAGCTCAACAAACGATTCGCTCTACGTTTCGTTGTTTAGATTTAACGCAGGGCCTGTTCATGTTTGTTTGTTGTGTTCCGAGTTTGTGGCGTGTTATAACTGAGGGCCGTGATAGCCACGTGCCGTTAGAATGAACAGTTCAGAGTCCAGCAGGCTACTAAAAGGAAAGTGTGGCTGGGCATCAGATCATATATGTTAGGGTAGAGATCACGATATGACCGAATCGGTGATTCTACCGGTATAGATCGCTACCAACAGAGATCGCGATGAGGATCTCTGTCCGTACAATCGGTGATTCTTCCAGAAGAGATTTCGATCAGAGGCTCTGTCGACAGATATTCTCCAAGCAAAGGTTTCGGTCGAGCAGGGTAGGAGTGTCCGGCATTTTTTTTACGTCTGTCTCTCTGAAGGGAGCTCGAACGCTCTGCTCGAACGCGATCTGTACCCTGATATGTATACTTTCCTGGGTGATCAGATTATCATTTAGCGGAGCGTGCATTTCCCGAGATTTTCCCATTGTTGTAATGACTCAATCGAAGTGTGTGGACTTTTCAAACCCTAATCACAAACATCAGCTTGAGTTGAAGATATTAAACTAGCCTTTGCAAGACCGATTGCAGATCGGTCTTTCTTTGCTATGACCGTAAGGAGCTTTGTAAAATGCTTTCTCTCCCTCACGAAAACCCATAGTATATTCTACTTGCACAGGTCATAAATGGAGAGCCGATCATCCCCTTAAGTGTCGTAACTGTACCGTGGTGTGAGGTAGAAGCCAGCAAGGCAGAAATCGGTCCACACTGATATCAACAAGTGATCGGCACGTACATGTAGCAATAGACCCTCTGTGGAATGTATTGAAGTGTATCTTAACATAATGGCCGCCAGAGATCCTCCGATATCCAAATGAGGTCTTCCAGGCCATCTTTTTGTTCTCGCTCTCGTCTGTTTCCATGACGACGCCGAATGACGCCACGGTTGTCATGGCAACGCTTTCGTGCGCTGATTTAGATTTTTGAAACTGTTGACACTGTGTGAGAGGTATTCAGAACAGATGAGTCGCAATCTGAGGCTGCTGTTTTGTTCTAAGTCTTGATCAAATAAGGCAATGAATAATGATGCATAATTACGATCCCGGTATAACGTCTCGTCCTAAATGAGGCGAGGTGACGGACCCTGGAGACGTTCCTTGTTCTCTGGCGCGCAATTTGGGTACCCGGACTGGAATGTTTACACCAATCGATCATCCGCCTTAGACAAGCCACTTCGAACAACCAGGAACTTTTGGCTAAAGTCCAGTCAGGGTGCGCAATGTCTCCAGCGTGCTTGGATAGCGCCTGTAACGGCCAAATCCACCGAGGCGGTAATTTGAAACCTCCCAACATTTCAACAAGTTTCCTCGACCTACATCCACCTTGTTAACTTACAAATGAGACTACAGCTCCTTCTTGCATTCCAATCAAAGGTAGCTCAAAGGCCTCTACATTCTATTTCAAAGAGCACGTATAAACTCAACCGTTTGTGTGGTTGCGTCTAGGATTTTTTTAACCATTTCTTAGTATCCTGCGCCAGTTCTGATGGTTTGCAGCTGATTCTTAATTAATAACTCATCATGGTGTCTGTTCTTCCCATGAATAATTTGGCGCAGTTGACAGCACATAGATACCTCGGTAGTCTTTTCTTGGTCCTTCTGCTGATGTGACCAAGCCATCTGAGTCTATTGACAGCTATAATTGTGTCAATGTTTGAAACTTTACTATGTTTACTTATTGACCAAATTATTAAAACAGTAAATAAAACTCCAGTATTATTCTGTCTTTCAGTCTCACCGGTCCAATGTGACCAAGCCACCTAATAGCTAGCCTCTACCAGGCCCCGCTGGATGGCCGGGAAAATAGTAGAAATTGACCTGATAGAGTATATAGTATGCCAAGGGAGTTGGCTACGGAGAGAGGGTCCAATATGCCATCAAACTGTATCCATATAGCAGACTAACCCCTCTTTCATGTTTTTCTGTCTATTTGGCCAGTTTCTACTCTTTCCAGCCGCCTCTGGAGCCTGGTAGAGGCTACCTAATAGCCGCTACACGTGTAAAGATGTTCACCACATCTACTAAGTGGACTCTTATATAGACGCAAGAAGTAAAACTCTTCATCCTGTGTTTCAGTCCCCCCAGTCTGGAGCTGTGCCGGCGGGCTTGGGCTACACCCCGACCCCCAGGACTGCGGCCGGTTCTACCAGTGCGCCCCCGGGCACCAGCCCTTCCACCTGTCCTGCCCGGCCGGCCTGCACTTCGACCCCGCCCTGCTGGTCTGTAACTGGCCCTGGGCCCTAGGGACGCCGTGTGCCGCCGAGCTGGGACAACCTATCGGTAAGTGCAGATGTTTCATGACCTATCGCCAGCTACAAATCGTACTGTGTAAGCCTAATGCCACATGTAATATAGGCAGCGATCTAGGCGGCGACCATTGGGGGACCATTGAGCGACCATTGTGCGACTAAATATCTCATTAGCAGTTCAAATCGTTTGATAAAGAAGCGTATTTTGTGTCTTTCGAATCAGACTTTTACATCATAGATAAAATTCAATTTATAAGGTCATACATGATACAACTGCATAGGTCATATTCAATTTATAAAGCCATACATTATACAACTGCATAGGTCATACAAACCCAATTTTGAAAGCCCGGTGACTGGTCAGGGGCCTCCATGCACCTTTTCGCCATGCAAGGAAAAAGTCTAGTAATCAAGCTTTTTTTCTGACGAAACGAAAACTATGTTATCCAAGTTCGCCCTTGAGTCGCCCCCTAAGTGCCATTATCGGTACGTCTGCGTCCTTTCTGGCACCACATCATTGTGCAGAGACAGACGTGCCAGCGAGAGGTTGGAGCACAGTTCAGTACAACATTCCACCGCAAAGACTTATAAAGGCACGAGAACGATACTTAAACATGATTAATGTTTTAAAACAACAAAACCCCGGGATTTAATGGTTATTCATCGGTGACAGACCTTGGCATTGAACGGCTAGAAGTGTTCCCACATGCCTCGCCCTCCTACACACCCTGTGGTGCAGCCTTGGCATTACAACTGAGATAAATCGATCTAAGAACATGTCGACAAGCAAATACTGATCGCGGTGATTAACTTGGGCGTGGCGACATTGACAGGGTCTACATGACCCATATGTACCCTTAACCACAGAGACAGCAGTGATATGAATGGTGTTTAAGAATTAGCGGGTAGATCGGACGCAGAAGGTACACTTTTATGCCCAGCAATCGCTATGATCAGACTAACCCCTAGCCTACTGAGCTAGACAATTGGACCCAAATGCGCATAGGCTATGGGGATAGGCAGCAGGGTGCAGGTTAACACAAGTGTTTATTTCGCTTAGATCATGTAGAAGTCATGACGTACTGTGTGGTCGGACACCTGACCATTTTTGCACACCGCTTCCACTTTAATGCTACGGTCACATTTCCAAACCGGGGCCCGGCCGGGGTGTTTGCGGGGACGGAAAATGAAAATGTATGTCAAGAAATATGCACAAATTATGCTCATGATTTACATATTTTACGTTTGTGTGCTTTGTTGTCTTTTATGTCATACTTTTCGTTCCCGCAAACTGCCCGGCTGGGCCCCGGTTTGGAAATGTGACCGTAGCATAACCCAGATCTTCCGTGGTAGTTCACTAATAACTATTTCACTGTGACTGATTTTGAACGTGATGGAACATCGCCCTCAACATTTCACCTATATGCACCTCCAGAGTGATTGTTTTGGTCATTGTTCAAACGAGACGCCTCTATGTATTCCGCTATGACTTGCCAGGTATGGCATTCTAACCGTCCGACCAAGCCCTGACGTCACTACCGGAGACAATCCGAGAAACCTCCGGATAACGGGTGAAATATGTCTGGTTTTGAGTCTTTGGTTGCCATAGGGACCTGGGTATTCAAATACAGCGTTACATTTGGTACCAGAGGAAAGATGGATTCTAGTTTATTAATCACCAACGAATTGGTCTCCCTTAACAAGAGCATTATGTGCTTTAATGAACCCTCAAAACCTGCTGGGAGTCCCGACAAGCTACCCCTAGACCCGTCAGATCTCCATTACGGTACAAGACTACATCGGCATTGCCCGAAGGTGTCAGCCTAAATACCAAAGATATCAATTGTCTACAAGGGCGTATCTGGGCCGCGGAAACTTTGATGAACACTTGAATATTTTCAGCAACGGTCGCTGCCAGGGTGACCCGTTGACATTGTGGGCATGTCTCTTTTGAAAAATGATGATTCACATGTTTACCTTGGCCCGCATACTACCTATAAAGGTCGACGACAGCAAAGTGTTAACATTAAATGCTTCGTTGCCGTAGGTGAAGAGTATGTCGATGTTATTGCCTGTAGCGGTATGGGTCTTTGTCTTTGCTGCTGTAGGTGCAAGAAGACCTCAATGTCCACCAGGGATAGGTTTTGGTGCTAACGTAGCTTGTAGTTTGTCAAATCATTTGGAAGAAATCTTTGCTGCGCTCCAACAAGAGCTTGCAGGTAAGGATTTAGTCTAACGTGGGTACAGCTAAGTCTCACGTGTGTAGCCTCGTGTCCGTGAGCATACCGTCAGAATGACTGAGACATCTATTGTTTTCCATGTACGTATCCTAAAGGCAAGTGTAATGAAGTTATTGGTGAAAAAGCTTCACTGAGTCGGGTTGGTTCCTGTAGTCAAAGTGGATGATCTATTACGCTGTACTAGAAAATTGGTATCTATTGAGACTCTTGAAGCAGATTCTCTTCATCAGTCTTGGAGCATCTCAAGAAAGATAACTATATTTCCAATACCCCTCTTTGTTTTTATTTTCTGTAAAAGTTGTAACTCTTTTTTCTTCTCATTACAGATGAGATCTGCCCAGTGCCCATCCCTCCCAGTCACGGCACTATGGCGGGAAGTGACGTCAGCATCGGGGCGACCTACACCTTCTCCTGTAACCATGGCTACCAGCTGCAAGGGGCGAGCACCATCACCTGTACGGAGGAGGGGTGGTCCGCGGAGTACCCCATCTGCCATCGTGAGTTCTACTCTCCCTCTTCCCTTGTTTTCTTGTCATAAACTTCATATGTTCGTAGTGAGCAAGTGTTAGACCCCCATGGACTGTTGCAGTCTAAGCACGTAGTGAACAAGTAGTGACAAAGTTCAAAGTGCGGGTCCAAACTTCGAACACAAACGTCCGACACATGCTGCCGTTGTCATCAACACAGCAGTGAGTCGTGACGTCATATTATAAACAGGATGGTTCTGTTGTGGAGACTGGTTGACGACGTCACCACCTAGTTACCTCGTGTTGGGCTCTATGTCTCTCTTTGTCACCTAGTTACATCGTACTGTGGAGCTTTTATCTAGGACACTTCTTTGTCACGCCACATCACACACACTAACACACACGTACATACATACAAACACACGCAAAACACACACACACACACAACAATGAAACACAAACACACACAAACACACATGACATACTAGTAGTCGAGCTCAAAAAAGAACTGTGAATGTGTCGTCGATACAAGGTCATACCGCTAGGTCGAATCGAAATGTCCAATGACCCTTACAGACGTCAGTCTGGGATCATTGGTAGCACGATGGCTGAGATCAATCAGATCCTTATGTAGCGTATGCTGGTCAACTAATAGTACAGGACTAGCGTGCTACACTGTGTAGTTTACCAGTTCCACAATACAAAGCTAGAATCACCCTGTCCATAGTACTCTACAGTCAATCGACGTTCCCAAGTGCAGCCTAATGCTTCGGTCACATTTCAAAGCCGGGGCCCGGCCGGGCTGTTTGAGAAAACAAAGAATAAAAGACGCATATCAAGGATATACATAACGTATTGTAAGGAATAATTTTTCAAAAGTTTTGTGTGTTTTGTTGTCTTTTATGTCATAGTTTTCGTTCCCACAAGCTGCCCGGCCGGGCCCCGGGTTGGAAATGTGACCCTAGCATAAAGCGGCCCTGTCCCTGGTATTTTCCAGTCGTCTATCGTGTTAATATGCAGCTTATAACGGCCCTGTCCCTGGTACTTTCCAGCCATCTATTGCGGCAAAATGCTGCCTATAACGGCCCTGTCCCTGGTATTTTCCAGTCGTCTATTGTGGTAATATGCAGCCTATAACGGCCCTGTCCCTGGTACTTTCCAGCCATCTATTGCACCAAAATGCAGCTTATAACGGCCCTGTCCTGTATTTTCCAGCTATCCGATGCGGCATCCCGTCTGTCCGATCTAAGGAGGCTAAGATTGACCGGATCGTGGGCGGACATGAGGTGGTGCCCGGCAGCCAGCCGTGGGTGGTGTCCTTCCAGCACCCTCTCTACCCCCTGCCGAGGTTTAACCTGTGCGGAGGCTCTCTCATCTCTCCCAACCTGATCGTCACTGCAGCTCACTGCTTCAGACCGTAAGTAGATACTGTTTATCTAGTAGTTTTCCCGCCTTTAGTATCTCGCACCTGCGCACTAGGTACCAGGGGCCAAGACCCCGGATGTAGTTTTCTTCTCTGTACAGAAAGTTCTGAGTTCTGTCAAGGAGGTTAAAATTTTAACCTCCTTGGTTCTGTCAATACAACACGTGAGTTCAGTAGACGTGTGTGAGTTGTGATCTATACCTAGTTTAACAGATACATCACACGTTACTGTGGAGCTAGACGTCTGGTATTCGTCCCATTCTAACTCCGGTTTAGCTCTTCAGGTCGCCTTCCTTGCCGAATATTCTGCGAAGAGACGATCAGAAGAGCAAACCGAAGCTAGAATATGATGGATATCAGGCTATACTGGGACATGTGTTGTCTCAGAACCAACGCTAAACAAGAAAGATAATACTACACCTTGTAATCACACAGTAAGAACATATAGAAATGGTGTTCTCTGTCGTATCATGGTCATTTCTCTGGATCAATTGTGTATTTTCTACAATCAGAATGAACTGCCACGGTGGTTCTTTCACTATTTGTTCCAGGAAGAATTGAGAGCTTGTAGTAATCGTCATGTTGGCAATGTAGGGTTGGCATCTTTCTATGAGTATTTGTTGATGACGATGATGGTAACCAATATCTAGCTATCAGCCCTAACATAACAAGTAGTGAAATGTAAGACTCTTGTGTCACAATCGTCGAATTTTCCGCCCGCAGTCTTTCCAAACCGCAGACGGGCTGGGTGGCGCATCTCGCCGAGCACAACTTGTACGAGGACGAGGGTCGGGAGCAGAACATCACGGTTCAGGACATCATCGTGCACCAGGACTTCGTGTACGACGTGCTGACTAACGACATCGCGCTGGTCCGACTGTCCCAGCCCGCGCACATGAACGACTGGGTCTCCCCCATCTGCCTGCCTGAAGCAGGGGAGAAAGTTCAGGCACAAACGCTCTGCACCACCGCTGGCTGGGGCTACACCAAACCACTGGCCCAGGGCGGTAAGGCAACCACGTCATGTAGATCTTATATCAAACGTCTGAACTGCGTATACGGGTATTAGTTAAAAGTTAAAATCGTTCCCACATATTTCGGTGCATAGAACAGTGCCCATCTCCGTTTCTATAGCCCTTGGGCCACACAGTTGTGTAAGCACATACAGAAGTAGCAAGGCCACCAGTAGTGCTGTGTCTTCAACGACCATACTAAATGCTGAATGCAAAAAGAGAAAAGCAGTGAAGTACATGTAGTGTTACCAAACTTTCCAGTACAGCTGCTGTACTACAGCCGTAATACACTACCACCAAATCTACATTTCCACTTTACGCAGAAACGATCGCACGAATCTTATATAGGAACTGTACTGAATTAATAGTAAGACATGGATATGGTGTATATACGCATGTGATGAAAATAAAGTATCCGGATGTCTCGCTTTCTTTCATTAGAAAAGCTCTCCCGTCCCGTTGAGTGGATTCGTCGTCTCCTCTGGTGTTGCTATTGCTTTTGTTGATTGTCTGTCGTTTTATAATAGAAATTCCCCGTCCCTACAGAAAGCCTCTCCGGAGACCTGCAGTCCGCTACCCTGCAGGAGATAGAGATCCCCGTGGTGTCCAACAGGAAATGCGCCCGGAAACTGCCCGACTACGAGATCTACCCGGAGCAGATGTGTGCTGGGTACGACGAGGGAGGCATCGACACCTGTGTGGTGAGTTAGGTCATTAATTAATGAAAGAAAGAGCTGTTTAAAGAGGCCACCAAATTCCATCCTAATTTGGGAAGGGTATCCTTGTCCGAGCTGCACCGTCTTTCGGAAGAGACGAAAAATGGGGGTCCCGTGTTCGAGGAGGTGCCTCGAGTGCGTTACAACAGCCTCATTGCTCACATGGGTACCTACTGGCTGAAATGATACAACAACCTGTTGAATAATTTCTCCACGTTTACAGACAAAAAGAAAACTGCCCTCCTTTAGCTTCACAAATCATTCATCTTTCACTGTCTCGGAAAAAGACGTCGAGCCCAATAAGTTAGAATTTAGTGTCAGTTTAGAGTTTTACTCATTCTAAAAGTCTAGAGTTGTAGAACACTATTATTGTTCACTACCGTTCCGTTCTTTGCATGTTCAATGTATTTGCAATTAGCCTACGGGCAAGAACTTGCAATAAACGTTCACTATTGTACCAAGAAGCATAAGACAACACAAACTGCTTGCATTAGCACATGACTATGAGAAGTAATTTTTTTAATGATTACAGATTGTAAACATGACTTAACAGAGTTTTGAAGAACAAACATGCTATGATCAAATTGGTAAAAGCATTTGTGCGGACATAATCGATTTGGAAAGCTACATCCGTTGCAAATTCAGTCTCTTATTCTAATCGTTGTGTGGACTATATAGATGTCTTGTTAGCCCAGGAAAATGTTTCAAAATTTTCAATAACATATGATATTGCTACCAGAAACATTCTCTTTCCTCTTCTTATACATATTCATTAATAGTGACTCACCTGTCCCCCTTTCGTCTCGTTCCCATTTATAGCGAATTACATGGCTTTTTTTTGTCTCGTTCCCAGGGTGACAGCGGCGGCTCCCTGGCGTGTAAAGACGACGGCGGCAGGATGACGATCCAGGGCATCACCAGTTTCGGGGACAAGGGCACATGCGCACAGCCCGCCAAGCCGGGCGTCTACAGCAGGGTCTCTGCCTTCGTCTCCTGGATACGGGAACACGTGACCGACCAGGAATGGGCCGTCATCAGTTCATACGTGTGACGTCATGGGACGTAGACACGTCATTGGTCGCTTCAAACGAGGTGGTTTTATAACGACAATTGGCGGAGACGTAACTCCATGCTGACATGTCCTGCCACTGTCCCAAAGTGTCGGTCAGTTGTTCGGTAGACGGGACGTCCACTACCAATGATTGTTATTCTTACACCAGAGACATGCAATTGGATACTCGTGCCGAGTTTTGTATATATGTTTATTCCCTTGTGATAGTACAGTGGAATAAACTTAAGTGTCCACATCGTAACCGTTAAGAAACCAGTATTATCTGAAGTAGCATTCAACTTCAAGATTTATCTTTAAGTTTTTCAAAATAAAGATCTTTTGAAACCTAAAATCTTACTGAGACAAATCCATTTGATTCTGGTCATACGGAACCATGTACAGTGGATGCATAGAAATATTTAAAAAAACAAAGACTACTGAAATATACGCTTACCACCCATTGCCATCTATCGGGCAATCACCATAGTATTCACTTCTTCCTTTTGGACACATTTCGTTTGTTTGATCTTGTTTTTTCTTGTTTTATGAATGAATAAATGGTGTATTTGCTTTTACAAGTGATCAAACCACATATGCATAAAACGCCAAAGGCCTTTTAGAGAAAACATTTGATGAACAGGACTCCACAGAAAGGCTAGAACAATACATGTTTCACCATATGTAATGTATCGCAGAACTTCTCCCATTTTTGTTTCCTGAATAACATATGGACGAGTAGGACATTATTCAAGTTGCAGTTTGCTTAATTTATTCTTTACCATACATTTGGTATAATTTTGACGTCATTCTGTGTCACAAGTTTGTTTTTGTGTCTTTGTATTTGTACTTGCCGTGTCAAAATAAAATGTGGGAATACTACGTCTACTGTGTACGCTTCTTTACTTGGTACAATGCTTAGGGTACAATCTATTATGGACAGGCCCACAAGTTGTTTTGGGCTTGTAACTTAAAGATTCTGGTGATCTTTGACAAAGGGTTCCTATTGTACGTCAAACAGACAGCAACCAAGCTAATAATTGTTTAAATGAAATCACAATGAAAATATTGCAATACATAACAATAGCAATACCTGTACATTGTACAAATATTATAGACCGATAACCGGGGTACACTGTGAAAGTACGAGGAAAGCAAACATCTTTGGGCACAGGACAGGACAGGCCTGGAATTTTTCATACAATCAAAGAAAAAGATACTCATCGTTTCATCAAACAAGCTGATCATTTGTTTGTCGTTTGCCACATTCTCTGTGAAACAGGTTGTCGCCATTTCTATTTAGATTCCCCCCTGAGCAAACAAGACAGACGAGATACAACCTGTTTCGACATCCATACGTATCTGGGTAAAGCTATGGTCATATTTCCAAACCGACGCAAGACCGGGCAGTGCGCTGAAACATTAAGTATGATATGAAGACAATAGAACACACAAAACCTAAAGAGAAAATTAATCATGACCATAATTTGTGTAAATTTCATGATAGACACTTTTATTTTTTATTCCCACAAACGTCCCGCCCGGTTTAGAAATGTGACCGTGGCATAATATGGGACTCAAAATTTGTTTGATACAACACACTCAAACAAAAACAACAGTATTCTAAGAGACAGCACCAGAGTACAAAATGAAATCAGCCCCTGTTGCTACCTATCTCAACTGTGGAACGTAACATACAACTGTAGCAATGTACTGTAACAATGTGTCGCCAGATTGTAGTTGGTTTAATGTTGCAAACTGCACAGACTGTCTCAAACTGTGATGTCATTGTAACAATCAACATGGACACGTCTGCCTCATGAGACATCAGTTACCACTAAGTTAGTTTTCTCCGTGGTTTTCTCTTAAACTAAATTTGTTAAATCTGATTTACAGCAAATTTTGCACAACAGTCTTCAATGTCTTGCAATGGTAGACATTCATATCCAAAAACACAATATATTAGTAATTCGAAAGATCGGATTGCTGATTTACAAAATAGTTTCCTCTCACCCACAAACAACCATAATTTCCTTCCTAAATTAGCTACTGACATCGCTATGTCTATTTACCGATCATCATGGTGAGACCAAGGTGTAACTTTAGGAATCTATGACGTCAATCGGGCCAGATGGTGTTTGTGGACGACGATAAAAGATATCAGCTGAGGTAAACCATTTAGTGAATCACATAGACCTACAGCTGGGTGATAACGGAGAACAAAAGCATAGTCGATACTAAATACTGTGTCCACACCCGGTTGTTGTATACTGTGTTTATCTGTGTTTGTAGCAGACAGATTTTTGATTTGACTTGCACGCCCTTTTCACAAACATCCCGTCAAAACAAAGATGCTAAAATGTAACGAAGGTCTTCTTACAAACAACGATACTTCTTCAATTATTGGTTGACTCATATCCTTATCTATTCACAAGGAAGTGTTCTGTGATCTTTAACATCTAGCCTCCAGATGTTGGCACTTATAGAACCCAGCACCTGCTCGCAACGACTGTGGAATGCAATAACTGTAGCAATGTAATATGTCGCCAGTCTATAATGTCGCAAACCACACAGACCATCTCAGATTACACGGCCGTGCCATTGTAACAATCAACATGGACAATGCGCTGCACTGATCAGACATGTAACAAGAAAAGAAAGCTTGGAAACCCTTTTGTACATGTATTCTACACGATTGTTTCAATATCATATATAATAATGATAACTTTATTGCAAAACAATTGTACAAGGTACAAAGTATGGCATCTACTGGTACATAACATACAGTTTCATAAGGCCAATCTTCCTAATACAGGAGTGTGTAGCATGAGCCGAGAATGGACTTTTATAATCATTGGAGGAATTTCTAACATATGCCCATTGAAAGGCACATGTAGCCGCATGTGTTGGTACCCGAAGCTGCTTGACATCCAAGTCAGACTTTCGACCAGAGCCCGCTTGTCTGCTGCCGGTGTAGAGCCCAATCCTTGAGCTGCCAAATACGTGAGAGGTCAGCTACTGCACCCGAGCACGACACTTTTGGTGGGGATTCCAGTATACGTGAGAGGAGCACCTGTGTGGAGTTAGGGCTGGGGTCGATGGGGGCAGGGCAAGATTTACAGGTAGGATTAGGGTTAAGATTAGGGCTAGGGTTAGCTAGAGTTAGAGTTAGGGTTAGGGTTAGACCTATGCTTGAAACGTCCCACGAAGGTTTTGCACTTAGAGTACTCCTCTCTCGTATACTGGAATCCCCCCCCCCCCCAGGGTCATGCTCAGGTGCAGTAGCTGACCCCTCGCGTATTTGGTAAGCTCAGAAATTTGGCTCGACACCGGGCGCGAGGAAAGTGCTCGCCGTAGAGACAACCCTGGCACGCGCGATGTGATGGACGAGGTTTCTATGACCATCTAATCTCATCTGGTTAAGTGTCCTGTTGACCATACCGGGGAAAGTCAACATGCCCCGCGATAGGCATTCCCGTCCCGCTAAGCTTTACTGGTAACTGGGTCTCGGAGGCGACGTTTAACAGGTTTGATATCAGATCTTTGCAAGGTTAGGGTCAGGACTGACGTGTTGTGTGCAACGTTGCTGCTAAAGTACCAGTGTTTTTTTGCCTTATAATTGTTTTGTCTCTCAAACCTACTGTTTTGGCCAGTAAATACTATTGTAGAACAAAAGAAATTCTTGAGACGAACCTCGATGGAGAAAAAAGAGACGCGGATCCTCCTGGCGATTGCGGTGTTTCTGCTAACGTGCCCGGGCGGACACGCTAAAGGTAAGTCGTCTGTTTTTTGCTGTAGAATAATTCATGCTACGCCTTTAGTAACATTTCTGATCAGAACGCGGATGCCACCATATAATGCATAACCTTCTATGTCATTCAAGGAACAACCAAACTCAAGCTCGAGACATTCTAAACTGTAACGTCGAAGTATGACCAAAAATGCTTCACAAGTCAACATGGGAACGCAGGAGGCCACTGTCATCACCATGAAAATACATTAAATCTACCTATCAAAATTGCAACAACTGAAAATAACTTTTTTTATGCATCCATATCGAAAAATAGAGATTTGTTCTGACTTCAATGAGGATCTGTTCAAGCCATAACGTGTATGATCTTACCGGTGGTTCATAGATGCCCAAAGAGTGCATCGTAGGTGACTTGAAATTGGAACCGTGACCAGAAAAGATTGTAATATACGCATTAAAACATTTGCACCGAAATGATTGTTGCGCTTACTACGTGTGTCTTCTATCTTTGTCATTGTCTGTTTGGATGGATACTTAACTCTTGCAAGATGTTAGGTGTTAGATGTTAGATGCAACTTTTCCAAAGTCTGCAAGAGTGGCGTTGTCCAAATCCCGACCAGTGTTAAGAACACCTCGTCACTAGCTATAGGGCCGTGATTTCTAGGTGAAATGAGTTTAATTGAGCTGTGTAACGTTGTGTGCCTTCTTTTTTTTGGATTGTCCTTAACTCTTGCAATTTTAGATACAAACTTTCCAAAGTCTGCTACAGTGGCGTTGTAGGAAATCCCACAGTGTTGAGAACACTTCGGCACTAGTGCTATGATGTCTGGGTGAAAAGAGTTGAATTGAGATGTGTAACGTTCTGTTAGTCTCTACCAGACTGACTACGCCGGCTATAGGGAGAATAATCGCCAGGAGAGTTTGACCACCATAGATATTGTCTTTCATTTGCAGGCGAGGGGAGAATGTTAACCTTACCGTGGATTGACTCTGTTGCCAATTATTGAACTTTTTTGCCGAATATTCTACGATATGTACCCCCGTAGGGAGGACCTGGTGGAGGCTTACGTTATATGCCTTCTTTCTCTGCCATTGTCCATCTTTGCCATCGTCCATTCTTTGCCACTGGCCATTTTGAGTAATACAAAACGTTTGTGTTGCAATGTTAGATCCAAAGTCTATGGGAGTCCACGCTTTGGCAAGTATGTTGTCGTAACGGTCTACAATCTGTTGTTCCCTGTTGACTAGTTTCTAATTGTTCTTTGACACAACTCAAACACGAGGGCTTGACCAAGTCAGCATATTAGTTACATAAGACTCTACCTAATGCCTTATTTGGCTGACGCTGGCATGCAATATGTATATGCTCGTTGACTCAGTGCTACCTGCACCAATGGATAAAACACAACCTTGGCCTTTATGCCGCAAGTAATTGGACTATCCATGGTCCTGTTATCTTTTATTACGTCATCAAGAAGCTGTAAAATGTTGCAAAAATTATCGTCTTGCAACATGGTATTTGGAGAAAGAAAATCAAGTATCTCTAAGTAGCGTTTTTAAAACACCCACTCAAAGTCACCAGCCACTCCCTTGTACTACCTTAACTGTAACGTTGTGGTTCCATCTGAGTTTCGTCTGGCGGAAGAAGCTGTTATATGATGAGCCTTTTCATTCCGTGAACGCATTGTGGATTGTTTGACGTGACTTTCGTCACCGAGGCTCAGTGTTCCCTCGTTTCCATCCACGTAAACAGCTACAAACTCAAGTGTGGAACAAACATTGAACAAGAAAATAGCAACAGCTTGTGTGCAAAGCCATTATGTCGTGACAGTTTGCCGTCTCTTATCAATTCTTAACATTCTTTCACATAAGCCTAGCAACGTACCCTAGCTGCACACCTTTACTAAAGCGTTACATGTAACTCATATCTGCCAAACATTCAGGACCTTCCCAAGACTTTGCACCCCCCCCCCCCCCAACCAAGGTCGGCACTGGGTTGGGAGTTAGCCTAGAATCCACCCTATTCTAGCTTCAGTTTGCTCCTCTGATCGCATCCGAGCAGAGTATGACCTTCTTAACTTTGATTTGTCAAAATCTATCCTCGGCTGGTACAGAAGACTTTTTAAGACTAGTAGGCAACCTTGCCGACCAACTCCTAACCATAGACGACCTTGCTCACGACTTAACTCCCAACCATGGTCTGGAGAAGTTGGGAGGTTATGGTCGGCTATGTGTGACATTGATGCATTCCGCCAGTTTTATGACGGGTGTTTTAAATGTTTTTCATCATTAAAGGGTGATAGTCGTTGTCAAATACCCAATGTAGTCTTCGTTAATTTAAAAAAAGTATGAACCTTTGATTTGTTGACCTTGCCCGTTTAACAAAGTGTAAAATCAACCCAATTAATACGTATTCTATGAAAGATGTTTACTAATTTAATCAATTGAATAAAGATTACAGAGTGAAACGTACAATGTACACGTTGAACGTTCTTTCGCAGCGCTAACACCCCGAGTTGATGCCGCCCCTCCGAGGTTCCTGAGTGACCTGTACCATCTGATGCTAGCTGACGAGGACAGCGGAGAATGTACAGGTAATATTCCCACAACAGAAGAATTCCACAAATGATTCCATATATTGAATGATATAGATTCATAATTTTTACAACGTACGTCGGTTAGGTGTAAACTCTTTGGTAAATTGTGTTCAAAGTAATTTCCAAATCTAAAAGAGCTAATTTTTCCTCTGAGAAATATTGTCCACAACCTTATCCTTTATCTCCTGTTCAGGAACGTTTGACTGCCAATCTGCGGGACTGGGTTTCCACCGTGATCCGCACGACTGCTCGGCGTTCTACATGTGCGTGACCGGTCGCCCGTCCTGCCACAGGACCTGCCCGTGGGGGTTGCACTTCGACACCAGGTACAACATCTGCAACTGGCCCTGGGCGCTCGACACGCAGTGCGGCAACCATGGTGAGGTCTACTCCCCAAGCAGAGGAGGGGTTCCGGCAGGTCTTTGACGTGTTTTTATACGTGAAATAAATGAAAAGAGTGCCACGCGGCTCTAACTGTGCCGACTGAAAATAGTAAGATTTAGACAAATATTGTGAGTGAATTCACCATCCCTTGATAAGTGCTTCTACCTCATATCTATACTGATATATGATAAAAATAACAGAACAAATCTTGAGATTTTTTATTTTCAACGAAGCGTGAAGACCCCCGCTGGGGGTCATTATGATCCGTTGTGTGTCAGAGAAGTGTTTCACAAAATATTGGATATGTACCTTTAAGCTGTAAACGGTCAGAAGCATTAGTCCAAACTGCACTGCTCATTCCAATAACAATCTGCTCGCTGTTTCAATACTTTGCAGATGCTCCGGCCTGCGGAATGCCGGCTCTGCGGTCCGTCCTGAGCTACGAGCCCGCCCGGCCGAAGATCGTGGGCGGGCACGAGGCGGTTCCCGGCAGCTGGCCCTGGATGGTCGGCGTACAGCTGTCTGGGCACGGGCACGGTCACTACTGCGGGGGGACGCTCATCTCGGACCGCTGGATCGTGTCCGCTGCGCACTGCTTCTTCGGGTAACCTCCATTAACATGGATCCGCTGGGTTACATATATATAAATCCGCTACTTTTGAAAAGCAGCAGGTTTGAGAGATCTCTCGGAAACACAAACAGACAGACAAACAGACAGACAGACAGACACACCCAAAACTATATCTCCATCATTTTTCATGGGGATAACAAGAACAGTAGGGGCATCCCCACTGGATAGCATTGATAACGCTTGCAGCTAGATGCGCAAAAGATATATTATGAACTTACGACTAATTCCGATGACAACACCTTTTTCCGCAGTCGAAACCTCGCGTTGTTTGAGGCGGTGCTGGGAGAGCACTCCATCCAAACGGAAGAATCCTATGAACAGGTAAGCACGTCTGTTCTTAACGGCAATCAAAGCAATACTAAGGCCCGAAAATCGGATTTTGAAAGTCAATTTATGTAGTCATTTCTATACATGATTAGTTCAAACTGACAACACTATCACAAAAGTCAGAATGTATAGTGACGTCCATGATGCGAAAATATGCCGGACTTCGTTGTGTGAGAACTCACTGAAAATCGTCGCCGGGGTTTTTGTAGGCTCATTTTCAAGAGACATTTTCAGCAGGCTACAACACGTCAAAGTTACTAACTCTTGTCTTACATCCTCTTCTAGAGGATTGAATTAGCTGAAGTCATCTTTCACGATGATTACGACCCAAAGACAAAAAGGAACGACATCGCCCTGCTTCGGCTGGCTGAGCCTGCGCGCCTGAACCAACGTGTGTCGCCTGCCTGTCTGCCTCAGGAGGACGTCAACGTCGGGTCGGGTTCCACCTGTGTCGTCACGGGGTGGGGAGACACCGAGGAGCCTGAGACACGTGTGTATCATCAAACTTTCGCTTTCCTGTTTCCTTAAGAAGATACATAAACAAAGAAGGAAGGAAGGCTCACCTGATTGGGGTACACGCACACGCACAGGCACACACACACACACACACACACACACACACACACACGCGCGCGCGCGCGCACACACACACACACACACACACACACACACACGCACACACACACACACACACGCACACACACACACACACACACGCACACACACACACACACACGGTACGCCTTTTATCCAGACATGCCTTACCCGGACGCGAACCCGGGCCTTCTGATTCCTAATAATTCGAACCAGATGTGGTAAGTGACATCGTCGCAGACCACTACACTACAGGGATATGCCCTTGACTGGTCCAGACGGGGGCCGATACCCACTTCTAACCACATTTAGCTATGACTTATAGTCAGCATGTCGCGTGTCCGTAGCAATTGGGTCAGTTACCCTGAGGAGGGCGAAAACGTGTTGTATCAATTTCTTGGGTCGGTCGACGACAGAACGAAAGTATCGAAACATCTAAGATTTGCGGGGATTTTCATGTTTCAGAATATGACGTCTATCAGCTGATGTCGGATGTCCTGCTCGAGGCGGAAGTGCCCATAGTGTCCTACTGGAGCTGTAGACATCGACTTCCGGGTTATGACGTGGACCGAACCTCCCAGGTGTGCGCTGGGTACACGGAGGGCGGGGTGGACACATGTCAGGTCAGTACTATAAATGCAGAAATGTTCGCGGTGGTTTTATACGGTGAACTCTTCAGCGCGAACTTAAGACCGCCGCGAAAATCCTTGCCCACCTACCCCGTAACCCCTTTATTTAAGCACTAAGTAAGGTACATTGTACAGTATTATGAGGCACCTATATTATGGTAAATGCGCAGCTTTATCTTGGTTTCATAAAACCGCCAGTGTTTCCATTATGTCACTGTAGCGAACTACTATTGTTTCAAACGCGAACTTGAAACCACCGCAAAAACGCAATTTTCTCCCTACCGGAAAATTAAATCCCCGCGAACTTAAAAGTCAGTTTGCAGTCACGTGACTATTGCGTGTTAAGGTCCGCCATCTTAGTGGGTTTTCTCTACGAAGGCAGAACAGTAACCCGCCAGCCAACATTCCTATGCGGCCCGGCTGCATAATGCTCTGAAAATGAAATGGCTAATTGTTTTACATTAGTTCGAGAAAACGAGGAAAGTTGATATTTACAATGGGATGTGTGGACACTACAAAACGTTCAATATCTCCTTCCAACATCTGCTTAAAGTTGGTAGAGCATAGGGTATTGGAGATTTCTTTTTTCACAACCAGTAAATCCTCACTTGCTGACGTTTCGGTGTCTGTCAGACACCTTCTTCAGAGCTTCTGGCTGGAGTACTGCTTCTCGCCGCTATAAGTTGCCGATGTAGGTGGCGCTTTTGCGGTGAGAACAAAATCCCAAACGTGGCTAAGCTGGTATCCCCCCCCCCCTTCTCACCCCTAAAGCGCCACCTACATCGGCCAATTATAGCGGCGAGATGCAGTACCCAAGCCAGAAGCTCTGAAGAAGGTGTCTGACAGACACCGAAGCGTCAGCAGGTGAGGATTTACTGGTTGTGACAAAACAAAAGTCCAATATCCCAGGTGACCTTTCTGTTGACGGTTCTATTCCGCAGGGCGATTCTGGAGGCCCGTTGATGTGTGAGTCACGTGATGGGCACTGGTTCCTGTATGGCATCACCAGCTACGGGGAGGGTTGTGCGCAGCCGCGGACTCCGGCCGTCTACACCAGGGTTCCCGCCATGGTCGCCTGGATCCGGGAACGCACGGGCGACAGCAGCGCCACCTACATCCCCCGGGCGGTACCGCAGGCGGCGGTCACTGTGTAGTCGTTACTGATGTAACAAACAAACAAACAAACAAGCAAACAAATGTGAATTGTTTGTGCTTTTTGTTGTACTTAAAGAATTTCCTTCAACGTATCCATATATGATCATTCCAGACTAAAATCTTACTTTGTGTAATAAAGAGGACTTTGACTCAGAAAATAAAGCCGCTAAATAAACTACTTAAGAACACAGTAAGATCAAATAGGCATCCTGACTTTGCTTACTGTATGATCGCTTCCATGTCTTGATAACCAAGAGCAACATCGTCCTAAAAGTTGGAAAAGTCATAATTTAGGGTCAAAGTGTCATCAATGTATCAGCATATAAATCCAAAGATCATCTTCGTACGTCGCATCTGTCATTCTTTGGTGAACTCTTGAATCGATGAATGAATAAATTCTTGACTGAATGAACGACGGTGGTCAATTGATAGTCTATCATACTGAATTCACCTGTATCATCAATTTTACTCACAAAATCGGTTGTCTGTGTTTCTTCCCTTCTTCTTTCTCTTTGAGGCTACCAACTTCAACTTCCTGAAGATTCTGTAGCCTATAAACGTTACCGACTGCTTCTTTTTTGTCTTATCCTTTATTTCTTATGAGTTGACTCCTACCGGTCACTTGTTATTTACACCAAATTGTGATGAAAAAAAGATTAGACACTTTTTTTTTCAAAATCAAGCGCTGTGTCCCAGAGAGTCTTCTTTATCACGCCCTCTGGCGGCTAGACTAGACATAGCAGCCAAGTAAGGAGAGAGCATGATCGGACGTTCCGAGTGAAATACAGCCATTTCTCTGGATTTTTAAAACATATTTGGGGAGAATGAAAATAACGTTGATTTGTAAAAATAGCTTCGCATCATTTGCATCAAAGAAATGATAAGAAACTGTCAGAGTCGTTTCAAAATTTCGAACAGAAATATATATCATGACTAACGTTAGATGCCACAATCTTCTTTTCTAAATTGGTAATTTTGTGCAATACAATATCTATATTTTCCACGTAAATCTATCGCCCAATATCTCTGAACTAAAATTTACGTACGCACCTCCCACCCTCTTATCGAGTGGTTTGTCCCTAATCCCGCGAGAATTGAACTGCAGACAGCAAAATGGCGTCCGACCGCTGTCAATTTTTAATTCGATCGGTGAAAAGGGTGATAATTACGTTTGATTAGCTAATCAACCAGTTGACGACGGTTTTGTTGCCACTTTTCTGACAGTAGGTCAGTATTGTATGGCTTCCGTGCGTCGTTTTTCCGTGTTTTGAGCCGAAAATCGCCCGCGAGATTTGGTGCAGGGACGGTTTGAAAGGTGAGAAGTTTGTCCTCTTGTTTTGCCACAACTGTAGCGGTGTCGAGTTCTGCGGGATTGTAGCGGGGATCCGCGGTTTGGAAACCTCTTTATAAAACTGTAATGCACTTGGCTTTGGGGGGATCGCCAGAGATCATGCACTGTCAACCAAGGTAGGTGTGAACCTGTAAATATACACGTTGAAGTGTGAAAGTTTATGTTGATTTGATGGCCATTTATTTGACACCCATAGGAATGAGATACGCACACAATACTAGTCTTGCCTAGCCTTGTAGGCGTAGCCAAAAGCTGGGATGATCTAAAATCGTTAAATTAAGGCGGTTATAATCGATCTGTGTGGAAAGAACGCCCCATTTCACAGCTGCTACTGTTTCGTCAGCGAACAGTAGAAAAGCTGGGAGCGGTTTTGAGTTGTTGACTTTTCGTATCGGACACGCATGTAACCGCTGAACCCGGAAATCCACCGGTTTACAGTAGCTGCCTTACCCTTACTGTATTAGGTGGTGTGTATATTCAAACAAATTCATATGAATTCTCCTATATCTAAAACATGTTTTGTCCACAGTCAGTATACAAATGTGGAAGATGAAGTATTTTCTAGTTTTTGCCGATCTACATCTGTTTTAAATTACCGTCTCTGCTGTACGATCCCTGTTCGCTGGAAATATGTTTTCGTCGTCCCTTCAAATAAATTCCCAAGCATTACCCTGTATTCATGGCGCCCTTTGCTTGAGAATGACATTATAGCTTATTTCTGTGCGTGAAAACGAAACATGCCCCGTTTTTAAAGCCGTGCACATGTGTTTTGGATCAGTTGTACCACAGAAGTGTATTTCCACCACAGAATACAGGTGGAGCTCGCTTGTACCGTAAACACCACAGACAATGCGGCAGTGTGCAGGTTATGATTAGACCATTTTCCAAGGCTGTTGTACTGGTGTTGCTGGTTTTGTTTTACAAATACAAGGATTATGTAGTCTTACAGTTGGCCCTACATGTTGGGGCTTCAGTCAGGTTTCACACCTGCACCTCACACCTGTGTTCTGCTGAATACACCTGTACTAAATACACCTGTACTAAATACACCTGTACTAAATACACCTGTACTAAATACACCTGTACTAAATACACCTGTAAATACACTACATACATGTATGTATAGGGTGGTGGTTTTTATGTCATTACTAGTAGGAGTACCCTGGCATAACTGTTTGAAGTGGGATAATGTTTTAAAACACAATATTAGAAGAAAGAAGAAGAAAGACTGAAAATGCCAATGGAACATTTCAGATGTTTTTATGGCTGCTACTTTCTACATAGTATTTAAGAATAAACAGGTGTCATGCATGCAAAAAGGACAGCTTTTGCCTATTCTTGCTGTGTTTTTTCAAGTAAATGAGACAGGTGTTGTCTCTTTATTGTAGAACACTTGTTTTGACAGTTGTACATGTACATGTAATTTGATACCTAACTGACAAGATACATATCTTTATTTTGTGCTCACTACTCTTTCCTTTTGAGTGTAACTTTTGTGACCCAGCTTTATCCAATTGCAGTTGCAAATATGCTATATGTAACATATACCTTTAAAAATCAATGAGTATATATCCTATGCTTCAGCTGTCGTTTTCATACTGCTTCAGGTTTGGAATGAAAAAGGCATTTTGCAACCTTTTTGTGCATTCACAGTAGCCCTGGGGGCAACACCAGATAACCTTTAACCTTACACCTGTCAATCACACCTGTTGCCATGGAAACCTGTTCCACATAGCCAGACCGTCTTCCTTGTGGCTTGTGACAGTTTGCTTAGCTGTATTTTGCTAGTCTGACAAACGCGGAGCTCTTGTGACACATACACAGCTGTCAGGGGCACCTCGCTGGCAAACCAGTTTAAGTAGACTCTGTGTACTTTTGAAGGGCCTAACGTATTTGCGAAAGCTCCGTTTCAAAGTAAGGAAGAGAAAAGACCTGTCAGTCTGAGTGACCTGACATCTGAAGTATCTGCTTCTTGTCTGACAAGTGTGGTAATTAACTTTGCTGTCATGTAGAGTCACTTAATTGTTTTGTGTTTAGGACCCCCTGCCGTACTGAAAGATAGACATATTGTAAAGCTTACATTGGTTCAGTGCTCGAAATACTGGGTGCATGTGCACTTTTGTGCACCCAAAATTGGAGCTATGCACCTAATTTTTCACTGGGTGCACCAGATATTTTTGTACGCTATAGGGTAAATGTACTATTCAATTGTATACTAGTATACAGGATATTCTTGAAATCTAAGTACTGTATCAGAAAAAGTTTTGTTGTACTTTATTTGATGTATTACTTGTTTGAGATATTGAAGTTAGCTATTATAGAATTACAGATTGAAGTTCTTGATTAAGAGAGGAGCATGAAACTTTGTTGTTATGTTTTGCGGACATTCTATCTTATTTTTTGTTGTGCACCTGAAATTCTTTCACCAGTGCACCCATTCCCAAAAAACGAATTTTGAGCCCTGGGTTTGTATGGTGTATATGGTTGACATGTCCATTTACTGTAAATCACAATAACACACCTGTTAGAGCCCTCAGGAAAATAATGTCTATTTAGGGGTTGAATTTCCAAGAAAATAAAGCAAAAGTGCCAAGAAAACAGTCCTCAAGTAGATCCACTTGAACAGAAACCCCACTACAGAAGATGATTTAAGTGGTCCTTGTCGGCTTTGAAGAAGACCGACTCAAGATATTTTCCTTTCATCATAGAGAGGGAAATGTCACACAACAAGCTTGTAGTCCTGACTCTCTGGAGATCTTGTTGTTTTTAGCTTAAGGCTGGCATTATATATTTTTTGTTATGTCTATAACAAGATTGTCATTTCATTGGCCATGCAAAGTTTGGCCATTTTTCTTCTCTCTTCAAGTGGCTAATGATAATGGGCCACTGTTATACCATTAGGCCACGCCAATTGAATTTGCTGGTTCTAAGATTTGATAGATAGATCTGAACTAAAAAAGAACCATGTGAAAACAGATTAAAGGGAAAGTCTGTACCTTGATGGTAAATGTCACACTATCAGGGAATAGGACAAGTCAGTTTGAAGTTTTCCTTACCCAGCGCTCTCTTTTTAACTTCTCCTTTTACTTCATTTTTACCTATAAAATGTGCCTGAGAACCAAAGAAATGAACTAGTTTGGCCTTACTGGTACCTGCTCCATTTCAATAATGGCCACAGAAAATTCCAGAACCCAGTGATGTTGAAAAAGGGATCAACACTGGTAATGTTTTATGTAGGCGGGAATCGTCCCTGACTGTTGTCATGGGGACTGTTGCCATGGTAACAGATAAGGTTGGCAGAGCAGGCGTGCTAGGGGAGCGGGGGAGGTGACAGGTCAGTGGCAAGGTCGTTTAGCTGTGTCTGTCAGTGTTGATGATGTTATGGATCCCAGCCTGGTGCATGTGTGTCAACTGGAAGTGAGCGGTGGTTGTTTTCTCCAGATCTTACTAGGTTCTTCTGGGTCAGTCTCTGGCCATGGTATGGCAGTCAGGAAGGTTCAGTCCTCAGTGCCTGTATAGTGCGTGAAGTTGGATGTGTAGTACCGGTAGGACCTTCAGTCTGTTGATGTTTATTTCTGCCGCAAGTGTAATTTAACTACAGTCACTTGTGGTAATGCTATCTCCAGATCTTCTGAGGTGGGTTGTAGGTCGTTTAGTATTTTCTCACTATACTGGCATTGTAGCGTAGCCCCATATGTTTATGTATGTGTGTGAGGTGTGATACTGGATCTGTGTTTTTGTGGTACGTAACTTGTTTTCTAACCTGATAACTCAAACTAAGGAATTAGCTATGGAAGTGCACATGGGTTGTTATTTACTGATCTAGATCTCGTAAGGTGGGTTTCAGTTAGTGTCTGGTATAGAGATCTATAAGCCAAGAAGATTCAACCTTGTGCCTACAGTAATATAGTATAGTATGTGAAACTGGATGACTGTGCATTTTATGTGGGAACTTTAGCCTTATATCATGCCTTGTTTGGCCTGAAACTGCTGCAAATGTTGCTTCCTTAAAAGGGACTAGCCAAAGAAGGCCAGATCTCAGGCTAGGTTAATTCTGAACATGGCAAACATTACCATTTGGGCTTACATTTACCAATGATCACCTTGCCCATAGAAATCAGAAAACGATCACTGACAGATTATTTTCACTTTCAGTCCCAGGACGAAGCTCGAGGTTTCTTCAGCTCTCTTTATCTTGAGTGGAATAGATTGACTGTTGAGGGTCTGATTATTTTGTTAATTGGTGATAAGGTTGTAAGATGATAGCAGTACAGGCTGGTATTAACAATAGGTAAAGTGGTCAGGAGCACTATACTAGGTACTTTTGAACAAATAATGGAGAAAGTTGTTATAAGTTCTGAGTATCATCTTTAGTGTAACAGTTGTGGGAGGGTGATGCTCAGACAATGCAATGTTTCATTCCAAAATAGAAAAGGAACCACCATCAAAACTTTTTTTTGCTTGAAGCTTAAATTGACCCTTACTAGCCTTGTGGCATGACTTTGCAAATACAATCATGTAATTTAGATTCTACATAATCAGTGATATCTGTCATCATGTTTTAAACAATTTTGGGCAACCAGCTTATTTTTATACCTATTGTGTGAAATTATCTCAAAACGCAAAAATTTAAAGTGGAAATATAAAAAGAAATATTGTTCCTGCCACTATGCCATTCAGCCTGAGAAATTTGCCTCTCTTTATAGTAGAGAGTTAGGTGTAAATATTTGATAGAAAGCTGAGACCCTTGGTACAAAGGGAGGCCAGAAAAAGTAGGTCTGTGACCTGAGGCGTTTCTCATGACCTCTGTGCCTGCTGCTTGTTTGTTTGGCTTGCACAACTGATAAACCGCCTTAAGGCATACCACATCAGTTTTGTGCAGTAAGTACAAGCTGCATAAATCCAGGCTGTAAGATTTGATCCACTCACACTGGGATGGATTCCTACTCTTTTCGATGTAGTGAGATCTTTAACAATTGTTATGGTGAGATCTTTAACATGCCGGAGTTGAGTTGTGGCTCTCCTCATCATATGTCCCATCCGAGAGGACATCCCCAACAGAAGCAGCTAGTTGCTCATTTGATTTTTAACAAGTAAGGAAATAGGTGTAAACTGTGTCATACAAATTTGGAAGTTATCTCAAACTCAATGAGTTTTTGTTCAATGTCTCTCCTCCTTTTCCAGGTGGTCCTCAGCAGCAACAAAGCCAACGATGTCACCCAGGTGATGTGAGCAGCAGTTACCATGGCAACATCATCCTTCAGCTCCATTCTCCAGGTAAGGATATCATGGCAACCATCTGTCACTATGGTAACAACATCTTCCAGGTAAGGGTACCATGGCAACCATCTGTCACTATGGTAACAACATCTTCCAGGTAAGGGTACCATGGCAACCATCTGTCTCTATGGTAACAACATCTTCCAGGTAAGGGTAAAGAACAAGAAATTGTGTTAGATTTGTTGTCCTGTTTCAGTCCATGTGTGGCTTCTCCTGATTGGTGTATCATATTGTTTCCCGCTCTCTGATTGTCAGGTATACCAGGGGTGGGCCAATAGCGTGCTGTGTGAGGGAGGGTACCTGATTGAGGACCTGACTGAGCTGCAGAATGGCGCCCTGTTGTGCTGCCTGGTGGACATCCTGACAGGCTCCAACCTCACCCCAACCAGCCAGGTTAGTAGTCATAATCAGACATGAATTATGCAAATGAGGATGTCATCTTCATAATTTATGAGGAAATACTACAAAAATCTTAAGCTAAGATGTTCATACTTTTATGAACTTGTGTTATTTGGGTATAGAAGATGATCAACTGACATAATTCATGCAAATCAGGTCCTGATTTGCACAATACAGTAAATGGAAAACAATTATGATATACTCCCCAATAAGGCTAGCATCAGTCGGCGAAGGTATGGGGTCATGGAACTCGAGTTGATGACGTATCAATGAATCAATCAATGAATCAATCAGTCAATATTTTGTAATCAGGTGCTGAGGCATGGTAATGATACTGGCAATGCAGCATTACTAATATTCAAATAAGATTTGTCAACTTTTTTATGTATAAACTTTATTCATGAAACATCCAAAACTTGTGTCTTTGCAAGTCTAAAATGACCAATATTTTGTATATGTGTGCGATTTGTATATTTGTTCACCAGTATGAGAGCCTTTAGGTATGAGAGCCCAGTTTTGTACTGTACAAGGTGTATAACACCGGAGTGTAAGGTTTGATCTACTCACACCAGGGAGGACCAATACTCTTTTCGACAAGTGTGGTGGGTTCTTCAATGTGCTCGAGATGTGGCTCTCCTCAAACACGGGTTCTTTGTCTTTACTCACCGATAAGACATCCCTATGCGAAGCTACATGAAGCAGGGCTCGAAATTCTTTTTTGGAAGTAGCTGTGCACTGGTGCACCCAACCCAAAAAATTAGGTGCACAGAAAAGAATTGGGGTGCACCACATAGAATAGAGTTGAATATCAGCAAAGTTTGAGGCTACTGAACTTCAATCTGTAATTCTATCCAGATTTCAAATTTCAACCAAGCAATACATCAAATAAAGTACAACAAAAGGTTATATTTCTTTTTCTAATAGTTACATTTCAAGAATATTCTGTATGCTAGTGTACAAGAGAACAAAAACGTCTATGTAGGTGCACCCACAGTCCAAAATTAGGTGCACAACTCCAATTTTGGGTGCACATGCACCCGGTATTATGAGGTCATTTTCACCTGTGAGGTGAGTGGTGAAATAGGTGTAAAGTGCCTTTCCAAAGGGCATAACATTGGGACCTGCTAGGGTGCCTTTGCAAGTCCAAGGTTAAAGGTGACAGATGTTCTGTATATTTGTGCCATCACAGATCAGCAGCCCGACAGCCAGTCTGGAGAACGTGGAGAAAGTGCTGAGTCATCTCAGACAGCACGGCATCAAACTCAACGTCACGGCCAGGGGTAAGACTGATCTCTGTCATGTCGTACTAAGGCCACACCAATTTAATTTCTTGGTTAACGGATTTTTCTAAAAAAAAAAAATTTTAGAAAAAAAAATCATGAAAACAGAAGGCTGGCCATTTGGAAAATAAAAATCTGTTAACCAAGAAATTAAATTGGTGTGGCCTAAACCCACACCAATCTAACTCTGATACAGTTAAAACTGTATTTAGTCAAGTGACCACCTCTGCATGATAATCACCCAAGTGTCCATTGTGACTAGGGGTGGATACCGGTACGACTTAATAAGGTCCAAGTCCAATTTTAGGTCCAGAGATTTAGGTTCAGGTCCGAACCTGGATCTGATCCTGTCAAGTTGATGTTTTGTTTTATCAAACCAATATCAAGCATAGAGAATTAAGACTGACATGCATAACTAAAAGTTTTTTGGTTAGAAAACTTTCTAGACAAAACAGTATCTGATATTTGAATGTTGCACTTACTTCAAATGCCTATTTGTCAGAGGGGAGACTCAAAACACTTTTCATCAAACAAAATAGAAGAATATATTAGTACTTTGTTCAGTTTTTTTTGGACTCAGGTTTTTGGCTTTCAGGTTTTTTGGACTCGGTTCTTGGATGTTATAAAGGTCCGAATCAGGTCCAGCAAACCGGTATCCACTCCTACCATTGGCACATACAGGCATGAAAGAATCCTCAGTCTATGTTGGCCTCCTGTCTACTGTGATCATTTTCTTCTAATCTCTTGAATGGTCACAATAGACATGTTTGACCTGACTTAAATATCAGTTTGTCAAGGAATCATGTTTACATGTACATGTACCAAGACCAGCTGTCACTGTGTGCTTTGCCAAGGGGTTTATTTATTGGTCAGAAATTACCCGTGCAATGGCAGCCAGTGCTGAATTGCTGCAGGGTTTACAATCATATAATACAGAACAGATACATATTTGCTCCACACTTGCACTGTGTGGAACTGTCGCAAGGGTCTGGGCGGCTGCCATTCGGCGCCAGCAAGTGACTTCAATACGACCTTCCCCAACCGAAGTCAGGTACCCATTCACACCTGGGTGAATGGGTCTTCAACAGTACACGTTCAGTTACACGTTCAGTAAAATTAGCAGATACAGAAGACAATTTGCTTGTTTTTCCACCCCCCCCCCCCACCTGCAGGCGTTGTGTGTGGTGAGCTCAAGTCCCTACTGGATGTGGTGTGGGCCCTGATTCTACACTATACAGTACACAGCAAAGGTAAGACCATGCGCAGTACTGATAGTTCTCAACACTATATCACTTGGAATGAACAATACTCACCGTGGATTTTGTAAAAATGCTAAAAACGTGACATATGTAAAAAGTTTTATTCTATGCATTGTATTATGTCAAGTCAAGTCAAAGCCTTTATTTTTCTTCGAAATACTGGTTCGGCCACACGGGCCGCTTTTCAACAAGGTCGAAGTGAAGTGGAGTCACAGAGAAAGAATACAAAATAAACTTGTTTAGTAGTTGTTGCCATACATTGTACCGTGTACAGTTGTCGTGCAAATAAAGTTCAGTGTGTCTAGAATCGCTTTCAAAAATGTCCATGAATAGTTTCATCAGGTTGGTAATATAAATCACTCTGTATTGGCCTATTGGGTTTCTTCATGCACAACCAAGATGTAGTAGAATTAAGGACTAATGAACTCTTGGCAGCTAACCCAATAACTATTATGTCTAGATTACTGTAAATGCAGAAATAAATGCAGTGGTTTTATGTTCGCGGTTATTGTGGCGACCATTTCACCACGAACTTAAAGCCACCACAAACACTCCATTTTTGCCTTACCACGAAATGAAAACCATGCGAACTTAAATGCATCAGTATGCCAATGTAAGATAATGACAAAAATCATGTTTTAAACTAGAAATAATGTATGCTTTTACTCCGTCACTTGCTACTATTTTTGTATGATTTCAATTCTGTAACAATTTTATACAGAGCATAATCGCAGCAACTTTTGTTCCCTGTAACTAAGTTTACTTGCATTACTTTGACATTCATGGAATCTATTTTGTGTCCCCAGATGGTAACCCGTTCCAGCGTACGGTGAGGGTTGGGAAGAGACTGTTGCTGGAGTGGTGCTGCACTCAGCTGCCAGACATGCCCATCAACATCAACGGCTCCATGGCTTACAAGTAGGTATATTACAGGACTAAACTGTATGTTGATGAAGGATAGTCATCCAGGTATATGTAGAACATTACTTAATATAGAATAAATCAAGCTAATGCAGGACTCGAAATATTGGGTGCATGTGCACCTTTGTGCCAAAATTGAAGCTGTGCACCTAATTTTTGACTGTGGGTGCACCAGTGCACCTAGATGTTTGTGTAGGCTATCGAGTAAAGTTACTATTGTACACTAGTATGCAGAATGTTCTTGAAAATTCAAGTGTCAGAAAAAGCAATAAAACCTTTGTTGCACCTTGATAAGGCCACACCATTTTGATTTGTTGCTTCTCAGATTTTTTTAGAAAAAAATGAACCTGTAAAATATGTACTGTACATAGCATCTGTCTTCTCTGTCACGGCCAGCAGAAGAATGGCTCTTTAGTGAGCTAAACTCGATGGAGATCATCTTCATGTTCACTTTCATAGCTGACCCATGTGGTGTTATTTCTCCCCTGCAGCTACAGCAAACACCCTGTGCTGACCCGGCTGATAGGGAAGTACTGCTGCATGCCACACCTGTGTTCTCCTGCTCAGGTGAGCTGACTTACACCTGTCTCATGGGTAGAGCATACTGTAAATGCATTTAAGTTCGCGTGGTTCTTATTTCAAGGTAGGCAGAAAATGGAGTGTTTGCAGTCATAGGTGGGCAAAAAGTTTCACGGTGGTTTTAAGTTCGCACTGAAAGTTCACCGCGAAAACCGCGAACACAAAACCACCGCGAACATTTCTGCATTTACAGTACTTAACCCTAGACACAACAGTGACTTTCTAAAAGTAGTTGTGTTGCATTGTATCAGGTAGAGGCCAAGAAGACATTTTCATGTCTTTTCTTGCATGTACCTCCTCTGCCTTTCATTGCAATTAGCACCTCCTTTCAGGCTTTTAGCTAGGCATGCGTCCATGCGTCTTTTGGACGCATGATACTAAAATAACCAGGAAATTGGACGCTCTCTTTTTCAGCTGAACGCACAGAGGACCCCGTTTCCCTGGTAATTACATACACATATTACTGTGTTACAGTGTTACTGTTGCTTTTTCTAGTCCTACCAGACACTGGGACAGCATGAAAACTGATCGACATGCAAAGCTACCAGGAAATTGTTAATCCATAGAGCCCATTGGGAGACAGGGAGGGAACCAGCAGTTTTTAGTGATTAAAATGGTCTGCTAAAAGTACGATAAGACTAGAACACACCTAACCCCGCATCACAGCATCCCCCCCCCCCCAATTTTTGGACCCCTTGTCTATAAATCTTAGCTAAAAGCCTGCCTCCTTTGTATTCATAAATCTGTTATGTCTTCAGTAAGGGATTATGTGACCCACCACACTTTAAGAAAAGAAATTGTACAAAGAAGTCCAAAGAGTTATATGGCTCAGTGCAATACTAGACAATGCTTTACATGCCTAATCTAACTTGTATTTGATAAAATCCGTCCTAAATCCATCAATGTGTGCAGTGCCCATCTTTATATCTGCATGTATAGCCCTTTGGCCACACAGACCACTACAGCAGGGGGTTAGTCCATCCACTGGTAGTGGAGTGTGTTAAACTACCATGATGCTCTTTCTTATAAGTGATGAGTACTAAGCAGAGAAAGCACTATGTATCATTTTCAACTCTTAAAACACCTGGGGCTGGGGTTGAACTGACCTTACGAACGCTCTCCCCTCTGGGCCATTGCTCCAGTTTGAACTTGTGTTTACCAGCTTTTATTGGCAGTTTGCATTTTATTATAATAACTTTATTGCACAACAATTGTACAAGGTACAAAGTATGGCATTCACTGGTACACGCATAACATTCTATTAGGCTAATCAGTCTATCTTTTACAATATGGTGTAGTAGTATGGGATGACAATGGGATTTTACAATCATTGGAGGAGTTTCTAACGTCTACACATTCTTTGATATACTTCCCAATGTATACCATGCATAGGTTGTCACATTTCATTATGTACTTAAATTTGCTATTCAAGTCCATTGAGATAAATCCTGGTAGATCCAACGATAGCATTGAGTATATGTTGCATTAAACTTTTTTTTTTCGTTTCCAGAGCACGGACGTGATGACGCTAACCAACGCAGTCCTGGCCGCAGAGGAGAAGTTCGGAGTCTCAAAGCTGATCGTCAGTCCCAGCGAGATCCTGAACGGAACGGCCGACGACCACGCCCTCATGATCTACACAGCCCTGCTCAGGAGGAAGGTAGGAAACTGAAAACTTATTAGGCCACACCAATTTAATTTCTTGGTTAGCGGATTTTTATTTTCCAAAAAAATAAACAATTTTATGATGTTAAAAATTTTTTTGGGAAAATGAAAATCGGTTAACCAAGAAATTGAATTGGTGTGGCTGTAAGTTATTTTTTTTTCCACATCTTCATCCAATCAGACATTCATTTATTTCTAACCAATGTGTGTATGTAGTCCAGTGGTTTAGAGCGACCCTGCTTTGAAGAGTTTGTGAGGCTGTTGTCGCTCACCTGACATGCACGCTACTGAAAAGGGTTGCAGTCCTTAGGCCGGGACGTCAAGCCATGGTCCACTGTTCATTGTACCTGTTGAAAAGAGCTAGGGGAATGTCCCAGCTCCAATATGAACCTGTAAACAATAACTTTATTGCACAACAATTGTACAAGGTACAAAGTATGTCATTGACTGGTACGTCTATAGATAACATTCTATTAGGCTAATCAGTCTATCTTATACAATATGGTGTAGTAGTATGGGATGACAATGGGATTTTACAATCATTGGAGGAGTTACATAGTGTCTGTCTTCTCTGTCACAACCAGTGGAAGAATAGCTCTTCATTGACATGACATTTAAAAGATGATTCTCCTCATTCAAACTCTGAAGTGACTAGTATTATTCTACTGAACAGAAGAGCTGAATAGATCATTACAACTTGTTGAATGATTTAGAAACCAGTCATGAATTTTTAAAAGCATGATCGCACAATTACTGTCAGGTATAATACAAATCACCACGTCCTGTAATCTGTCCCTATGGAGGACAATAAAAGATCAATAAGTAGGGAGTAGAGCTGTGTACTGGTACAGTACCAGGTAAAATCAATTAGGTACAGGTCTAAAATACCTGAACCCTGCTGTATGGGTACCGGTACTAATCAGGTCAAGCCTGACTCAGGGGATGGCCACTTTGACAGATAAAATTACTTTGAAATTACTGTGGCAGTGCACTAAAGCCACATCTATACTATACTCCAGCACATTAAACACATTTGCAAGGCTGGAGTCAAATTCTCATCTGTGTTTGAAAATAATACCTAGCACAATTAAATATTATGTTGTTACCAGTTCAAACATGCTTTTGTCCTTATTGAAAAACTACCATTTTCTGAACAAGTAGTTTAGGTACAGGTGCAGGTCCGGACCTGTACCTAAACCCATGTACCTGCACCTGTACCTAAAATTTCTTTAGGTACACAGCTCTATAGTAGGGATGATCACTCCTGTTGTTCCTTTATTCTCCAGTTGTCCTCCATTATCATGTCTTTATTACACACTGCCACAGCTGTCAATAGTGCTATTGGTTATTCTATAGTCTTCAGTTCCCAGTGTCACGCATCCGCATCCGTATGTTCATAGCTGTATATGTGGCATGCATGATGCTTCTGAGATATAGACTACAGTATATATTTATATACTACACTACAGTAAATGGTACATGGTGAAATGTTTGCTGCGGTTTTCTGTGAGAGGGCAATGCGAACTCATCGCGCCAGCGATAAGTTCCCAAAACAGCACGTACACGTACAATAGGAAATCTGGAAGAAATTGAACGCTTGCTCTTTTTTTCTTTCTAGTTGAAGAATTTTGATCCATTAATTTTCCACTCCTCATCTTTATTTTACTGAGCATTGTAGTTGTAGATACCAGTTATGTATAATAGATGAAGAGTTCTATCCCTATGGCCTAGGAAAATTAATGTTGTGTTTCCAATTATGGTGCTGAAAAATTAGCGTTGGTATGTAGTTTTTTCCTTTTTTGTTTAGAATTTCAGCATCATATTTCAATTATTTAGATATACCTTGTACAAGCACAATCTTCTATTGCCACAGACCTGAGGAAAATGGTTAGAAAGTGATTGTACAATGTTTTCATCACTAAGATGTCATGTCAGAAATTTTAAGTTCCTTTCTTACAGTCACCCCCCCCCCCCCCCCAAGGCTTGGGTTGGTGGGTATTGCAGCACGTAAGCGTTTAAGGACGTGTTTTCGTATTTCAATGTTTTCGTATTTAAGGTTGATATTTAGTTGTATATAGGTTCATTGAGTTGGGTCCAAAGACATATGTTATGCAATGGCTGTTATTCTGATGAAACGTTGACCCCTTTCAGCAGAACCAAAGAGATTCGGCAGTTATGATAGGTTTAAATGGCAGGCTAATTACCGTATACGCATTACGTTCTGCCGACGTGCTAGTTTTTGCTAGGGTTGGTCAGGTTACCGGAAACCAAACATTTTTTTTCCTTTGGCCTAATTTCAGCTAAGATACACCTGTCACCACAACAGGTGGATGATCAGGTATTTCTATATAAACTATCCTGCATCACAAGGATATCTACTCTTAATTACAGTAATGCATCTTTTCTTGTGCTACATAAATTATTTCTGTGGCTCTGGGATATTTCAGAGAAAAATGAAGCAAGAGAACAACATAGAAACAGAGGGATAGAAAGAAAACTCGAAACTGGCAACCGATATATCAGTTCTGCTCCCGGAAATTGTGTGTGCCATCGTGTTTATTGTAACAACATGGCTACTAATAGTATCCTGTATATGCTTCTTCTTCTTGTTTAGGTTCCAAGATTTAATATGTCCATTACATGTTGTTAGTTCCTGGTATGAAATTTATCATCTTAAACAGTTCGTTGCCATATGGTACTATGAAAATAAAAATGATGCCCTTTCAAACTTATATGTCTTACATTCCTCAATTTGCATATGAGTCAAAAGTAACATTAACCCACCACTATCAAACCATTATCGTATTGTAAAAGTTTCACAGCCATGCATTAGCGCAACCTACGTCCATTATTCTGTATGAAAACAGCTGGGAGCGGAGATAGTCAATGGGATATAGCCGCGAGGGGAGCCCACAGGCTTTCCTATTGTGCGTTGTGTATACAAAATCTGCCTCCCTTTCAGCAGAACCATTTCTGTCGCCGCGACCTGAAAGAGAGAAAGAAAACAGGCGCAGGTGTCCTTTTGCGGGGATGTGGTCCCTTTGTGGCGAGAGATAATGTGATATGAGAGGAATCCTACCGCGGTTTTACCTGAGCCAACTTGTTATTGACTGATAAGGAACACAAAGGCAGGGATGATCGGGGATATGGCTGGTCCAGTGAACAGACTAGAATTTGTATTATTCTTGGAACCATCGTATAGTGGAACTGGTTGCCACCGAGTACTGTAGGAGCATCCCCATTAGATAGCTTTAAAGAGTGCTTACAGTAAGATATGCAAAGGTTAGGTGTGACAGGTCGTTCAGTGTAATATACTAGTAACCAGCTGCTACCGCGCAGTGTGCCTGCGAAGCTGGTGTGTTCTGCCAAAGGGCGGTTATATCGGCTATACACTAATACAGACACAGAGGCTGGGCCCCTCTTGCTTTGTTGAGATATGCATTAAACTTTAAATAGCTACATATTATCAAACTGTTGATTGTTGTTACAGTATCATTAACTGTGCCTAGAGGATAAATGCTTTTCTATCAGGTATTGGTTTGTGAACTTTGTTGACTGGTTGACTTAAGTTATGAAAACGTTTAGATAGAGGTTGCAATTGTCTGGTCTTCCAATATTGTAAAAGATGCATGCATGTTAGCTAGATGCAGGCCTTTACTTTACTTCCTCACATAGTAATTTTTAGTTCTCTTGATTATCTTTTTATTCCAGATACCCATTGTTTTCCTTTTTTTGTCTTCTCTTTTATTTACTTTTCCTTCTTTTTGTTTTTTGTTTTCTAAGTGAAAAGCAAAAGCAATTAACTGCTTCCAAACCTGCTATCCAATTCTCTCCAAGCAGAGGTTTGGCTCTGGCTAGTTTTGGACTTTTTTTCCAGGCATATTTGTTGGGCTTTCTATTTTGTCATGTTTTCTTTATGTCGCCAAGCCAGACATAAAGAAAACATGACAAATCAGAAAGCCCAACAAAAACGCCTGAAAAAACGTCTAAAACTAGCTGGAGCCGAACCTCTGCTTGGAGAGTAGTATCCAATACAAATTTTTAAAGTGGTACCGAAAGGTTACCTTAAGTTAGTAGCGAAGCAGCATTGCACTTTACCACTATCTACTTGAGAAAGCATTATGCTTCACCTCATATGAAGATGCCTTGAAACGAAAAACGAAGCAGGTTAAAGGTTAGCACTTGTAGTTTCTGTAATCTTTCGACCCTTGGTCATAATTAACACCTTCGAGCTGTTGACATGATGTCAATATTTGCCAGGAAGTGTTCCCCATGTGCAGACTGCAGTTAAGGCTTTTAGATCTCAGTGGCCACTTAGAAAGGAAGGAAGGAAACAGTTGTATGGACATGGTTCCAGCAGTTAAGGTTTTCTACACCACTTGTAGATGTTTTATATATAAGAAGAGAAATACATAAGATTATAGATATTGGTGGCAAATGGTTAGTCACCACCAAACTTAAACTACACTGTCTGAAAAATAAAATGTATCTGGATAGGACAAAGGATTTGCTAGGGAAGTTTGGCTAACATAAGGTAACAACCACAAGGTTCACTCCCCTGGTCAATTATGCACCTTATTTGCAGAATTCTACTATCCAATAGACCCCTAACTAAGGCCTGGTGAAGACTAGCTGTAGCAACTTGCAGTTAAGACTTTCTCAACACTTGAAAACTGAATATGCCAGGTTTCATTGCACTTTTTGTATTTTTCTTTTACCACTCGTAATCTATAAAAATTAATCAAGTTAGTTTATCAATATACAGTGTCGTACTGCAAGCCTCCTTGCATTCATTCTATTCGTAATGATATATCTGTAAATCTATTAAAGTGACATATATAACTGCTTTTCCGACCCTTGAGTTTAGGACTATGTTTTTATTTTATCTTGGATTTCGACACAAAAATTCCCAAAGTACTGAAACAGGTATTGATGTCCCTTTCCCGTCCTTTCATTATGTCCGTCCTAATTAAGGTTAAGGCAAGAATTGAGTTTGCCCGAGGCTCATTTGCATATCAATGGTGTTGTACATAAAACAGGTGGAGTCACTTTTCTGGGTTTAGGTTAAAGTTTCTGCCAATGTTTTTGTGGGGGCATTCAAAGGGGATCATAACAAAACGTCAAAGTATTGGACACAGTAAAATTGCTCTAGACTGTTGTAACAAAAGATAGATAAAAACAGCTGTCTTGTGTATAATCTTGGAGGATTGGAGTTGAATGTTTCAGCATAGTTTGAGTTACTGTGGAGTTACTGTAGAGTGTTACCCAACATAACTTTGTTTGCCGAGGATATCAGAAGTTCTGCGACAGCCCCCGCAGGCCCGTGACCCAGGTCAGTTTGTAGATATCGTGGTGTCAGCTTGGAGTAACGGTTTTCCATGGATGGGTAGGAACTTATGCCAGCTTGCTCAAGGAGGTCAGGCCGAAGACATTCCTACGTGCTCCAGGTATGCATGGTGTTAAGTGTGTGCCAGGTTGTTTGTTCTAGAAAGGCGCTAGTGTGTGGGGATTACAAGTCAAGCGAAACAGTCATTGTCTCACCTTGGGAACTTTCTTTGGAGGGGCCTGGCCATTTTCTTACTCAGTCATTCATACAGTGTACTGTGCCAAGGTAAATAATTGGGGTAGAACCTGGTTTAGATTGCGCCTGATTGTCTAGATTATAAAGCATCAGAGAAAGGCATCAGAGTTTGTCAGTTATAGCTGTATAGTGTAGTTGCTTATATGTTCACAAGTCTCTATCCCATAGTGCTACTCTATAGTATAGATCTACTGTTGGCTTCTGTCAAGCACACTGTTTGGGTTATGCAGCGACTTGTCAACTTGTGCGTAATGAAGACGTACTATTAGTGTGTCATGATTTAAGAAAATAATGAAAGCATAGTATTGGTATGGTAGTATGTAATCTTAAACCAAATGTAGCTCTATGGTTCGTATCTTGTCTGAATGACCAGATGATATAGTCTAAAGATCTGTTCAACTTCAGTTCCTAACTAAGTACATGTACATGTACATGTACATGTATGTGATCGTTTGAACGTTAACGTTCTTGCTATACTATTGAGTCATTGCTATCCTGTTGTTCTAGACTTCTTCTAATTCTGCATTTACAGTGAGTTAAACATACAGTCTACATAGATCTACTGGCCAATGTGACCGTTTTTTTGTGGTCCCTTAGATAATTTTTCCCATTGACACAAGCATTAAGAACCCTGTCTAAAGCAACCACTTGTCCATATAGACCAGAATTGGTCTTCTTGGGAACTTTTAACTGTAGTAGGCATTGTTACATATTCATGATATAACATAAATGTTTTAATCCCTAAGTCTGACTTAATCTTTAATCTGTTGATCTGCCAGAGCCAAATTAAGCCAAGACGAACGTCGGTTGTTACTTCAAACCCCCGCTATGTTGTCTCAACAAATTCCTTCTTTTGTTGCGGCTTCACAAAAACCGTGCCTCTCCTCCCTCCGTGTAACATAATTTGTTTTCCTACCTCCCTGCTTCGGTGGTTTTGTTAAACAAACTTACGGACAACTTTTAATGTAAAACTTTCCATAGAATTATGTGGCTAAGTATCTCGTGGTTGTTCTGTAGTGTTTTGTGTGCTTACGAGTTTGTGTGTGCTCGTTGTTTATGCTTCAAAGGTGGCCGCGCGCTGGTTTTATAAAAGGTGCAAGATCAAGTTGTGTTTTTGTGTTTACTGCGAAGAGACAGGGCTGACTTGGGTATCGAGTGTGCCAATTGCACAATTGGGCGGGTAAGAACCAGCATGTATAGCCAGGCTTTGCACTTGAACAACATCTCAAGGTCTTTGTGAGGTAATAGATCAAATACACAGTCCTTAAGTGTTCAAAGAGTTGTAGCCACTGCGAGGTGGGATGTGACTTTCTTACACCTAATTTGATAAGTACTGTAAATGCAGAAATGTTCGCGGTGGTTTATGTTCGCGGTTTTTGTGGCGACCATTTCACTGCAAACTTAAAGCCACCGCAAACATTTTTGTCCAATACTGTAGCAGTATGTGACTATAGCGCTGCTGCGAACTTAAAACCACTGCAAACACTCCATTTTCGCCTTAACGCAAAATAAAAACCGTGCGAACTTAAATGCATTTACATGCTGCTAAACTACATGAAAAGCTAAATGGCGTATGTTGCAAACCTTGTAAAACAATTGGTTTATGTTTTCTGATACTAGTACTTTGATACATTGTTTGTGTTTGTTGATATATCTTAAGACAAATACCAGTTGAATGCCTTTTTCATTGCAGTGTTTAAGTGGAATTTTTAGTTGTTGTCCCAGCGTCAGAAGAAAAATTCTTGAATGACAAGAAAGCTCACATGAAACTGATTTTATATTTAACATCTGTTCATGTTTGGATGTTGGCATGTGTCCCAAAAATATTAAATGTTTTTCTGTTCAACAGATATGGAGTGTTTTGTGCTGTGTTACAGCATTGATGATCATGATCACACATCTAAAGTGGAGTAGTCATTGTGATTAAGTACTTACGAGTTTATACTTTTCTGTAGGCTGTTAGAGCTTCATGTAATAAGGAAATAATGATTATCACATTTTGGGTCCCTGAAAATGAGAGAATGTGCCGTACATGTTGTATCTGTCATCAGGAACCTTTAGGAAAGTGAGGATAATTCAACAATTCATAACAATTATTTATTTATCTATTTATCTATTTATCAATGATATCTTTAGGGTAGTCCCTTCAGTTAACAAGTAACTGATTTCCAAGGGAGCCCTAAAGAGATAAATGATTAGGCTTTTGTTATTGAAACTAATGATAGATGATTAGGCTTTTGTTATTCAAACCAATTTTACACATGTCTCCACCCAGAATTTACATTCAATTTGCCTTTCTAACAGACAACTACATGTAAACCACTTATAGTGGCTATAATCTCCAAGCAGATGTAAGGACCCGGCTCAGTCTCAGTGTTTTATGAATGTTAGACTAGAGTGCTTTTGTTTATTAGTACTGGATAAAGGCATACTAAATGCTTCAAAAACACGGGTTAAGCACCAAGAATGTGCCAGCGCCTACGTGCTGTTTGGAGATTAAGAAGATAATGTGTTCCCCTGGGAATTATCCTAATCCTACCCACTTATCTGCTTTTTTAATCCCACCTGCATCCTTGTGTACAGGTGTTCATCTGACAGTTGTTAGATAAACATTTAAGCTGAGATATTAGAAAAACTGTTTATAACCTTTGTATAATTTCAGGCTTAGTTTATCAATCAATCAATCAATCAATCAAATCCTTTATTTCCTTTCGAATGCTTGTTCAAATGCTTATAAGGCCACTTTTTTTATGACAATTGTTATAAAGCAAATTTTCATTTGTATTATTGTCCTTCTGTTTGCATCATTCTATTGTTTGTTGTTAACAGGAATTTCTTAGGAAAGAGAAATTTAGACAAAGTTATCACAAAGTCTGATATAAAGTTGATTCCATTGAGAATGATAGTTTAACTCACGTTAGATTTTATGCTTTATTTGACACTGACAGTACTAGTACCTTTGCATCTGACAAAGAAAGTGAGAACAATCGGATTGTATTGACTGGAAAAACTGGTTTGACCATGGACCAACTTGTCTGCTATGAACTGTAAACACATGTACAGCGATCAGTACAGAGCCAGAAGTGAATCTGTGCTTGGTTGAAAGTTTTAGCCCAAGATTCTTGCTTTTTGCTAGAGATGATAATTTTTCTGGATCTCTACTGTAGAGTTGACTAATTTATTGCAGACAGTTTTAGCTCAAGATTCTTGCTTTTTGCTACCATAGACTACGGTAGAGATGACGATTTCTTCAGCATCTCTACTGTAGAGTTGACTAATTTATTAGAGACAGTGGCCGCTCCTAGACTCAGTCAAAGGGGACTCTTCTCGAGCTTCTGCTAAAAAAGAGCAGATGTTGGTACAGAAATATTTGAGTATGGAGGCAGTGAGCAGTAGTATCTACTCTTTCAGTCTGATCGGACAGGTGGTGAAGCATTTCACAGGCGTCAGGGTTTCCACGGACAACCAGGTATGTAGAACATAGAGGCTTTAACATTCCTCACCTGTCGTTACCTGTACCAGGTGAGCTGGGAAATAACTCACCTATGATATAGTCCAGTACTGTGGGTGTATTGTTAGCAATAATCCTACTGTAAGCTGTGGTTTGGGGTTTGTTAAAGTCATGAATGTAGAAAGATTTTTAGATACTGATTCGTCTTGATTAATGCAGTATTTGTAAACAGCTGTTGAATACAAAACCACCTTAGGCCACACAAATTTAATTTCTTGGTTAACAGATGTTTATTTTCCCCCCCAAAAAAAATTAGACAAAAAATTCATAAAAACAGGAGGCTGGGCCAGCCTTCTGTTTTCATGATTTTTTTTCTAAATTTTTTTTTGGGGGGGAAATAAAAATCTGTTAACCAAGAAATTGAATTGGTGTGGCCTTACGCACAAAAAAATGTCATTAAACGAAAACTCTGATTTGACATCTCCATCCTTCATTATCATCCCATTCTAGAAGACCACCAATGCATGCATGTACCTTGTATCATTTGCAGATGTTGTACAATTACTGGCATTATATGAAAATTGTTTATCAGACTCTAAGTGCATTTGTATACAGCAGTCTTAGTAACTTAAGATTTAAGGTAAAATAACCAAACACAAAGAAGAATATTATTGGGGTGACTCAGGTGCTTTGCAAAGATGCAAGCTGTGTAGTGAAGCCACAATTTGCACTAGCAGCTACTTGGAATAGCATCAGACTTCTCCTCAGTTGATAGTGACAAAAGAAGAAGAAGAAGAAGAAAGATTTGTTTTTGAAATTTTTCAGAAAAAGAGCTAGGGTTCAATTGTGGGTGACGGTAGAAGGCTAAGTATAGGTGATACACGCCGAGATATCACCGCTTGTACACACAACTTGATTACCAAAGTTTGTTACAACATTTTTAGGCTGCCGACTTAATATCAATATTGACTTTCTCTCACCTTACACTGTTGACTCATCTTTGTATTATTCTGCACTCTCAATCGTGTGATCAATGGAATTGTGATGTTGCTAAGAAGTGTGAGTCACATTTGTATACAACAAGATATCTATGTCATTAATATTAGATATGAAGTCCAAAAAAAGCAGCAAGCTAAGGCCACACTAGCCTGAACTCAATCAAGCTCCTGTAACGGCTTGCCGCCCTGTAACCGCATAGCCGCCAGAGGGGACAGAAATCCCCGGACAGCTGGAGTTTGTGTTATACAGACTTTAAAGCCTGTGCCTTTACATGTATTTCTTGGTTCTTAGATTTAAAAACAATAATGTCTGAAGGGAAAGTCAGTACCTTGGTACACATATTTTTAGGGAGTGAATATATCGAGTTTTCCTCCCAGCTTTCAGTTTTCCTCTGTTTACATCTTGTTATCTTGCTTGATTTTACTTAGAGTTAAACCTTTGTCCTGCGGAAAGCCTATATATAGGCTCTATGTATATACAAAGCCTGTATGTGAGTCCTGTATATTACTATATGTATGGTTTGGGGGTATTTTTCAGCTAAACGCATCACACCGCAACGAAATGCACCGAATACGGAAGTAACAATGCCACCGCAGTGCAGGAAAAGTCAAGGGGAAATGACCTGATTAAGAAATCAAATTAATGAAATAAAAATCGCGTAAAAAATGTCAACAGGACCAAGAAGGAAATCGGAATGGCCTTCATGTCCTTGTCCAGATTCATCAGTAGTCAAGTTGCAAATCCCCACAGTGAACATGCTAAACAAGCGTGGTGTTTAGGTGACAAGGCTGTTTATTTTGAACTGTTCTGTTCTGCTGACAGATAGCCTAAGGGTTCAAGCAATTCTCAGGGCCTTGAGCATGAATCTTGAATCTGGTTTACCAAGGGAATGAAAGTTGTATTGTATAGTAGTTAAATGCCTGAAAAGTATAGAATACAAACGTGATAACTTAGACATTGACTATTTTGGATGTTTCAAGAAAACTACAATAACTTGTATGATCTACCAATATCTTATAACTTCATGATCGACGAATTTCTTGTGATCTATCGATATCTTATGATCTTCCAATATGATTGTCCAATGTCTTATAATCTCATTTCTCATGATCCACCAATGTCTAATGATTTATGAACCTAGATGATGACATGTAATTTCACAGATTTATCATTTTGTTATAAATGTCTTATATTCATTTACCTATTATCATTTATCATCTATTATCATTTATTTTATATTTGGGGCCTAACCAGCGTAAACCCCCACAGATCCGCTTGCAAGTGTGGTGTAAAGACTAACCGACTGCTGCCCACCCCTGTGTCAGGGACCCCAGCAGCAATATAATCAAATACTGGATACTACTGGGCTGGAGTGCCCTGATGTATATGGCCTCCTTTGTACTCTCATAATTTCCTGTTGTTGTCTCCCCTCCCCAGATCTCCCTCCTGCAGGAGGACCCATCAGTGCTGGCACAGGCAGGGAGGATCCTGCTCGCCGATGCCCCCAAACTTCTGCCCTCAACACAGCCTCAGGTAACATGTTTGGAACTACAGGCAAATAGTAGTGAAGAACCTCAAGCCTGCCATACACACTCACGCCACATCTTCAGGCTGTAGCCGCATAGTTTCCGTTTAGAGCTTTATTCAAGCCCGGCCACACAGACTTGTTTCGCCCACCACGAGCCGTAGCCTTTTGTAACAGTTGTTTGGAACTACATCTCACAGCAAATTACGGAAGAGACTATTCAACTTTAAAAAATCGCGTCATAAGGCTGCAACAATTTGCTTCCTTGGTTTTTGGTTGAATCTATTGAGAGAGGTCAAGATTAAACCAGAGTGCCAGGAAAAAAAACTTGACCTCAATTTTTTGTAGCCTAAGACTGCAACCCTTCTATAACTTCAAGAAGCATGCTAAAAGTTGAATGAGTAACTGTTATTATGGGTTGAGATTTACTCTCATCTTACCCTCGAATAGCTGAAATTGAGTCAAGATATTTCTTTCTCTTTAATAGTATGAATCTTCATCGACATTGCATATTAGCTACAACATCGATAGTTAGGAATGAAAGGAAGCACTCAAAACAGTTTCAAGTATACTCAAGAGCAACCTTGATAGCAAAATATGTATTTTACTAATCTTCTTCAACTCTTCAACAAAAGTAACAAATCCAATAACTGTGATATTGCCATTACACAGAAATATAAAGAGGTTATTTGTTAGAAGTCTTTGGATTATTACTAACTTAACATGCATCACCCTCTGTCTTGCCTCCTGTCTACTTGACATAAATCCTCCTTAAAGTTCCACAGACCTGGCGGAAAGCCAAGACCTACTTGTACTGTACATCAACAGGTGTAAGGTTTCAACCACACTCCAGGCAAGATACACCCTGTGTTCCCTAACTTGAGAAAGAATCATATTTCATAAATTACTGTTACACATCATCACCGAGATCTTAGTCCTGTTTTCTTGAATTACTGGTTAATATTACTTCAAGTTTATGAAAACTTGGCTCCTTATCAAGACCTTCCACAACAGCTGTATCGCTTCAAGAAGCCCTACTTGGCACGATCCTCCCAGCGATGTTTTCCCCAAGTTTGCTGCATCTCCTTGAGCACGTTTAATCAGACCCTGCTGTGGGCCGGTGGGTGAGGCTTGTTGTTGGACCCAGTAAATGCCAGAGGGCTGAGTGTCTTTTCCATCCACCCAGCCTCGTAAAACTACGGGGCAGAAGTTTGCTGGGTATGGTGAAGGGTTGAAACAGTCGCTGTGGTGCTTAACTCGTCTGGTTGTAGGTCCGAGAGGTCGCGGGTTTGATTCCCAGCCAGTGTTGCTCACCTTACTGCTGCTGCTGGATACTGCTGGAAAGGGTTGTGGTCCTGAGTTTTGCTGGGTAGGTTGAAGCAAGGAACCAGGGGTGGTTCATTGGCTGTTGGGTCTGACTGCTTCAGGATCAGGAGGTCACAGGTTTGATTCCCAGCCAGCGTTGTTCACCTTGGATACTGCTGGAAAGGGTTGCAGTCCTTGTAATGATTTTGCTAGGTAGATTGAAGCAACGAATTACTAGTAGTAGTGATTTATCAGTGGTTGTTGGGCCTGCTTCAGAACCAAGAGGTCGAGGGTTCGATTCCTAGCCAGTGTTGCTCACCTTACTTAGATACTGTTGGAAAGGGTTACAAACCGTAGGCCAGAATTTTGCTGGATGGGTCATGAACCAGCGGCGGTTAGTTGGTTGTTAGGCCTGCTTGGACACTACTGGAAGAGTTGCAGTTCTCAGGGTTGGATGTCGTAAGCTTTTAAGTGGTCCAACGTTTATTGAACTTGATAAAAACAGAAGGAGAATTTTTGTGGTAAATTGACCAGTTTGCGCCATCCATACTTTTAGTATCTTTCCTTTTCAATGTTAGACAGTTTGGATTGAGACACTCTCTGAGTGAGTCAGAGACACAAACAGATTTTTCTGACAATTTTGGGGCTGTGCCAGACACCAGTCTTAAACTTGGGCAGCATTCTTGGAAATTAAGACGAAAGAAGGAGGGATACAGTACTAAAAAAATTTTTTTTCATTTTCTAGCAGCTAGCATTGCAACTTTTAAATTAAGTAACTCTGGAATCTTAGAAGAAGAGAAGACATATAAGAAGACTTTCCCATTTTTCCTCTCATAAATTTTGTTGCGTGGGTGGAAGGGCGTTGGTAACACACTTGCAGAACAACACTACATGTCTGAGTTGATACATTCCATATGTGACACACTGTACATGTACGTGTATGATATTTTCTTAAGAAAGGCAAACCCACTAAACAGGAATTGACAAGGTGCTCTCTCTCCTTCTCCCTCCCCCCTCTCTCTCTCTCCCTCTCCCCCTCTCTCTCTAATGGCATAGGGTAACATTCACTGTTACAATATTCTTTTAAAAGTGTTTGCAATTTTATGACAATGGAATTAGAAATCTAACCAGAAATTTGTGCTGTTTTCATGCAGAGTCATCCCACTGGTGCACAGAGGGCATCCAGTCCACCCAAGAGGCCAGGGGGTAAGTGTGGTTTTCTGTCCTGCATTCTCAAAACTTTAACACAACTTAGGAGCAGTTAAAACTCCTTGTATCAGCTTTTGGTTAACCCTTTTGTTGCTACTAAACCCTTTAGCTGATGCGAATTCGGTGCCAATATGATACCGTAGAGCCTGTTCATACCAGAATTTGCAAATTGGGATTCACACAGGCATGGGGATTGATCACGATTTGTGAATCCTGGTATGAACGTTCCGAATCCAGATTAATACCAATTCACCAGGAGGGACCATTCATACCGATTTGCGAATTGGGATCGATCCCAGTGCCTGCATGGGTGAATCCCGATTCACGAAGTCTGGTATTAAGGCCACAACAATTTAATTTCTTGGTTAACAGATTTTTATTTTCCAAAAAAAAAAAAATTTAGAAAAAAAAAATCATGAAAACAGAACGCTGGAAATTTTTTTGGGGGGGAAATAAAAATCCGTTAACCAATCAATTAAATTGGTGTGGCCTAATGGGGTCTTAGTAGGGAGAAGGTTACCAGATTGAAGACGGAAGAGCGTGATAACCTATGTAAGTGCCTTGTTCTGTTTTGTTCTGTTCCACAGAAGGAGGTCGTCCCATCCAAGTACTTCTGGAACAGCAGGCCAAACAACAGGCGTCCATCAAGGTCGGTACAAGGTCACTGTCTTGTAGATACAGTTGGAGGTGTAGAAACATTGGCATGCTGAAACTCGTGTGATGAGTGCTCCTAGGGGACAAAAAAGACCATGGTTTTAAACAAGCTCCACTTTGAATATAAAAAGTTGATGTCTTATACCTGTAAACATAATTATATAAAGTCAGGTCAAAAGAATATTTAGAACATTTCCAGCGACAAAAAGGAAAATTTGAAATCCCAAATAAAATGGAGCATTTTTGGTCTGTCCTTGTGATACTGTTTACTTGTGTTACAAAGTACAAGACTTAGTGTATAGTGGTGCACATTTCACATTGGGATCATGCTTAGCACCATATCTGCAATTACAAAATACACACTTTTAACTGCAGGTCAAGGAGTCAGGGTAGACGCCTTAAGTCCATTTTCTCTTCACAATTAGCAATCAACAAAATACACTCTTCAAAGTGCAGTCAGGGATGTAAACTATAGGATCTAAGGGAAGAAACGTTAGAGGTCACGACAAGTGGTTCCAGGTCACAAGGTCGAGTTCCATGTCATAGGTCACATTCAGAGAAAGGTCAACATGGGTCCTCTGTGTGTTTGTAGCAAACCACTCCTGTGTACAACCATGAAAGCCGTTAAGGACCTTTAAAGAGGTAGAGTAAGGAAATGGGTTTTTAGAACCGACCTATCAGGTTTAACTAAAGATATTTGAATCTTGAGGCTCGTTACTGAAGAGAGCAATTACCTCCACTAAAGAGGTTGCATTTGTTTGAATTGTGTAAGTTAGGAATGGATTTTTTATTTTGAGGGAAGGCTTTTGCTAAGGAACCAGAATTACTGTCACAGTTTAATATAGACTTAACGTTACATGTAGTGTCAAATTAACAAGTCTTACAAACAGATACACTTTTTTTCTACTCCGATCGATTTTATGGTACAGTGTATCCGAGGAGGTTGTTACACTGTTGACACCTGTTGCTAGGTTAGATAGAAACTTTAATCCATGTGTTCTATAGTTTTACACATCTATTACATCAGCAAAGTTCCGTGGCTTTATTAAGTGGTTATTTTTGTCATCTCTCCGTAGCTCCTGCGGGAACAGTTGAAGTCACTGGAGAGTTTCAAACAGGAGGCCCTACAGAGCTTCACTCAGGTACTTGTAGCTTGTTGGCTATACCTATATGAATGTTTAAAGGCACCCAGAGCATTTTATGAGGCTTGAAAACTGGAAATATTCTAGTTGCTGTAATCTTCATGAAATTGACAATTACCACATTTGCGTTCGGATTTCTTATCAAAAGTGCGCAAAAACGGCACAAAAATAATCTACATGGTGATCTTTTAGTTTCACGCGCCTACACTGTACTGTAAATACTGTAGATACTATAGCCCCGCCCACCTCCGTCAAAACGTAGAAATGCAAAATTAAAACATAGAGATGCAAAGATTGGATGGACATGCTGTCACTCTTTCATTGGTCGATGGACAGTCAGGATCGGTCTATGAGGGCTTGGATTTTCTATCAGTTCTTACCACACAACATTGTATCTTTGCTCCTTTAATTTCGACATGTAATCGTGTAGTGTTATTGAAACTTACTATGTGTAGGAATGACTAGAAATTTGAGTTTTTTAATTCAAGTTCAAACCTCATAAAATGCTCTGGATGCCTTTAACACTGGACAGCTCTATGTAAATGATTTAGATGTAGAAAGATATTGACCTAGACAAAGATGTCGCAATGTAGAGAAAATACACTTTCGGCACACTTTTGGTGAAGCCTTATAATTGTAAAATCTAAATGATGATTCAAACATAGAACATTAAAGTTACAATCCTTTCCACATCTTTCAGTGTACATGCAGGGGTTTCATCTCTGTAGCCATCTCTGTTTCTATAGCTCTTGGGTCAGAAAGTAGAACAGGGTACCCTTAGAATTTAGAAAATGACTTTCTAGAGCCTGCTGAGTTTCAAGTAAAAGACGTAATGTTTGAAACAGTGTTTTTAAAACTGTATTCAGCACCATGACTGCTAGCATATGCAGTTAGCACATTCATATTATGATTTGAAGGGTTGAAAGAAAATAGAATTTATCTATTTAGCTTTTACTTTGTTTGATACTTCTTGTTTACTCTACATTCATATTCATGTATGATTTATCAAGTTATGGTTAATTCTTTATTATATTGTTCTCATGACCTCTATATTGTTTCATTTTGTTTATCATCCAGCTTATTTCCTTTGTATAACTGATCAACTAAAAATTTTATGATTTGATAAAGGGAGGCCTTTACATAAGCAGAAGCTTTTTGGCCTGCCCTGCACTGTTTTATTCAGCCTTGTATTTCTTTCTTATGTATGTATATTTTTAAGTGCGAAATAAAATTTTAAAAATCAAAAATCAAAAATCAAAAAAAAATCATGAATCCACAAACTATATTTTGTTCCAGTCCCCCAACAGCAGTGTCACCTCCCTGTCCAAACACCTGGACCCCAGTCTGGCGAGGTCCACCCCCACCCTGTCTTCAGATTTCTCTCCCATCAGGAGCCCTAACTCCAGCCTCGTGGGCTCTCCCCAGTCCAGAAGCCGGGACGTTTCTCCGCAGAGAGGCTCAGAGACAAACTTGTACCACTCTTCACCAGTATCCAGTAACAGGAGTGGGCAGTCAAGTCCCCTGACTAAGGGTAGGTAACTGTTAACGTTAACGCTTTAACTCAATAATTCTTCAGAGTTCTCTAAGACTGCTACTAACATTGAAAATGGTGAATTTGAAGAGATCTACTAGTGCAGCATCAGTAATCCTTGAAGTGTGCACACTTTAGATATCCAAGTGTTCAAGACATTCTTGAAAAGTTGATAACACCATTTCTAATGTAGCCGTCTTAGGGTATTCGGCAGCATCATGAGAGTCTAATGCTATGTACAGTGTATCAATCATTGAATAGAAAAACACATCATAGTGCACAGCTATATCCCAAAAGACCCTTGCACTGTTTCCGGTTTATGTTGATTTTCTATGTGTTGTATTGATAGGACAATTATACTACATTGTAAACTCTGTGTAAGTTAGCCTATATTTAGCATGAATTACAGTAAACTACAACACAAGATAATCCTTAACCCATATTTGGCTCTGTTGTGTATTTTCAGTAATCCTAACCACTGGATCCTTATAATTTTACAGGCAGAAGCTACAGTGATGCTTCAAGCAGTCATGACCTTGGCCTGAAGCAGAGGTCACCCAATCAAGGTCACAGCAGACAAGCCACCAGGACTTTTGAAGGTCGGAACGAGACAGCGAAAGAGAGGAGCGCTAGTGATGTTTCGAGTCGAAGCACCGTCAGTGGGACGTCGCAGTACAGCAGTCTGAGTGGTGTGAGCAGACTGACCAGCTCCACTGATGTACAAACAGCAGTTCTAAACACAGGGAAAACCGTAGATCCCGCCATGCTAGCCTCGCAGCGGAAACCCAGCCCGCAGAAGTCCCTTGCGGAAGAGATTCAGGAAAGTCTTGCCTCACCTGAAGGGGCTGTAGACTCTGGGCAAACGAGCGGCGCGTCAGACACGTACCTAACGAGGGACCTATTACAAACTTTTAATCAGGGATTGGCACAGAACAGGGCAAAGCCACTGACTGTCAGAACTGTGGATCAGGGTCGAGTAGGAAACGCGCTCGATTCGCCAAGTTCCGTTTCCGATAAGCGAACAAGCGACAGCGGAATGTTGAGTCGCGAAGGCACCATGGGGACCATGACCCCGCAGAGCTCGACCTCTGAACTTAGCGTGAAGTCGCAAAGGGAGTGGACGTTGGCCAATGGGAAGGCAGGAAGCCACAACGAAGACTTGACTTTCTCCGCGGACGAGTTTGGGAGAAAGCTGGAGGCTGCTCTGAAGGCAACACCCCTTAACACCACTTTTAATCTGCATGATGAGAGCTCTTACGACCACACTCAGGACAAGCAAAAATCCTCTTCCTTAACCAACATCCGTGTGAAATCCTTGCCAAACGGAGACTCAGGATTCTCCAGCTCTACTGCTTTGTGTAAAAACGGACCTTCCAGCAGTTCAGATGGAAATCTCTATCTCAACCCAGATTCTGGCTACCCTTTCCAGAACGGACCAAAACTCGGTAATTTCGCCAACATTTCTGGCGTGTTAAACTCATCGTTGCTGTCTGAGGGAGTTATATTCCGCGCAGAGGACCTACAAGACCCTGAGCTGACCAAACTGCCGGATTTTTCCCTCTCTTCCCCGACCCCTGGGTCTCCTTCAAACCCCAGGATGCAGTCTACCCCAGTCCCGACGCGCATGCCGTCCCCCATGAGCCTCCTGAGTTTCATGACCAGCATGGAGCAGGGTGGGGGGGATGAGCTGCTGTCTCTGCTGGAGATGATTGGTCAGCAGAGCGAGAAGCTCAGAACGGAGCTGGAGGAAGCACAGGTGAGTTGTTCTGTTAAAAGTTTGTTAAAATCCTCCCACACCATTATTGATGTATAGGGCGGTGCCCATCTCCGTTTCATAGCCCTGGGCCACACTGTGGTGCAATCACTGTAGCAGGGGGCTAGTCCACTGGCAGTGGAGTGTGTTTAACTTCCATACTGTTTCAGAAGTATGTACCATTTGTATAAAGTCTTTGGTATGACTCAATGCGCCTCTTGTCCAGAGGTGTCATACCTGGGACTTGAACCTCAGTCCTTCTGGTCCAAGTAATTTGAACCAGATGTGGTGAGAGGCAGAAGGCACAGACCACTACACCACAGGGACACCCCCTGTTCTGAGCTTATGTACATGTAATTCAACACTTTCTCTTAGCCTAACTTGCAGTTTGTTTCAACCCCATCTGAGCTGTTGTGTGTATGGAAAATAACTTTAAAAGTCATGAATGGATTTCATAGCATTTTTAATAGACCTGGGCCAAAGGAAGGAATGAGTAATTAATTTTGGATTTGATCAGGATTCAGATATAGAACTTGGAATTTCTGGAAATGTTTTAAGATTTCTACAAGGATCTCTTTGCTGCAATATCACAAAGGGACAAGGAATGATAAGAGTCCAGTCATATTTGGGAATTCATCCTTTTCGTATCAATTTTGACAAAATGCCACAAGAAAAAAAATGCACATCACCCTGATGAATTAAGGTAACAAAGCAACTGCCAAAATGTTGCCAGAAAAAAATACAGGGTTCTATAGCAGAGAAACTATGATGTAAATTAATTGATTTACAGGCTGATGAATTTATTTGCGGATAAAGAAAAACATACTTGTATCCAACTTACATTGTATTCACATTTATCAAATTTCGATAATGCACATGTTACAAGTTTGAAACCAACAAGTATGGCTTATAACAATAAATTATCTTGCCTTACTTAAGTTTTACAAATGTACAAATATTCATGCATGTGCAGGTACTTGCAGCCTTGTTTGCCAGACTGAATATGAATTGTCTAACAGTTACTGCACTTAATAGTCTAACATACATGCTCCTGCTGTCTTTCCGACTTTCTCTCCCTCTTATAGACTCTCTTCAGCTGGTTTAAACTCTTCTGGACTGTACATGTAAGTCTATATCTCAACTTGCCTGGACTTTCTGTTGCAGTCTCCATCTCATACTATCCTTTCTTCAGTCCAATTAATCTCATAGGCTCTATGAATTGCTTGCCTATCAAACTTGTCTCATTATGACAGAAAATCTTAATCTACATGCATGTTTGGATGTAGTGTGATTCTCCTATCAATGACAGGACAGGGACAGAGCTCCTTTGCAAAAAGTATGTCATGTGTTTTTTGACTATCAACCTACACCGTGTCAACTTAAAAAGACAGAGGCATCTGGTATGGCAGGCTGCCATCAAGCCTCCACATTGTGCTAGCATGTCTACCCCTTGTGTGATGGGGAACAACAGACGACAAACCAGATAGTGAGTGAGTTTTATGCAGGTTTTGCTTTTACAATCCCGCCAGGTGCGAGAGGCACAGCTGCTGGATGAGATAGAGGAGCTGCAGGCCCAGCAGGTGTCACACCCACAGGAGGAGGCAGTGGACAGCCGGGTGCTGGCTAAACTCTCACAGGTAGGAAAACTGGCTAGTTACTGTACTTCTACAGTGCACATGCTGATTAGGGTTACCGTAGCTTAGTGAGCACTCAGTTACTGATACAAGCAGTTGTGTGCTGGACAAACTCTCACAGGTGGGAAACACAGCCTTGTACTGTGCGCATGTAGATTAGAGTTAGCTGAGTGGCCAGTGTTTTAGCCACAAGGGGAGAGTGTTGACAGCCGTGTGCTGGCCAAACTCTCACAGGTGGGAAACACAGCCTTGTACCGTACACACATTGGTTTGGGTTAGCTAAGTGACCAGTGTCACAGCTACAAAAGGATCCATAATCATCTGTTGGCCCAGGGATTCTAATCGACAGTTGTGTGCTGGCCAGACTCTCACAGGTGGGAAACACAGCCTTGTACCGTACACACATTGGTTAGGGTTAGCTACAATTTTAATGTAAGTGACTAGGGGTGGGTACCGGTACATAAAATTCAGGTCCGGTCTAGGTCCAGGTCCAGAGGGTCAGGTCCAGGTCCGGACCTGTACCTGTACCTGATTATAGTAGTGTAGCAGTACATCATATTTTGGAGAGCGAGACACACGTAAAACTCTCCAAATGTCATGTCTGGATCGATATAATTTCTTAGGTTTGCACTTTGTCTGAAAATTATAACTACACTCTCCTCGCCGTCTGTTTACTCATCCTTTGAGTGTTTCTAGATATGATTCACAGCTAACGTCTTCGACAACGACTCGTTAAATCTGCTGTTTTGTATTTTCTTAGTAGAGAGACCAGTTATGTGACCGCCTGCTGGTAGCCTGGTACTATGAATTTTCTAGTCGGTCCATAGGCCGGTCCACTGATTTTTTACGGACCGGTTTTTTTGGACCGGTCCATTAAGAAATACCGGTTTTGTACCGGTACACGGTACCGGTACCCACCCCTATAAGTGACCAGTGTCACAGCTACAAAAGGATTCATGATCATCTGTTGGCCCAATCAACACTTGTGTGCTGGCCAGACTCTCACAGGTGAGAACTCAGGCTAGGCTTGTATACTGTACACTTGTAGATAAGGGTAAGTACAGCTACAAAAGGATCCATCGGCATCTGTTGGCCCAGGGGTCCAAATCAACAGTACTGTTACATGTGTGCTGGCCAAACTCTCACAGGTGAGAACACAGGCTGGACACATATACGTGTATGTCAGAGTCAGACGGTGCAATGGCCTAGTTGGTAGAGTGTTCGCCTTGTACGCGGTAGGTCGTGAGTTCAAACCCCAGCCGGGTCATACCAAAGACTTTAAAAATGGTACATACTGCTTTCTCTGCTTAGCACTCAGCATTTGGGAAAGAGTATGGTAGTTAAACACATACATCACTACCAGCGGAATAAGCCCCCTGCTATAGTGACTTGCACAAATGTGTGTGGCCCAAGGGCTAAAGAAATGGAGATGGGCACCACCCCTATGCGTCTTTCAGGACGCCCGAGTCACTTTAACTTTAACAGAGTCAGAGGTAGGGATTGGGATGTGGTTGGAATAAGGTTTATATAAAATTAGATGTTGAAATACCAGTATGACAGTATTACTTCAGCTGGCTGTGGACTTTGTCATGAACGGATACATTTGTACCACATCCGTCAGCAGGATCTTGAACTGTTTACAAAACATGTTGACAAAATGTATTGTTTTCAAGGATAGAGCATAGAGGTGATCATGTAGATAAGTTTAGTAGCACACAAGAATCCAGACAGGGCATACTCCTTGAATCTATATCTCAATTGCATAATCTGTAAAACATAACATTGATTGTAACACACAACATCTGTACCTGTTGTGTGTTGGCAACTGACAGTTTTTTTCATCCAGCCCTAAGAGTTTACTCGTTCCAACTACAGCTAGGATTCAAACTCGAGATCTTCATGTCCAGAAGCTGCCTACACCCCAACTAACTATATATATAAAGGCTATTCCTAAATATTCTTCATTTCTTCCCCTTCAGGAGGTTGAGGTTCTACGTATGGAGAACCGTAAGCTGTACCGAGAGGCGGCGAACGCTCACAGCGAGGTCTCCCTGCAGAAACACGCCGCCGAGGAGCTTCATGCCACCATCACCAGGCTACAGCAGGTTGGGATAGATAGTCTGTTATCATTCATAGTATCAAAAAGACTGTATAGATAGGTATCTTTCATATCATTTGGTTTCACGGTAGTCTGCCCACTCAAATTTGATACATGATGTACATTGAAGAGCAGAGTTGAGAGTGTGAAAGCAAATTTGGCTTGTTTTGCAACATGCACTCACTTTATGACCGTGTACATTAAACATTCTACCATTTTGTGATATTTTTACAAAGGCCAATCACTTCTTGATTTGAAAAAATTATCTCATTCTGTGCTACTAATACATGTAGGGTCAGCCAAAGGGTTAAGTGAATGAAGGAAGGCTGTAAAGATACTTGACTGTATGTCTTCTCTTTGTTTACCCCAGGAACTGGACCACACCTCGGCAGAAAACTTCCGCCTGCTGAACAGACTGAAGGGAGGCGATCCTAACCCTGAAGCCATCCTGTATGCCCGGACTCTCCCCAGTAAGGACCTGACCTCTAACCCTGAATCTGTCCTCTACGCCCGGACTCTTCCTTCTAAGGGTCTAACCTATAGGAGAAACCAGCACCCCCAGGACAAGGGGGTTCAGAGTTCGCTGTCGAGCTCCGTGAGACGGTCGGATCAGATCATCCACGCTGTGGTGGAGCAGCAGGCCAGCACAAACCCACACATGTCGGACCTGGGAGTACAGGTTTGTAGAACTTTGTTGTAACAGGGTTTTTATTTGATTTTTAACTTGTCGATTTTTTCTTCATACATACATAGCAAGATATGATACCTCAGTATGATAAACACAAAGTAAATTCATAATTAATGGCAGTAGAAAAAAGCATTGATTGAGAACATCATTGCTCATTGTGTGTTTCTTTTGCCCTTCGCTAATACTGTAAATGCATTTAAGTTTGCATGGTTTTTATTTCGCGGTAAGGCGAAAATGGAGTGTTCGCGGTGGTTTTAAGTTTGCTGCAGCGCTATAGTCACATACTGCTACATTATCGGACAAAAATGTTCACAGTGGTTTTGCGGTGAAACAGTCATCGTAAAAACTGCAAGCATAAAACCACCGCGAACATTTCTGCATTGAATTTTACAGTCCGTTCGCAGTGGTTTTAAGTTCGCATTTGAGACATTAGTAGACAACGGGGGAGGAGGGAAAAAAATTGTGGTGGTTTTAAGTTTGCGGCGAAGAGCTTACTGCAAAAACTGCAAACATAAAACCCCCACGAACATTTCATCATTTACAGTACTTCCCTGCTACTAGAAAGGGTTGCAGGGAGTTAGACAGTTCATTGTATATGTCAAAACAAAAAGAATGGACAAACCTGTCCGACATATTATCATGTATTGTCTTTTTTTATTGTCATCACCAATGGAAGAAAAGTCTGTCTGTGAGCTTTGACTTAATTGGGTTATATTACAAGTCCTTTTTTCCCAATTCCTTATTAGGTCGATGTGGTGGAGGCCAAGTCCTTGATGGACGCTGAGAAGCTGCGGAAGGAAAACCTGGAGCTGAAGAAGACGCTGGCAGGTCTGAGGTACGAGAGGGAAGACTTACAGGACCGGCTGAACAGCAAGAACCAAGACATGGCCTCACGTCTCAAGGAGCTGAACCTGGAGCTGCAGGAGAGACGGGAGGAAATCACCGCCGCCATCTCAGACAATAAGAACCTCCTGAAGGAGAGGGACGAAGCAAGGACTAAAGTTGAGGAGGCAGAAGACAGACTTAAAGACGCCGAGGCCTGCAACGAAGCTGCTTCTAAGAACTATGAGGAGTTGGAAGAAAAGCTGCGGGCGAAACAGAAGGAAGTCGACTCTATGACTCAAGAACTTGCTGAACTCAAGTTGGACGGACGTAAGCTGAGAGACAAACTCGAGACTGCGGAGTTAGAGACGTGCTCGCTAAGGGAGCAGCTAAACAAGTCACAGAACTTCAGCAGACAACCTGGGCTGAGCCCAACATCTTCTCTTGCTCTACAGCGAGAAAACGTCCACCTCAGGCAGAAACTGGAGACAGCTTACGAGGAAATACAGGTTCTTAAAGACGCCTTGCAGCTGGAAGACTCGACGGCGGGCTCGGTGAAGAGTGTAGACAGCGTCTCCAGTTCTGCGTCTTCCATGAACGCAGAGAAGGAAAACCTGAAGCTGCGACACAAGTTGGGCTTAGCCTCGAACGAGATTGAGTCGCTGAGAGAACAGCTGCAGTTCGAACAGTCTCTGGGAACCGTCCCCTCAACTCTGTCTCAGGGAAAACTCAAGGAACAGGAGAATAGAAAACTGAAGGACAAGATCTCCTCACTGACTTACGAACTAGAGACACTCAGGGACAAACTACATCGTGCAGAAGAGCCCCCTAGCAGCAGTTTGGAGAAGGACAATGCAGAGTTGAGGCAGGAGCTCAGTGCAGCCAAGAGTGAGATTCAGTCTCTTCACGCTACAGTTGAGAGATACAAGCTAAACCGTGAGGAGGTACAGGACAGCGTTAAGGAGCTCGAGACGGCTCTTGAAGACGCTCACAAGGAGCAGCTGGTCCTTCAGAAGGAGATGATGGCCCTAAAGGAGCAGTACAGCAAGGTCAAGAAGGAGTTGAAGGTCACAAGGAAACAGAACAAGGACGGAAGGACTTACGATTCTGACTCACAGAGCGATGTGTCTGTAAAATCGGTGCCTCCGTCAAGTAGTGAGTACCTACCTCTTCCCGGTGACAAGGAGGCCAGCAGTCCTTACTCCAAACTCTACCACAAACTTAGACAGACCATTGAGAAGACTGGACCACCTGCCAGTAAAGGGGGCGTGGGTCTCCCCTCACCGTTCAAGGTCTCACAGAAAGAACAGGACATAAGTGTAGGTGGCTCCAGGGATGGGGATAGAACGTCGGGAGGAGACGCTGATGTCAACAGTAGAGTAGTTTTTACTGATAGCAAAACAGCAACGACAAATGCAGACACAACTTCTAGCAGGGATCCTTTTAAAACATCAGATCACTATAACGAGTACAGCAGGGATGAAAGAAAGGATGATAATTATTCCTACAGTTACTTGAGTAGAGATGGCAAAGTGTGGGACTATGATGATGAAAGCGAGCACTCTTTGAAAATGTCAACACTAGAATCTCGGCCAACAAAATTGTCAAGAGAAGCAGAGGATAAAGTATCAACAAATGACCTTGACTTGATGTCATCTTGCTCACAAGAGGGAAATGATGACCTTCAAAAGACCTTGGAGAAATACTCAAGGTCATGGATGTCTCAAGGGCACTATGACTCACCTTCCTACTCCAGAACATGGGATGATCAAGGTGACATCGCTAAAAATCTTGACCTTGAATTCAAGGGCAGTGAGGGTGGGGAGGGGGGCACGGGTCACCGGGGAAGGACTGATGCAGTAAAAAACGGCGATATAGAAGTAGAAACAAACAGCAAAGCCAGTACTGCTGACCAGTGGTCTTACAAAGACAATATTCACAGTCAGAAAACAGAATGGAACAGTGGTTTACCAGATGTTAGCGACAGCTTGTCAGATGCTGACATGTCCGCTGGGTATAACGCAGACAAAATGGCCACCGTTCAGTGGGACGGAGACTACAGAACTGAGACAGTGTCTTTAACAGACAGGAAGGAAGCCCACGTTGCTTCAGGTGTTGAAGGAACAACGGATATTCCCAACGGACACATGGATGATGAAGTTGATTGCTCTCGGCAGAACAGGGAAGACCCCAAATTGAAAGACAAGCTGCCATGTGTGCCTGTGAAGGTATGTGCAGACAAACTCACACTACTTGATCACAATATTGGCATGTAGATGATACCAGATAAAGTGTAAAATAAGAAATAAAAGTAATATTTGAAGTCAAAGTAGTGAGAATGATTTAGCTTTGGGCTACAAAGTCAAAAATACATATTAAATCTATTGATTGATGGAGTGATTGATTGATTATTGGTTGCAGGTGCCCGAGGTTCTACCGGATCTGTCCGCCCCTCCTCAGCTGACCCCAGAACAGCGAGACTACGCCAACAGTCTGATTGAGAAGTACCTGAAGATGAGCCCAGTCCGCTACAGCCTGCAGACGACCTCCAGTAACCCTGACTCCAGGACAGCTTCAGGGGAGGAGGCGGCTGAGAAATAGGGTACAGTACTCACGGTGGGTTGTACTTATTTATACAGCCAGTGGAAGACGAAACGCACTTTATTTCAAACTGTTCATTTCATGATAATGCACGAAATGAGTTGTCTATTCAGACCACTAAAATCTATCCGAATTTCTCTAAGCTTACAGACAAAGAAAAGACTATTCTTCTTTTAACTACCAAAAACCCACAAATTATAGAAAAGGTTGGACATTACGTCTTCCATTGCTTACAAAAGAGAAGTCAAACCCTTCACTAGTTACAGACAATTACGTTTGTATAATTTAGATAAGCAGCTTTTATACCTATTTTGTACCCTGTTCTTTTATGTATGTTATTTGCATTAAGCCTTTGGGCATGAATTTGCAATTAACTTATTATTATTATTAACTACCCTGTGATAGGGGAGGGGATGGCTGAAAAATAAGGCAACAGATTCTGTCATGGTTCACGTTAGAAAATGCATCATGTGAGGGTCTGCATGCCTTTTTCCCTGAGGTGTAGCAAGCTATTTCACCAGTGACACCACATGTAGGGCACAACCTTCTCTCCCCTAAGCAAAATGTCCACAAGTCACAGCGGAGCATCAACTTTTTGGTTGTGAAGAACTTTGTAAATTATATCATCTTTCTATTTTTCAGGTCAGGGAAAAAAAAAGGAAAGTAATCTCGATCCAGTTTTAGCTCACTGAAGAGCTAATCTTCCACTGGTCGTGACAGAGAAGAAGACAGACGCTATGTACAATATTTACAGGTTCATTGTACCGGGAAATTCCCCTAGCTCTTTTCGAATAGCACAATGAACAGTGGACCACGGCTTAACGTCCCGTCCTAAGGACTGCGATCTTTTCCGGTAGCGTGCATGTCGGGTGAGCGACACAGCCGGGATCGAACCCCGGGCTTCTAGTTCCAGAGGCAAGATCGCTAACCACTGGACTACGCACGCTACACTGGGGATGTCAGCATATCCTGGTCCATCTACTTTCACATGGGGAAGTGGTGCCGATATTTAAACTTAAGTTCAGAAGATTTGTGTATGTATGATTATTGTATAAATGCCGTCCAGAGAAGAAAAGTATAAGATGGTGTGGATAGTATTTGTAACCCTATCCTTGTGGAGGATACATTGTGTTAAATTCCTTTTGGTATCAGGGATAGGGCTAAAAAGAAAATATGAAATTAACATTTCCCCCTTTTCTTCTTCCTGCAATTGAAGGCAAATTGCAGTAATGAATCATGACTGAAAAGCAGTAAAAACCTTTGATCAGTCTTGTATAACTCTATCATTAAGTATACCTTTGTCCTTGTATAGTACTGTACAAAGTACATTCATGCATATGTATTAACACATATGTATAGGACAAATAGGTTACTAGATGCTGTCAGTGTTTTAGGATGTTTTCTTGAACACAACCATGTTCTTCTTCTTACTTGCTAAGGCCACACCAATTTAATTTCTTGGTTAACGGATTTTTATTTTCCCCAAAAAAATCATGGAAACAGAAGACTGGCCCAGCCTTCTGTTTTCATGATTTTTTTTTTCTAAAATTTTTTTTTGGGGAAAATAAAAATCCGTTAATCAAGAAATTAAATTGGTGTGGCCTAAGTTGGTGTTAGTTCTTCTGCTACCTTCCGATCATGACTATCTGACGAGGAAATTACGTTGGCAAATAAGATTAAGATGAATATCTTTTTTGTGAACAAGGAAACACTACTCTGTACAAATGTAAGTGTCCTGTCATACAAAGAAATGTATCTGTTGTAGAGTGGGGGATACCAGCAACTTTGTGTTTGTCTGTACATGTATTTATAAGTCTTTGTGTAAAAAAAAAGTGCTTTTTCCTCAATAATTTGAATATGTTACAATTGGTGCCTTGTCTTGCCTTACAGCGTTCAAACCAGTTTTGTATGACTCTACAATGCCAGTGTTAGGCCACAGCAAGTAAATTTTATGGATGACATCAGCGCGCGCATTGATTTTTGCCTAATTTTGAAATGAAAAACAATAATTTTTTACCCTTTCGCAATGGTCAATGACTCAGGAGACTGCCGTGCCCAGTGTACGTGAAACCTTGTCTCTGCGTTCTTGATGTGCTATACAAACCCGGATCTAAATTTGGAATGATTCTAATGTTGACATCAGTGTTAGACTGTTAGTTACTGTTTTATTCAATACAGGGATTAAATGTTTTATCGCTTTAATTCTTCTTACATGCTTTATGATATTCAAGTTTGAAAATGTGGATATCTTGTTTTTTTGCCTGCCTTGTTTTTTTGCCTGCCTTGTTTTTTTCGCCTGCGCGCACTAAATTTGGAGTCTGCAGTGGATGTCATCCATAAAATTTACTTGCTGTGCAAACACAGTACAGTTGAGAGTATGTTAACATAACTCAAAACATACAAATGTACTATATAATTTAATACCATAAAGGACATGTTTTACAAATGAAAGAACAGATGAAAGAACTGAAACAACAGCCACACAAATTTACAAGTGCTTCAATATCAATTTGTACATCTTTGATGATATCAATTTAGATAAGACCCATACATCAAAAGTTGTACTGTATTTGTCTTAACAAGGGACGATTCCACATCCATGCCAAGTCAAAGATCTGACTATACTACATGTATATCTTAATGTTACTGTATCTTTATATTGTGTATTTGTACAAATATACAAATATTTATTCATGCTACAAGTTTGCAAGAGTGTGCAGTGCCAGTGGTGTTAGTGTGTGAAATAGTTCTGATGTGTATTGTGGGAAGTGTAAGAATACTTTCCAATCATGTTCTCATACAAATGCATGTATGAAAATTAAAGAACCAGGTACTTAGTTGTAAAATCATGGCTTTAAACTGATTATGTAGTCCTCTTGCCAAATCTTACACCTAACAATTTTCCTGCACCAAAGCAGTACATATTTTCAGTTCTCATATGTTACAATACACAGAGAAGTGAATCCACCCTCTGCAAAAATAGCACATGCCGCTAGAGCAATGGTAACAACAAGCATTGCAAAGTTGCTGCACATGTGGAACATACCATTCGTAGATGTAGGTGGAGTAATATTTCTGTCAAGTGCCCAAATTTGAAAGGAGGACTTTGGAGCGTATTTAGAGTAAGAGTTTTGTGCCAAACTATAGAGTTTTTGTTGTGATGTCTCCATGGTGACCAGGTTGCTAAGCAACAGTAGAATAATCGCAGACGAGTGTGACTTGCTTTACATTATTTAATACCTTCAAACTTTCTTTGTGTGTTACTTTATGTAAAGAGAATAAACAAATGTTCCAAATTATTTGGCTGTGTTCTCTATTCATATTATGACAGTCATGCGATCGATTCCCCGTCGAATGAAAGACTAAAAACATGTACTTTAGTATAGATATATATTTAAAAGTTAATGTCAAATTTACCAACAAGAAACAAGCGAGAATCATCCGGACGTCCAGTGTGTTTCAAAATTCAGGCGAAGCAGAAAATTGCTTTCCAGAGAAAGAAGTACGTTAACAAGAAGTTCACAAGAAAAAAATGGCACTTTCAAATTGAATACTAGTAATCATGTAATCCGGATGTAGAAGCAGAAAACGTATTTTAACTTTAATTAATGTGCTAGCTCCTTTTTATCATCATCATCATCTTGTAACCCGGATGTAGAACCAGAAAACGTATTTTAACTTTAATTTAAGTGCTGGCTCCTTTTCATCATCATCATCATCATCATGTAGCCCGGATGTAGAACCAGAAAACGTATTTTAACTTTAATTTAATTGCTAGCTCCTTTTCATCATCATCATCATCATGTAGCCTGGATGTAGAACCAGAAAATGTATTTTAACTTTAATCTAAGTGCTGGCTCCTTTTCATCATCATCATCATCATCATGTAACCCGGATGTAGAAGCAGAAAACGTATTTTAACTTTAATTTAAGTGCTGGCTCCTTTTCATCATCATCATCATCATCATCATGTAGCCCGGATGTAGAACCAGAAAAGTATTTTAACTTTAATCTAAGTGCTGGCTCCTTTTCATCATCATCATCATCATCATGTAACCCGGATGTAGAAGCAGAAAACGTATTTTAACTTTAATTTAAGTGCTGGCTCCTTTTCATCATCATCATCATCATCATGTAGCCCGGATGTAGAACCAGAAAACGTATTTTAACTTTAATTTAAGTGCTAGCTACTTTTCATCATCATCATCATCATCATCATGTAACCCGGATGTAGAACCAGAAAACGTATTTTAACTTTAATTTAATTGCTAGCTCCTTTTCATCATCATCATCATCATCATGTAACCCGGATGTAGAACCAGAAAACGTATCTTAACTTTAATTTAAGTGCTAGCTCCTTTTCATCATCATCATCATCATGTAACCCGGATGTAGAACCAGAAAACGTATTTTAACTTTAATTTAAGTGCTGGCTCCTTTTCATCATCATCATCATCATGTAGCCTGGATGTAGAACCAGAAAATGTATTTTAACTTTAATCTAAGTGCTGGCTCCTTTTCATCATCATCATCATCATCATGTAACCCGGATGTAGAACCAGAAAACGTATTTTAATTTTAATTTAAGTACTAGCTCCTTTTCATCATCATCATCATCATCATCATGTAGCCCGGATGTAGAACCAGAAAACGTATTTTAACTTTAATTTAAGTGCTGGCTCCTTTTCATCATCATCATCATTATCATCATCATGTAACCCGGATGTAGAACCAGAAAACGTATTTCAACTTTAATTTAAGTGCTGGCTCCTTTTCATCATCATCATCATCATCATCATGTAGCCCGGATGTAGAACCAGAAAACGTATTTTAACTTTAATTTAAGTGCTGGCTCCTTTTCATCATCATCATCATCATCATCATCATCATGTAACCCGGATGTAGAACCAGAAAACGTATCTTAACTTTAATTTAAGTGCTGGCTCCTTTTCATCATCATCATCATCATCATCATCATGTAACCCGGATGTAGAACCAGAAAACGTATTTTAACTTTAATTAAAGTGCTGGCTCCTTTTCATCATCATCAACATTATCATCATCATGTAACCCGGATGTAGAACCAGAAAACGTATCTTAACTTTAATTTAAGTGCTGGCTCCTTTTCATCATCATCATCATCATCATCATCATGTAACCCGGATGTAGAACCAGAAAACGTATCTTAACTTTAATTTAAGTGCTGGCTCCTTTTCATCATCATCATCATCATGTAACCCGGATGTAGAACCAGAAAACGTATTTTAACTTTAATTAAAGTGCTAGCTCCTTTTCATCATCATCATCATCATCATGTAACCCGGATGTAGAACCAGAAAACTTATTTTAACTTTAATTAAAGTGCTAGCTCCTTTTCATCATCATCATCATCATCATCATCATCATCATCATCATCATCATCATGTAGCCCGGACGTAGAACCAGAAAATGTATAACTTTAATTTAAGTGCTGGCTCCTTTTCATCATCATCATCATCATCATCTAGAAACTCTACTTTTCTAAACCCCCATCTTTATGTAGCCCGGATGTAGAAGCAGCGTGGAATCTCAGGATTGAGCGTTTTCATGCTACTTATAACATGTTTCACTTGTTTATTTGTTTGCTGAATAATGATATAAATCAGGAAAGTGAATATAAGTCAAAGACAATGAGAGTATTTTGATACCAGCCTTTTTATTCATGAGTGATTGACAGATTTCATTTTCTTTCTTTTTGATAACCATTCTAACAGGAATAAACAACAATTTCTCATTACGTTTTGATTAATCATATTTTACTCGATTACATTACTCTATCAATTACTCAATAATACAATTTCCAGGCTAACCCGGAAGTGACTTCCGCGGGCACTTTTCTGAGAGACATATCTTAACAATCTTTCATCCCCTGCGTAAACTTTTTACATTGTCACAGCCTCCGTACTACGAACTACAAGTGTGGTAAGTTTGAAGGTCCAGAGATTTTCCCTTTTCTCACGGAGATCTTGAAATTAAAAATCTCTGTGCGTAAAAGTGCACCGCCCCGACCCGTGCGCACATAATATGCCATTGTTTTATCATTGTTAGTAGCGTCTCATCATGTGAATCTGTCCATCGTGATATTCTTGCTCTGCTGCCAATAAGTTATCACTCAGACATAGTTTTAACATCGTGTCTTTAACGATGATTATCCAACCTGCGTCTGCAGTAGAAGGTTGACATTTTGAATCCTGTTTCTGTTGCTCCCTTGAGCTTCATGCTGGAAAATCTTGCAGCCCTTAGTCTACTACTCATTGTACCTCAAAAGACTATCATGGTAACTTGCCTATTTCAGAGCAGGACATGTTCATAGGCTCGATAGCCCCGGGCATGTGGAAACGACGATCGAGCCAGTGCATGTCGTCGTGTGCTTGCGCAATCGGACTATCGCCATTTGTCTCTGCTTAATTATTGGTCTTCTAGATTATCAGTCTGTACATAAATACATTATGTTTGAAAGCATTTCTTGACTCAAATTTGGCCCTATCGGGACAATGAATTTTTCCAAACTTGTTAGACCCTGCCTGTTCATTTTGGCCTCCCCGTTATGTCCAAACTGAGTGAAAAATCAGATTTTCTGTGATTAACACTGCGCTGACATACTTGACAAGCACATTCCCGATTTCTGCCATTTACAAAATTCAATACAATATAAACCTTGGGCATGTATCAACACTATTGTTAAGGCAGCCTTAGGTATGGTGCCTCTAATACCATGTATCTATACAAGACAGATAATATAAAAGCCTGAACATTTTGGGTTTAACCGTCTGAAAGGTTTGTTTGAATTGTTTTTATCACTGGGTGGCTTTGGTCCTGAGGATACACTTGCTTTGCCATAGCCAAAGCTTCTATGAGGACTCTGTCAGATGTCCTTAAATCACCAAGGCTGTACAAAGCTATGCCCAGGTTGTTAAGTAATTTGGCAATGTCAGGATGTGCAGTTTGCTGACCATAGACATCCCTGTACATCTTCAGTGCCTGTTCATAGTAGACGACTTCTATCTTGTATTCACCAAGGCTACCCCAGACTGACCCCAAGTTCATGAGTGAATTAGCAATGGCAGGATGTGCTGACGTCTCACCGTAGATATGTTTGACCATTTGCAGTGCTTGTTGATGGTGGTTGATTGCTTTCCTATATTTGCCCAGCCTACCCCAGGCTCCACCCAGGTTGTTGAGTGATGTGGCAATTGCAGCATGTGATGCTTGTGGACCATAGATATCCCTTTTCATCTGTAGTGCCTGTTCATGGTACTTATAACGGCTTTCCTGTGATGACCTAAATCACCCCAAGCTCCACCCAGGTTGTCCAGTGAGTGGGCAATAGCAGGATGTGCTATCTGACCATAGGCACGTCTGAACATTTGAAGTGCCTGTTCATTGTAGCTGATTGCTCTCTTGTAATCACCCAGGTAATTCCATGCTGACCCCAGGTTGTGAAGTGAGTTGGCAATCTGAGGATGTGCTGTTTGCTGTCCATAGATATCAATTTTCATCTGTAGTGCCTGTTCATTGTAGCTTACTGCTCTCCTGTATTCACCCAGATGACCCCAGGCAGCACCCAGATTGCCAAGTAAGCAGGTAATACCAGGATGTGCAGCAGTCTCACCATAGATTCTCTTCTTCACTTGTAGTGCCTGTTCAAAGTAGCCGATTGCTTCTCTGTAGTCACCTTTATGATTGCAGACTGTCCCCATGTTGTTGAATGATGCGGCAATATCAGAACGTGCTGTTTGATGACCATAGTCATAGATATTGCTGTACATCTGTTGTGCCTGTTTGTGGTAGCTGCATGCTCTCCTGTATTCACCCAGACTACACCAGACTACACCCAGGTTGTCCAGTGATTTGGCAATGTCAGAATGTCTCTGTCCATAGATACTTTTGCTCATCTGAAGTGCCTTTTCATGATAGCTGATAGCTGTTTTACTATCACCTAGACGGTCCAAAAGTATCCCTATGCTGTTCAGTAATGCAGCAATTTCAGGATGTACTGCACCTTGACCATAGATACTCCTGTTCATCTGCAGTGCATGTTCATAGTATCTGATTGCTTTCCCATATTCACCCAGATCGACCCTGGCGTTCCCCAAGCTGCTAAGTAATGTGGCAATGTCAGGATGTGCTGTAGTCTGACCATAGACTCTTCTGCACATTTTAAGTGCCTGTTCAAAGTAGCTGATTTCTTTCTTGTAATCGCCCAGACAGCCCCAGGCTAACCCTAGGGTCCCAAGTGAGGCGCCAATGTCAAGGTCATGTGTTGTTTGCTGACCATAGCCGTTCCTTATCATCTGTAGTGCGTGTTCAAAGCAGTTGATTGCTTTCCTATAATCACTTTGACGATACAAAGCTAACCCCAGTGTTATGGCAAATATCGGATCTACTGTACTCTCACCATAGATACTCCTTATTTCTAAAATCTGTTTAAGGTAGCTGATTGCTTTCCTTTGATTTCCAATCCTGCCATAGGCTTCAGCCAGGTTGTTCAGTATGACTGAAATCTCAGAATGTGCGATACTCTGTCCATTGACTTTCCCATACATCTTGAGTGCCAGTTCATAGTAGCTGATAACTTTGTGATAATCACCGAACATAAAATTAGCATGTCCAATATCGCAGAGCAGCAGCATAATCTCCTCAGATTCAGTTCCATCAGCTGTCTCTAGGGCCTTGTGGTAGTAGCTGATAGCAAGCCTACATTTGCCTAACTGGTGGTACATCAGTCCTTGTACTCTTGGAGAATTATCATAGAAACTAGAGAATGACTGTAGGTCTGGATTCTTTCCAAACCATTTAGACAAAACATGTTTAAGAGGAACTGCTGTATAATAGTATCTGAAAAGCTGATTTTCATTTGTTAAATGGAAAATTGGTTTCAACGAGCTTGTTTGTACATTGTTTATTTCATAATCATTCGTCTTTAGGGATGATTCCTGTTGATTTAGAATTGTTTCCATTGAGGCCAAAGCTGACATATTTTCCTTCTGTCCACCATTTGCAATGTATGTCCTGAGCCTGAGTTCTGCTGAGATACTGGTAAGCACTGTCAGGTGGTGTGCATTGTTGGGACTTATTACTTCTTCGTTTTCCATACTTTCTATAGTCTCCCAAACAGTGGTAGGTACAATGCACGAAGACAGTGCTAAGCAGTCCACTGCTACAGCTGGGAAGCGATAGAGCTCTTTCTTCACGTCAATCAGCCTTGCTGTAATTGTTTCCCTATTATTCCATCTTTTGAGATTTTCCCTAAGCATCTCTTGTGCCAGTTGTTGAGCAATTTTACCCCCATCAGCTTGCAGTATTTTCCCTATGATAGCCATGTATGTGTCAATCAGCTCCTGCTCCCCTGCTATCAGGCATGGGTTTCTCAAGATAGTGGCAAGATGATATCCTTCCTTTAGGTAGAATGTGACATCCTTTTGAAGTATTGAAGCCATGTTGTTTGGGGTACAGATGAGTTCGCTGGGTAGTTTGTCCACAGTTTCTGGCCTGCCCAGTGGAGTCTTGCTTGCCTTTGGCATGGAACCATCAAATGCAAACCCACGTGGTGTAACTGAATCATAGTACCAGTTGTCAAGTGGATCCTCAGAGTAGAAGTCATTGAGAGATTTTATTCCCAGTGCTGGGAGAATGGTTTCTCCTAGGTTGACCACCTTGAGGTGTAGATAGTGAGTGAGGTTGCGGAAATACACAAGATATTCTTCACTTTCTTCTTCCACCAAGATGGCAAACTCCAGATCTGAGTATTGAGTAACCAGTCCTGTTGCCTGTGAACCCAAACCTATCAGGGCATATTTACAGGGAGGGGGACCCATTAACCCAATACACTCTTCTACAAGCAGACTGATGAACTCCTTCCTTTGTTGTGCAATGTCCTCAAACAAGTACCTGACAGCCTGAGCTCGTTTTGCCTCTATCTCTTTGACACATGGCTCATCCTCATCATGTACATAGGGATCCAGCCGCTGGTCAATGCTTTTCATCTCCAGCTTGATCTGGTCCCGCATCTCCTTCAGCTGTTTCCTGTGGTTTTGTGTGTTCTCATAGCTTACATTACAATTAATATCTAAGATACGATTGCAGAATGATTTCTTTACTTCTTCAATAGCTGTTGCTATGTTACTATTCAGGACTTGATCCTCTGACCTGGCTATTGCTGCATTAAGGAGTGCTGCTGCTTTGACAAAGTCTCCCCCGTCTCTTGCCTGCTGACCTCGCTTACTGTAGACATCCCCCAACTTGCATAGGGGCTCCACCTCTTTCTGGTACTGCTGGGCTGTGGGATCTGGGGGGAAAGGAACTCAAAGTTCAACATACCTCCTAGTTGTTAGAACTCTAATGCAAGACCATGTCCTAAAATCATGAACTGGATGTGTGTATTGATGATATTGTAATTAAGCCAAGGGGAAATTGGCAACAGAATATTTACCTAAGTTTCCCCCTTACCTGGTACGTGTACCGTCTTGAGTGCAGCTGCAAAATGCTTCTCTGCTGAGTCCAGGTCTGCCCTGGCAAGGGATGATTCACCTTTCGTCAAGTTGTCTTTGTACTGACTAAAAGAAAAGGCAGGACTAAGCATGTTAAAGCAAGGTGACTCCTTATCATAATCATTATCATGATACTGCTTTATCAAAGATAAAGATACTCTTACTAATTTAATACAACATGTCAATCTGCCATTTCGTCCATATTCCAATAGTCATTGTTTTAGAATAGTCGAGTATTATTGTGTTGATTCCTCTTTTTATTGTTGGTAACATTTTACCATGTTACATATTTTGATAAATAAAGTTCATCCATTCTGAAGCTGAAGGTACCCCCACCTAAGTTTGTCTGGATGAAGATGATGGTCCTGAGTGACGTCAGTTCCTGTGATGATCCCAAACTGGTGTCCCACAAATGGTCTTCTTTGTATAGATTTATGTGATGTCAACCGCTGCAAAATTCAATCCACAACAGTTAGAATTGTCTGTCTTTGCACTTTTGCATGTACCTCTATATACATATATACATATATACATATATACATACATACATACATACATACATACATATGTATGTATGTATGTATGTATGTATGTATGTATGTATGTATGTATAACGTTATATATATATATATATATTTATATATATATATATATATATATATATATATAAAGTGAGATAGATAGATAGATAGATAGATGGATAGATAGAGATAGATCAACCTACTCTACTCACCCTTCTCACTGCACCCCAGATCTTCACCATGTACAAGACACGTTGGTGCAGAGTCTGTTTAATCCCAGGATCCTCACATCTTGTCAGGGCCTTGCTGTACATGGCAGCTGCCTCACAGAACTGGGAAACCTCAGACGTTTTCTTGCCTTTCTCGAGGTAGAAGTCTCCTAGAGATTTCAAAACCTCAAACTCCAATAATGCATCACCGTTTTGAATTGCAGTCACCAATGTTTCTATGTACGTCTCCTCAAGAGAGTGCCAGGGTTTACCAACTCTTCTGTCTAATTTGTCACAAATTTCTGCCACCCTTAAGACATTGCTTTCAGCAGTGCCCCTGTAGTCTGGTGACTGATACTTTGGAGTATAGCCCTGTAGCAGTTGTCTGGAGAGTTTTTCCATGTAGCCAATACGATGTTCCAGTGTTTGTCCAATGTCTGGATCTCTGCTTTGCAGTAGAGCTGTAGTGTACATGGCAGCAGCATACAGGGCAGCAGCATTGTCAAACTCTGCTGATTTCTTAGCAAGCTTGCCTTCCTTAAGATGCAGGTCTCCAAGACTTTTCAGGACTTCTACCTCCATAAAGAGATCCATACAAAGAATGGCTTCTCTCAGTGCACAACCATAGCTGACTTCTTGGCTGTGCTGACTCTTAAGGCAAAGCTCCAAGTTCTGTAACTTGTCTGCCAAGCTGGTCATATTGATGTCAGGCATTTTTGCATTCTTGCCAGGATCATCTACCTTATAAGCTTTAAAGAAAGGACAATTTGTTAATTTAGACAACTAGTCAATGTTACTTTGAGACATTTGTGTTTTGTCATATAGCAGGTCACATGGTTAGATTGGTAACATGGTGGCTTTAGGTTACAAAAAAAATTAGGCAGTAGAGGCAAAAACAGTTTTAAACTTTTTGACCTACACAAGGGAGTGAAACCATCTAAATAGCCTGACTACCTACAAGTGTCCATGTGAATACACACTATGACATACAAGTGTTTGTTAACCCCTATAGCCCATGTTATGCTACGGATCATGGAAAAATGACCCAGCCCCGCCTGGTAGTTTATGAGCTGTTTTTTTTTTCACTTCTGGGCGTGACCCATATGTGGTCTCGCAGGATACCCTGCAGATACCGGGCTATTTTTTGGCACGGCCTGGCCCCAGGAAATCTCGAACTCACAGTTAAAATCAACCCGTCAACAAATAGACTCTGTCAGCTAATTGTGAAAACACTGAGGGGTACACCCTCCCACCCCCAGTATCGTAGCATAACTTGTCAGGATGAACAAACTTGTCCAAATCTCACCAGGGTGTCTGATACTCCACAGCTGTAAACCTGCCTGGGTAGAGAGAAGAGACTTTCTCCTTGTACTGAAAAAGTTCTGAGTTTAACTCTGACTTTGCCTGTACCATTGCCAGGATTTCCGTTGACTCATGCCTTAGTAACACCAACAGACTTCTCATGTGACAAAGACATCTGACTGGGGACAAAGGAGAGCTACTAGTATTACCTCACATGTTTACACCTTAGCCCTCAGTTCAATGACTGTCAGTTCCTAAATAGCTCTGTGTTGGTTCAACTTACAGAATGTTTGCTGTCTTCAGTGTAAAATATTTGGGACTTCTGCCGCTTCCCCTCACTTTCCTAAGGTACCCTACATTTCAAATATGACATCCGTAGCTTTAAGGGTAAGGGAAATACAAGTGTCTGTATGAATTATGCAAACAAGGTACTCATTAGCATAATTGTTGAAAGACTATTCGGTGGCATTTCCACTTACCTCCAATCAGGATCCAGGTGTTTTATGTCTGTTTTTGGAACATTTAATACTCTTCTGATTAAGAGTTTCATTTGTTGTAGTTTGACATATCATTCTTCATTAGTTGGTTCTCAGCAATCCTAGACATGCAGTTATCTCCAAGCAGATGTTGGGGGAGGGAAGCTAAACAGTTACGTATTCCTATCTGTCCCTTTCTGTGTCAAAGGCATTTTCTGAACGTTTTTATGGCCAAGCTTTTTCCTTCACAACAACTTGGCTTTTTTGGCCAAGTTGTGATGGGTGCACGTAAAAAGAACTGATCAGCCATAAAACAATGTTCCAACCCAACATCTGCTTGGAGTTAGTTTCCTAGTAGACATGATAAATATCTATTATATTACAATAACAATAAAGACAATAAGACAACAGGACCAAACTATATGATGTAATAAAAAGTCTTTTTTTTTATTTACATGGTGGGCACATAATACAATCTGTGTAATTAACACAAATTAGTTCAGTTATAAATACAATAAGAAATATCATACTCTTAAGGAACCAATTGAAGCTACACATATCTACGAAAAAGATGACTATGTACACTTTTTTTATACTGAGGTTCGGAACTCCTATTGCCACACTGTACAATGGTGAGATATCTATAATGGGACAAGGACATTGGGGGGAAGGCGACCTCTCATTGGTTACTACAATGTCCAATCAGGCGCTTTCACAGCAATCTAGAGAACTCTCATTGGTTATCATAACATCCAATCAGACGCTCTCAAATCGGCATGGCTATCAGAAAAGAATGTCATTGGTTTCCATAATATCCAATCAGTAACTGTATCTGGCTGCATGATTTATGTCAAAAGTTACCATGGAGACTGTTGCTATGGTAACCGATTCATGGTCCTTCCCCCATACATACAACACTACGAAACCCGTTGGATGCAGTGAGAACTGTACACACACACACATATAGGACATGGCTTGGAATGGAACAACCTTTCACCCCTGTGGAATAGAACACTTGGGTGGAAGCCATTTTGGAATGGTGTCGCGTGGAATGAAGGTCAAAGTACAAAACCCATCAGGCATGGTTGGTGCGTTAACGATACACAATGGCGTACGACACATGGCGTTACATCAATACTACAGGAACGATGTTGATATACAAAAATATGTTAATGCTCTAGCAGTTTGTTTCATATATCACAAGCATCGTGCATCCCTCTCGATGGGGTGGCAAAGGGTCCTTCTAAGGTTTTCACACAGATTTTTAAAACCTGTGTAACATATAACATACCTGTGAAATCTTGTGCTTAGTGCAGAGTAAAATACGTGCAACTAGACTTTCCACTTAAACAATTACAATATGGCAAAATAAAGGGTTTGACAGTAGCGGGCCGCCGAAATCTACAAGCTACGAAAATGCAAAATCAAATAGTAGTGCTAACGAACGGAACATAACGAGATATCAACAAGGTACAATTGGACATAGTAAATATAAACAAACTGATTGTCACGAATAAATAATATCAACTCTTTGTCTTTCCGATACAATTTAACATCACAGGAACATTTTTTTCCTTCACAACTTCCCTGCACTTCAAAACCCTGAATTCTAACTCCACAGCTGACCATGGTTCTCTCTCATTTTATTACAAACATACACTTGTACAATCCTTATTTCGTAGGAACAGCTAACATCTTGTTTTAAAATGGTCCTTTTTGCGGACAGCAACCATTATGAAAACCGACATTACCTATTGTTTAAAAACTGCGGGAAAATGTGCATTTAATAAATAGTGATAAAAATGTACAATTGCATTTGCAGGGTTCCCCTCTGGCTGGTACATTTTGTATAACTGACTCTACAGTACCAGGAGGCTGAAGCACATCTAACATTACGTCCTCCAGAGCATTGCATTGGGAATATCTCGCACTGTACACAAATCTTCAACAACGTCGTCATGGACTAAAAATGTCGTGTTTGCAAGTCGCTTCCTTTACGATCTAATCAACCCTACAGACTTGGGACAGGTAAACAACAGGTGAGACACACACCTGTCCAGTACAGGTGACAAAACTTTGCTGTGTTTGTTTCAATCCACCTGCCTTTCTTTTAAGAAAATACAATACAAACCAGAATCAGCATTGTATGTTCTTCGCATCAGCACGGCACTGGTTGCTATGTCAACAGTTGCTATACCGATAGTTGCTATGTATGACCATGAACTCAGGCTCAACTCTAGATACGTTTTTTCCTCATTTTTCAAATTTTCTTAGAGACTTTGAGGTGCTTCATGGTTAGTTATAAAGTCTTTGACTTGGCATGCGGAGTACAGGTTTCCGTGGTTACGGTTTCCGCGGCTATGGCTGCTTAGCAACCGTGCCGCGGGCGCCTCCACATGTTGTGTGCGGTGCGTAGCGAGGCGGCGTCTATGCTACGAGCGGTGTGCTGACTCCTGATTCGATGAGGAGGCAGGCGTCGGAGCGACCCATGTCCTTCAGCACGAGGATGAGCTCCTCGATGGCCCGGTCGTCGCGGTTACGGGCCTCCCAGAGGTCCAGGATGTGGTCCGTGGGACTGGGCTTCGTCGCAAAGTAGTTGATGTACCTGTACATGTGGAGGGGAGAGACACGGGTTCAGTCACCAGTTGGGTTTAGATAAAACAAAAAATACAATCCATCATTGGCCTTTTAACCTTGTCCTGCTACCTAACCCCATAAGGCCACACCAATTTATTTTCTTGGCTAACGGAATAAAAAGATTTAAAAAAAAATGCTAGATTGGAAAAACAACATGAAAACAGAATCTCAGAGGAAAGTTTGTACTTTGGTGCACACAGTATCAGGGAGTGAACAGAGTCAGGTGCAAGTTTTCACCCCAGCCTTCTGTGTTCATGATTTTTTTTGTTGCTAAAATTAAAAATAAAAATCCGTTATCCAAGAAATTAAATTGGTGTGGCCTAACCAATGCAGACATGGTGCCAAACGGGTACCTCAGCCAGCTAAAGCTGCACATGTGGAGGGGAGAGACATGGGCTCAGTCTCCAGTTGGGCTTCGATAGAACCAAAGTTTGGTATCCAGTGTTGTATAGAAAATGCTTTGTAATGTGTAACGTGTGGTGCACGAAACCAGCTATTCCTGCCTAGTGCCTTGTTCTCGGACATTTTAAGGCAAACAGTTAGCGAGCACTGGAGCAGACATTGTAAAAGCAGAGGGCAGGGAGGAATACTTGACTATGATGCACTCCATGAAACTGACTGCACCAAGGCATAAACCTGGCTTTGTTTTGATCATGTTTCTCCAGTTTATCATACATTGTTGAAGAGATTCATCAGTCACGTGTAATAACAGTTACAAGAATATTCATCAATCAGTGACTTATAAAAGGTGACGAGATAGGCATCTCCAAATTTTCGATGTCTACTGTACATCTTGATCACGGATGGGAGCTGCCCAAGTCCTACTTACCCCTGCTCCGCAAGGAGGCGGGGGAGGCAGGGCGATCTTCACAAGTCTCGACCTAGTCTCGTGTTCTTGCGAGACTAGGTCATTCCGTGATCAAGATGTACAGTAGACATCGAAAACTTGGAGGTGCGTATCTCTTTACCTTTTATAAGTCACTGATTGATGAATATTCTTGTAACTGTTATCATATATTCTTTTTAAAATCAAAGACGCAACAAATCAAATTGGTGTTGCCTTAAAAATGAAAACTACAAAAAGAAGTTGGTCTGGTCTTATATAGGTGTTTCTGAAAATGGCATAACATTATAGTGCTGTGGAGTCCTTTTTATAAGACTAAAATACTTCCAAACCGCTCAAAATTCTACAGTCACATTTTAAGACAGAAATTGAGTATCAAGAATGAACAACAGAAACAAGAATTTGGTTTTCTTTTTCTGAAGGAAGATTCTTCTCACCTGTCGACCTGTAACCTCTTGGCCAGCCCTCGCCAGTCGTTGCCCTTGACATTGGGGATGTCCAGGCAGCCGCGTAAGCTGGCCCGCACCGCCGGGGGTAACCTGAAGACTTCTGCGGGCGTCTGGGGGGCCTTGGGGATGGCGAGGTCGCTCTCTGACCTCAGCAGGGCGGGCTCCCGCTTGTGCCTGAGGGACGGGGTCGTCTGTGGCATTCTCCCCTGGGGGTGGGGGAAATTAACACTTGTTTAGACATGTTATGGCGGAAACTTCAATACTTTGGGCATGTCACAAGAGCGGGCAACATCACCACCCACATACTGCAAGGAACGATCGATGGTAGGAGGATCCATGGGAGGCCAAGAAGGAGGTGGGGAGACGACATCCGTGACTGGACGGGTCTCCCACTGACGGACTGTACCCACAGAGCCAGAGACAGAAGAAAGTGGAGGAGGCTGATACTGGAGGCTACCATGGTCCCCGACCCTCAGGCATAAGGATGGGACTAGGTAAGGTAAGGTAAGACATGTCAACTTGTTTGTTTGTATTTATTCATATTTGTTGTTTGTATTCATGTTTGTATTGTATCATATAACCAGTAAGATGTCTCATGGCATTACATCTACAGTCAAACCTGCCCAAGGCGACCACCCGGCGGACCCAGCAAAAACGGTCGCGATGGACAGGTGGTCGCCATGAAGAGGATTCCACTCACATGTTTCCAGGTCGAGGTTTTCAAATACAGTACGTAAATGGATGGAAAATTATGTGAATTTAGACAGCATGACCCCCACCAGGTTCAATTCTCATTGACAGAAAGATCCTCCAAAAATTACATTTTCCGTTATCGTTGTAATAATTCTATGCCGCTACATCGTGTAAAAATTTTCGTCATAATTTTGACTACATAACAATGGTTGCCTCGATGATCTCGCAGCGCCCTTCTGCATTCACACGTTACATTAAAGGTCTTTCATTCATTAAATAGTCTCACACACACATGCACATCATCGGACAACTAAAGATGAAAACGGAACGGTGTGATTTCGTCGCGCCGCCAAGCTCTGTCAGTCTGCGACCGCATCGAAAGGTAAGTCAGTGCAGCAGAATGCACAGCGTCCAATAAAGGTTTGTGAGATTCATGGAAATAAAAAGAAAATGAGAATATTAATTTTCATCAATAACTAGAGTATTCGTTAATGTTCATACACAAAAGCATCGTGTTTTAGAAAGGTCAGCGGTACGCCAAATCCAAGCCGCGCCAAATCCAAGATGGCGTCGGGACCAAGGAACAACATTTCTCGCCCGATGTTTTACCCGCCGCGAAGTCATTTTTCGGCGGAATTTAGTAAGACACAGACACATTTTTGTTAAAAATACAAGAAATAGATTGTAATTTGTGTGAAATCTGACTTTTTGACGCCATGCACTACGTATTCGTTTTGAAAATTGAGTTTAAACCGAACTGAGTTTGCGGTAAACTATAAGATTACGATAGGCACAACAACATCACAAACATTTGTCTTTACAATGTTTATAGGGGGAACGTTTTATTAAAACACTTCATGGAGGAATCGGTGCAATAACATTGCTATTCCATATGTTTTTGTCCTTCAAAGTCTTGAAAACATTTCCGTGAAATCCGACAGCAAAATGATGCGATGTCACCACACGCTTGAAAATTAGGCGGCCGCCATGGGCAGGGATTGTGCTCTGTGCGGTCCCAATTCGTGGCGGTCGCGGTCGCGTTGGACAGGTGGTCGCCTTGGGCAGGCAGCTTAATGCTTGTGCCTATGGGGAAAATTTTCGGGACCGAGAAAAAGCGGTCGCCATGGCCAGGTGGTCGCGTTGAAAAGGTGGTCGCCTAGGCAGGTTTGACTGTATGTGCCTGAGAGAGGGGATGGTCTGTGGCATTCTCTCCTGGGGGTGGAAATTAACACTTGTTTCAACATGTCAAATTGTTGCTGTTTACTGTGTACTGCAGAGTGGAACTCTTTGCCTGCAGAGATGGTGGCTGCCCCCTCCCTGGCGTCTTTCAGGGACAGGGTGACCCACCTCCACTAGACCCAGCTAGACATGTACACTAGACACCTTCCCCCCGTCACAACTGGTACAGACAACAGAAACCATCCCAGCACCAGCACTACCCGTCAAGCGCAGCAGATTCATCAACATGTTGATGCTGGCTGCCTAACCCCAAAGAAAGAAGAAGAAGATTTAAGTTTGCATGGTTTTGATTTCGCAGTAGGGAGAATATGTTCGCTGTGGTTTTGAGTAAATAAACCATCTATTAGATAAACCATTCATGAAGAATACCCAAGACTCCTTCTTACCTCTCTGCTGACGCTTGCTGTGATGTTGAGGCTCTGCCTCTCCTCTTCAGGCGAGCCCTGGAAGACTTGGATTCGGGCCGTGACCATTTGGATCTGGGGGTCCGTGCGCTCCATCATAAAGGAACAGTGGAGGCCCGTCTGGCTGCTCCCCCACACATGGTGGAATGGTATCTCCTGAAATGACATCATAAAATTAGAGGTCAGAACAGAAAGAAAACTGTCTTTCAAAATGATTTTAAAAAAATCACATTTTGCTAGCACATCACCACTGAGTTTAAAATGTTACTTGTTTCCCAATTATTTTGGGATTAACAGGTGCCTGCAGTTTTTGAAACAACTGCTAGATGTCCCCATTGCACTAGAAACAAGTATATCATCTGGAGGTTACCATTCTTCCACTCCAGCAAATCCCAAGTGACTGGTGTTTAGTGGTTGTAACAGATGCCTGCAGTTTTCATAACTATTGCTAGGTGTCCCCATTGCACTAGAAATCTCACCTGGAAGTTGGCGCCAAGTCGGCTTTTCCATCCAGGCAAGGTTTCTTCGATGCTCAGACAGAGGTCGCGGCCATTGTCTTTGAAGGGCAGAATCTTGGGGGTGTCCAGCATCTGACCTCCCAACATGGCCTCGGACTGTACCACTCCCTGAAAGGGGAGGAAAACGGGATAAGTTTGAGCGGTGTGGATTCAAATTTTTGCACACCGCCTGATGTTTCTCATCATGTTTCCAATTGTGCATTAATAAACAAGAATTTTTTGTTTCCTTTCTCTGTAGAGAAATTTTTTTGGATGGAAATTGATTAAGCCCACATTGCAATTTCAGTCTTTAAAGCATAAAACTATAAAATTGATGGTGAACAAGTACTGCTTAAAAGTTAAAAGCAACATAGCAAATTAAGATTGATGCAACATTTACACATCCAAAACAATCAAATCCGTGTTCTTTTTATCGAGATGACTTTGTTCTCAGCTGAAGTTTTGGCACTACGTGACTCTAAACCACACCAGTTAGGAAAATGACAGGAGTTAAACCTCGGCCAGGTTCCCACATGTTTCCCACTATTCTGGGACCTCCCGACATTTCCCAGGTCCAGAAACATCAAAGCAAGGCTGTTACCAACTGCCTGTATTTTTAGCCTAGTGTCAAACAGGCCGGACACTTGTTTCCTCTGCCCTGGGGTACGTCAATGTTGATGTGGGAACGCTTTAAACAATGTTACTTTACAGGAAACGAGGAAGATTACAGGACAGCTACTAAGGGGAGATGGTTTGCTTCGTTGCTGTCTGTTTGTGTGTCTTTGGCATCTTTTATAACCTTCTCCAAAGTGTCTGAGAATCAAGGAAATAAATTGGTGTTGTCTTATTGCCATAGAAATGGAGGCAGATTACAGGACAGCAAAGGGAGACAGTGCATTTCTTTTGTTGTGTGTCTTTGGCATAACCTTCTCCGAAGTGTCTGACTCTGAGAAGCAAGGAAATAAATTGGTGTCGTCTTATTGCCACAGGATGAGGGACTGAGATTACAGAACTTGGAAGGAAACTCAGGTCTTCTTTTGGGGTCTGTGTGTCTTTGGAATCTTTTGCTATCATCCTTCTACCTCCTGAAGTAGCTTTTTGGCACCGGATCTGTGTAAGTTACATATCTGTGTGAGTCAGGTAGCAGAGAGAAGGCTGACCACTGCTGTCTTCACTTCAGATTTACGAAGTCGTTTTCCAACTATGAAAAGAACCATATGTTGCGAGGAAGTCCAATATTTCAAGTACCGGTAGTTACCGAATATCCAGCGAAGTTTGAAATGGCACTTGACAGTTATAACAAGTCATTTGAAAGGGCATGCCCCCCTCTAGTTCAAGGTATTTATGTTTCTGTCTTTAAGACTGACTGAGATATTTCTGCCATGATACCTTATTTCACTTCTAACCTTATTTCACTGCTAACTTTTGCTCGCTATTTTAAATTTCTTGTATGTTTCTAGATTCAAAGTGCCCAGCACGAACTGACGCTCATTTCTTTCCAAGCCCACTCTAAACCACACCTTAGGCCACACCAATTTAATTTCTTGGTTAACGGATTTCTATTTTCCCCCAAAAAAGAATTTTAGAAAAAAAAAATCGTGAAAACAGACGGCTGGCCCAGCCTTTTGTTTTCATTAATTTTTTTTTCTAAATTTTTTTTTCGGGGAAAACAAAAATCCGTTAACCAAGAAATTGAATTGGTGTGGCCTTATGGACGTCACAATTACAGACCACTATTCAGAGCGGGGATAGGCCTTGACAAGGTCCAGAGAGTTGGTGAGAGGGACGAATGGCAGGCGGAAATGCGGGGCTAACTTCTGTCTGAGTCCCCCAGGGAATTTTGCAATGCAAGCTTTCCTCTGATTTCCACCCTGAGAAACCACAAAGGTGATGACAGAAGGTCTACAATGTACCAATAGTTTAGGTTAGAAAATTTCTAAAATGGCTTTTTGTTAGGTTGTGTATCTATCAGACTAGTTCTTTTTTGGATATCACTCTTCATTGCCTTAACCTCATCAACATATCTATTCAGAGTTTTGGTATAAAACCTGGTGTTCTCAGTCTTATCGTTAGTCACTGACGAAAGACAGTGGATGCTGTCTGAAACGTCTGACTGTTTCAAAATCTTATCTAGTTGCTTGAGTAATTATGTTTGGCGTATCTTACTACCTGGATGTCTAACTTTCATCAAATTGATGCACTCTCCATTCTTGTTTATGAAGTCCTGTTTTTGGAAGGCTGTTGTGATTTCTAAGACTTATTCATCAGTGCAAAAATAAATTTTGGAATTTCAAGATGTTACAGATGTTTTCTGCGGACGTACCTCTAGTTCGTCGTCGTTGTCGGCCACACAGTACACCCGGAAGTTGTAGTCGCCAGACGGCTGCAGCGGCGCCGCGATCACCGCCAGCTTCAGTCTCTTCACCGCCTGCGTGGCGGGCGCCGACTGGCCAATCAGGGCGTAGCGCGAGGAGAGGTGCTCCACCATCACGTGACAGTCTCCCTCGTCCACCTGGCAGTACGCAGTCGTGTTCAGGGTCTCCTCGCCAATCAGCACCAAGTTCTGCAACCAATCAATCAACCAATCAATCAATCAATCTTTCTTAAGTCTACCTGGCAATGGGAGACAGGTATGATTTTTGTGTTGATTTAAACATCAAATCAATCAATCAATCAATCAAGTCTACCCGTCATGTTTAAGGTCTCCTCGGCAATCAGAAACCAAGTTCTGCAATCAATCTGTCAATCAATCAATCTGTCAATCAATCAGTCAATCAATCTTTCTCTTAGTGTACCTGGCAATGATCTTTACACTGAAGTAGATTTTTCAATAACCAATATGTTGAAAAATCCAAAAGCAGAATACATTTAAAGGTAGGCGGACTCGCTTGGTCAAGAAGCATGGAAACAAAAATCAGAATGTTTTTCAGAAAAGCTCATCTTCCACTGATCGTGCCAAAAACACTCTTCGAAAAATGTGGTCTGGTTCTAGGAATCCATGTACTCTATGAAATACTTTTTAATGAGATAACTTGAAGGAAAATGGCTAACAAGTCCGAAGCAAAGCCTAATGGGCAATCTGGTTACAGTTCTGTACTAACCTGCCAGGAGGGGCTTCTGTTTGGATGACTCTCGCTGGACAGCAGTGTTAACTCCCAGTTTCGCTCCCGTAAGCCCGCCGCGTGTCCGAAGGTCACAATCACGGGTTTTCTAAAGTGGAGTCCGTGGGGGCCAACTGCGACCACCGGGCCCAACAGTGTCTGTTTCGCGTTCATTTTTGGTCTGTCTTTTTCTTCACGCAACACCGCGATAAAAATGTCCTCTGTGTGGCCATCTGTGATGGCTCCGTGGGGAATCAGCAGACTCACACCTGTGGGAGGGGGGCAAAAAAGAATAAAGGGTGAGTCCTCAAGGTCGTTTCCAAAATGTGTAATTTTCGAGTCTATATTCAAAGTCAAACAGTGTAGGTCATAAGTTGACATAACAGACATCCAGATGTGTACTCTTAAAGTTAACTGCATATTGAGACTCACTCTCAGGGGAGGGGGGCAAAAAGAACGAAGTGTAGGTCTTCAAGGTCTTTTAAAAAAGCACCTCAAAGTAATCTTTTAATCTCTGAGAACAAACATTCAAAATCAAACAATGTTGTTATGACAGAAATAAGATTGCATACTGTTTAAAAAAATTATGCAAAAGTTAACTGTATTTCCAGTGACAATTCACAGCTCAGTGCTGTGAAATAAAAGCTATTAGTATTACAATCTGAAAAATGTCTTAAGTTATCAGTATCAGCATTTACTCTTCTTAAGCAGCCATGGCTACATGTATGTGGGGCCTTTATATCAAACATATCAATTACTTATTCTGCAGGATAATGTTCGACTTTTGGAACGTTTGATGAAGTGCAAAACTGCAGGCATTGGAATCTTTTTAACTTTGCAAAATATTACACAAAAATCACACATTTTGTTTCAAAAGTCTTCTTTACGCATGGGGCAATCCTAAATCGTATAATCCTTTCTTCCCTTTCTGCCAGCTGTCTTGAGATGTTCCTCTAAGCTCCTTTAAGTTCTGGTTCACCACTCAGGTTTCCTTAATACACTCCCACTTGTCTTCAGGGACATTAAATGGCACAGCGACGCCTAATTTCTCTCCTGGTCGGCCATGATTGTGGTTGGCATTTGGGCGGTAACGGTCGACCGCCCCTCTTTATGAGGCAACGAAGTTAGGGACAGCGTCGGCTACTTCATTACCCCAGACTGATGACTTGACATTTTCCAAACCATTTCTGCTCAAGTTCCCAATTATGTCACGGCAAGGAGGGTTCAAGATGTCTTCCAAGATGCCATCAGTCCTTGCCCTTGATGCGACCTTGCCGTGTTCTTTTCCAGCACCTGTTGTCAACAACTCTAGTGGCCTGGAAACCCCACTGGTAACTTCATATCTCTGGTTACAATGTTTGTTAACTGATTTTCTAAAATTTTCAACATTGGCAGCACTTTATCAAAATTCATTAAACTTTACTGAAATCAACATGGCTGTCATGTATGCATGTATGAATTGCGTTGATGTATAACACAATTTGTCTGATGAAGTTACTTGCAGCTGCAGCACGTTGAGATGATCTGGCATTTTACTGAGCCAAGTTATACAAAATGTTTCATACGTTGGCATCCAAAAAGTAAGAAAGTGCAATTGTTAGGCCACACCAATTTAATTTCTTGGTTAAGAGATTTTTTTTTAATGTAGCAAAAAATATCATAAAAACAGAAGGCTGGGGTGAAAACTTGCACCTGACCCTGTTCACTCCCTGAAACTGTGTGCGCCGAAGTAAAGACTTTCCTCTGAGATTCTGTTTTCATGTTGATTTTGGAATTTAGCAGTTTAAAAAAAAATCTGTTAGCCAAGAAATCAAATTGGTGTGGCCTTACAGTGCAATTATAGTTCCAGTGTACTTGAACATTTAAACTCTAGTTTGCCAGATAACTTCAGTTGAGATCTCTTAATTTTTAAAAAAGAGTCATGAACCAATTTTTGGCAATTTTCTAAAACCTGTATACAGTTAACGGTATTCTCAACTTTCATCTCCATCAAGTCATTTGCTCTCGACAACAAAATAAACAGCGGAACACCCATAGGGGACCAGCGACACCGAATCCTCCATATTTTATTTGACCTTCACAAGAGAGGACAAATCTAACAAAATGTCAGGTGACGCCGCCGGTGACCCTTCCGAATGTCAGGGGTGAACGTAGCAGCACATTCGCGGGGTAAACATAACGGGACGAAAAGGGCTGGTAATGATGTTCCCATCAGGGAAATTGACTCTGAAAATGTCAGCATGCGGGAACAGACATTAGAAATTACTGGCTGTCTTTCCTGTCGTGACTCATTACGATACGGGTGGTTGGGAAAAGAATGGCTTGTCGCCTTAGATGCTTTCTGTCAACCTTCTGATAGACCATAGTTTGTTTTTCGGTCCATAGTTTTCAAGATCACTATTTTATGGTAATGTGATCTGAACATAAACCGTTTTCTAGGACCTCACATCGTACAACAAAATAATGGTTTGTCACCTCAGATGCTTTCTATCCTCATTGAACTTCTGATAGTCCACAGTTTGTTTTTATTGTTCTCAGGATCACTATTCTATGATAAATTAGTATGACGTCATGATTACGTCACCAAGATTTACAAGGCCACGCCCAAAAACTAACTGGATTTCCACATCCCCTGTGTCTTTCCATATCAAACAAGACGAAGGTGTTTTGCGTGTTTTGTCTTCCATTATTTGTTTCTATTGAAGTGTATTAGAAATTAGTTATATCTATGGTTTTCTTTATAATTGTATTATTTCATTATTATCATTAGTTAGTTTATAGGAGGAGGGCTTAGAAAAGCCTCCAGGATTTCCCCCCTCCTCCTGCACTATTGTTATATTTTGTATATTCATTTGTATATTTGTATATTCGTTTGACATAAGTAGCCAGTAGTATTTCATTTTTGCCTTACAATTACATTGTACCTGTTATAATCGTTGTGCAATAAACTTTGACTTGACTTGACTTTGCCTCTGTCTCTTATTTAACTTGTGCGAGCCAATAAACAAACAAACAAACAAACAAGGTTGGACGAAAGTCTCCTCACCTGATTCCTCTATTGCTAACCTCCCTCCCTCGGCGCCTATCGTACCGCAGGCCGCGAACGCCGGGTCCACGTACGACGGGAGGATCTTCGCCAGGTTTTCCGCGTCGTAGATCGAGCTCGGTCTCCTGGTACTGGTTCCGACGTCGGACATTTCCGGCGTGCCGGGCTGCATGTCGGGCAGGCTGTTACTCATGATCTGCGCGTTACGCTGGAGGGTGGACATGTTGCTAGGCGTGGCCGACCGGTTGCTAGGGGTGACGGGGCGGATCATAGGCACGTCCGGCGGCACGACCTTGATCTTGAGGCTGTTGTTGCTATGGAGAGGGGACATCGTCATGGGGATCTTGTCGTCGGAGAAGGCCAGGGTTGGCATTACGGGGAAGCCGCGAACGTTTCCGGTAGACCGCGTGAGATCGGGCTGTGCCACGTAACTGTGATCTACGTGGAGAAAAAAAGGGGAAATAAATATTTATTTCTTGGTATTTTCTTGTTTGTGGGGCAGGGCTGTCTCCAGGACCCGTCCTTCCGTCCCGGGACGGAAATTTGCTTGTTGGGATGGGAAAAATTTCAACCCTGTCCATCCGAAAAATATAAATTTCATGACCTTGAACTGATGAAAATGTATTTTTGTAAGCTTAGAATGACAGATTCAACATTGAAAATCAAACACATTGGCTCCCAAACAAAATGTAAAGCTGGAGACAGCCCTGTTATGTATTCAGACTGCAAGGTAGCCACTTCAACTTTGCAATGTAAGCAGAACAAAACATGAATGTTAAATCTACGATACAACAAGAGCAATTTCTCTTACAGTGTTGGACGAAAAGTTTAGTCTTGTTAATATTACATCTCAGGTTTTTCTGACCTCTTCCTAACAGATCAGTACTTCTGCATTCAAGCCGAACCTTCGGCAAGACGGATGCTCCGATGGAACTGAAACGAATCCATTGGTCGCCTCTAACACATCGGCAGGCATCCCTTCATACCTACAATTCACTTTTATTGTCCGCTCCAATTGGAAAGATTGCCCATAATAGTGTAGCATCTCCAAACTAAAGACGGGCTACTCCACTAACAAGACAGGGGAAGGGGCGGCGTACTGAAAATGCTTGGATTACTTACAATTACAGCAAAATTTCAGAGATTTTAGAACATGGTTCTTGTTTGAATTGTTCTACCATTTCTTCTTCAGTATCGGACACAACTTAAGATATACCTGTAAGTAACTGAAAATCTGTAAAGAATTCTTCATCTTAGGTGTATTCTAGGCTGATAGCGACTAGTGCTTAATACTTTTTCTTTACTGTTATTATTTCTGCATTGAAATGGCAAGGAAGCTTAACTTTACCCCAACCACAGACAGAGAAAAACGACTGTTCATATACTGACCACTATCTCCAGCCTATCCTATGCTGGAAAGGCCCCTCAAAACCCCTAAGACATTAGCATTACCGCCCTGACAAGACGGATCACTGAAGAGCTTTCTCCCTACTCCTTAACTTCTGACCGAGCCCTCCCGGAGGACCACAATTCTTCCTGACTTTGTCGATCGATGGGCAAAGTGCCTCAGAATGCACAACCCCAGCACAGCGCCTGCAAACATAAAGGATATAGGGGGCAACTACCGAGCAGTAACTGAGCAGTGATCGTCAAAGGTCAGCTGCCTTGTAACACGTTTGGGAAACATTATACTTCTTATAAAAACGTCAGCCTTCTGTCGGGTCGTAAGTCACCGTCTTCCCGATCGTTTATTCTTGAGGAGCGAGAAAGTGCTATCCCGCCTTCTTTACGGTGAAGGTAAATTTCCTTTAAATGGAGAGCTATTACTGATGACTGCAGGAAGGTTCTTAGCTGAATTAAGCACTAAGCCTCATAGAGAAGGTTTTTGGGGTAAGTGCTTAGTCTGTAGTGGATTGGATCACCCCTGCCTTGGGTTTGTGTGCCCTGAATGTGAGTTGTGGCATTTAGTGTGATTACGGCTTGCAGGGATTGTCATTTTTCATATACCTTATTTGTTGGAAGTGTTATGGTGAAGGCTTGAGATGAGTAAGACAGGGTGGAACAAGTTCTGAGTCTACTTGCGTATATACCGTTTTGTATACTAGCAGGGGAGAAAGGAATGATTCCCAATGAAGGTGGAGAACATAGGAATGACTTTTGGTGGAATAAACAAGTCTTGATGAGATTAATAAAGATGTAAAATGAGGGACAGTGGTGGGTAAGGCTGGGTAAAAAGTTTATCTGTGTATCTATAAAAGTGGAATTTCCCAAGAAAGGTGGAGCATGCTGAAATAAGAAGCTGCGAAGTGGAAAAGTGGAAAAATCGTAGGATGCACTTGGTTCTTAAAAGAAAAAAGTATTGAGGATCAAGGATGTGAGATGAGGGACTGTGTGGTTTAAGGACAATTTTAAGAAGTCTTGAGGATTAAGGATGTGAGGTGAGAAACTGTTAGGGTTATGGTTAAGGAGTGATTAAAGGAGTTTTAAAAAGTAAGGATGTGAGATGAGGGACTGTGTGGTTTAAGGAGAGACTTAAGAAGTCTTGAGGATTAAGGATGTGAGTGGTTTAAAGACAAGACTAAGAAGTCTTGAGGATTAAGGATGTGAGGTGAGGGACTGTGTGATTTAAGGAGAAACTTAAGAAGTCTTGAGGATTAAGGATGTGAGTGGTTTAAAGACAAGACTAAGAAGTCTTGAGGATTAAGGATGTGAGATGAGGGACTGTGTGATTTAAGGAGAGACTTAAGAAGTCTTGAGAATTCAAGATGTGAGATGATGACTGTGTGATGATTAAGGATGTGAGGTGAGGGACTGTGATTTTAGGAGAGTCTTAAGAAGTCTTAAAGTCTTGAGAATTCTTAAGAAGTCTTGAGGATTAAAGACGTGAGATGAGGGACGGTGAAGATGGACTCACCCGGTGGATATCCATAGGGCTTGCCAGGATCCACAGTGAGGGCGGCGGAGGATGAGGTCATGTCTATAAAGAATAACAAAAAAACAAACAAAATATGTAAAATGCAACAACTTGAAAATTCTTCTTCTTTATTTTTATTTTGAAGTTGGGATGACGTGAATAGCATGGTTTAACAAAGGAACGATGAAGTTAATGAAACAATTAAAAACATATATAAGTGAAGAGTGGAGGGTAGTCACTGATTGGCTATTGCATCAATTAGTTTTCTTCCTATTCCAAGCATGGCAAATACATGTTGTACTCTCAAATCTGTCTCTTGTATGTGACGCAAAAAGACTTGAAATGGCAATAGTAGAAAGGTCGTCATTACAGACAGGATTCTGATCACTTAGGTCAATGGGAAAAAACATTCTAAAGCAACACCAAAATGTGCAACATTCGAAAGCAACACTTCTATGGAAGCCCGTGTGATAACCCAAAATTATCAGCTGGTCTGGAACACCCGTATCTGAAAACTGTACAATCTTGAAAATGAATACATTGACAAGTAGCCTTTGACAAGACCCTAATACATTTCAAACCGCGAAGTCCATTTTCAAATTTAAAACCACAAAAAAATACACTATTGTCTGTTTGTGACTTCTGAAAAATACTGTATTGAGAATAAAAGCAAGACTCGACTCGTGAACCATTCTACACATTCTAAAGAGAATTTGACCACCTGATTCAACCACCACAGATGAAAATTGTACAATCTTGAAAATGAATACATTGACAAGTAGCCTCTGACCAGACCCTAATACATTTCCAACCATGAAGTCAGAGAACTCGACCCTACATCTGATTGCCCAGGAAACAGGGGCTTTTGAGGGATGAGTTAGGCATCCTCCCCTGACCCGACACGTGCCCCCACGGTGCTGTTATCGCCAAGAACAGTGTCGGATTCATGTCCTGCTGGCGAAAGGTGGAGCAATTCGGACAAAAATCACTTTCACGGAACAGTGATAGATTAGGGATACTAATCCGCTAACCGACCTCCGACCTTTCAATCCTTCCCTTCTCCCACCAACACGGACTCTCGATCTTTCTCTCGAATTTTTGACAACCAGCTATCGGACCTTGTGTAAAATTGGGCGCGGGTAAGGTACAAAGAGCACGACAACGGTCAAACTTTTGGTCAGCAGTCACAGAGCAGTCAGAAGGCCAAGTTGCATCTATCAATTACGATGTGAACTTTGTCCATTTTACAATGAAGGAAAAATGATGAACCTTCGTCAAATGTAGAACCGGAGAAATAATCAATATATGGGAGTGACGCCTCGGTATCGCCTTATGCCTGCAATTAGAATTTTAGAATGCAGGCCACAAGGTCACCTTGAGCCGTTTGACCTTGCACGACATCCGTGTCGCTGTCTTGTGGGGGTCGCTAATCCGACATTGATGACACCGGTTTCGTGTTACATTAATACGGAGGTTTGGATTATATTACACACCACCGTCAGTGGGAAACGCGAACGGCGGGACCAAATTGAAAATTGATGAAGGAACTGCTGATAACAAATCCGACGGACGCAGCAGCGATAGGAAGGGGATTAGCTTTGACCTATCACACAAGGTGAAACGGGTCGTTAGTTCCTGTTACAAAAGTTATTTCGGTGAACCATATCGGTGATAGCATCAGAATATATCGGTGATAGCATCAAAAAGTGCAGCCTTTAAATGAAGTGGAATAGTAATAAAAAATACAGTTTGGAAAGACTGCCCAAAGCATATGGTCACATAAAGTGACTATAGCCTTACAATATTTATAGTGTATTAAAACTGTGGAGACTTGATTGTTCATTTATTAGCACCTTCTGCCCATACAAAACGAGTGACCGGGGCCATTGTATCAGTTCCAATGTGCTTTTTATTTCAACCTGCTTCAGTTTACGGCAGGAGCTTTTGACGTAACGACGCTCGAAATTGCCCGAATTTGCTGCAGGACATGAAGCCAATAACAATGAACCCGATTCAGACTACCATAAAAGTTTAAGGCCCCAGTAAAAACTGCCGGATACCGTAACACACACCAGCACTGTACTATAAGACATTAAGAGTTGCTGCACTATGAGTTAGGAACTTAGAACTTATTTGTTGCTTCTCTGATCAAAATGAATACATAACCAAAACAAACTCTGAGGGGAAAGTCTATATCTTGCATGTCATCTCCGAGGTTCTTTTAACCTTCTCCCGGCTGCCTAACCCATAACCAATGCAATTAAGGTGTCAAATAGCTACTTTAGCAGGATAAAGGTTAAGAATCACTTCATTTTATCTGGAAGATGTAAACACAAGTATGTTTACTTTCTTCAACAGATACTCTTGAGTTGTTCTTTTAGTTTCCTTGCTGTTGAGTCCAGAAGCTTTGTTTTTAGAAAACACAATTATTCCATTAACCCAGCGTTTTGCTGCATCCATTTTCTCCTGCTGGCAACAATTCAGCCGCAAGCTCCCCAATCGCAACCTCCTCTCACTTCTGCACCCAGATTTATGACATCATTAGTCAATAAATGCGCTGTATCCCAACAAATGGCGGCTTTGGAACGGTTTATGAGAAAAATGATGAATCCCCCACCCCTGCGCACATACATTAGGCGAGACGTACGACTGCCATCACCCAGGAGTCTGGTGACTTACGACGTTTCACTCCGTAGACTACAACATGCTCTCCTTCACATAACTTTGGCACAAAAGTTTGTAATCCGCCCTGCATGGGGTCTTGGGGAAGAAAGAGAGGGTCGCGAATGACTCTGAATGAGTTAACGACACAATAACTCGGTGGGAACAGAGAGGAAGCGTCATGATAAAGTTCGTTAAGGACATCCTCGGGAAAGTACAATAATGGGACAGCTGGTGGCGAATTCTTGACATAAAAAGTAACATTTATAGACACCTTGATGCTTGCAAATGTCTGATGCTGAATTGTATCTTTGTCTTTCAAGGTCTCCTGGATTCAGGGCTGTCCTAAGTTTTTAAATGGACATAATTCCTCTCCTCATTTTGTACAAAGGATGATTTTAAACCTCCACTCTGTGAAACAAGAGTTCCGCGACCTCATATCTCCATGAACAATTCTATTTATGCAAATGACATACACATCTACATAATATATGCTTAATCATAAACACCTTTATCTTACTTACACATGTTGCAATATTGACAGTCCTACAATTTTCCAATTTGATGAATTCCTGTGTTTTTGCATTAATTATGCAAATGAGGAATTTATTTGCATAATTGGTACCTGTTGATGCTCAACTTTCCATAAACTACATATGTTACATGTATTTGAGTCTTATAATGGAAAACACTGCAAATATAGATTTTCCTCATTAGCTATGCAAATTAAGTCCCAATTAGGATAATTTGCACTTCATTATGTAAATCTCTGTCTAAGCTACCTGCATACTAAATATCACGGATATCCGTCGTTCCTTTGTTCAGTTATTCTCCTTAGAAGGTTTTCAGGATGACGCCCCTGCAGTTCCAGAGCAAGCTGCTAGGGGGCCAAAACCTACACTACTTTTTATTACGTCTCAAGCTATCTGCCACCCAAAAATCAAGACCACAGCACGTCCAGGTCAAAAGATACAAAAATTGAAGTTCTGCTGCAGTACCAAGGTCACATACCAGGGGGCCCAAAATTGACCCTGACCTTTGGCTTCACAACACCCGCCCACATACCAAATATCATTGTAATCCATCGAGAGGTTCTTGAGTTATGCTGACTACAACAGTCCGGAAACACAACACAAACACACACACACACAGACACGCCAAAAACAATATCTCCATTTTTCATGGAGATAATTAGGATCAGCTCTACAGATATCATATAAAATCCTCGCTACGACAATTTATGGAGCATGTATGCCTACCTCCCTTAATAAGGGTGATGTGGGAAAAGTTTGATGGAGAGAAAGACAGATCCGACACTGGAAGAAATATTTCAGAACTTATGACCTCATGAAATGGAAGAAACCATCGCAAAAGCAACTAAAATAAATACAATGACGAATGGTAAATGACAAATACAAGCAACTGGTCAGAAGACCCCATTTTAATCCATCAGAAAAGTCATATTGCTTCTCAGTCACTGATTTGAGGAACAACTGTGATTTAACGATAGATATTTCCTTTTTCTGTGTCAATGAGAGATTGTTATACGTGCCCCCTACGAAAACAAAGCTGTCAAATTAGCGTCCTAATGTAATAAAACACCATAAAAATGTGCGATCTAATAGAATTTCAGATCACCTTCATGACAAGGTCAAGCGCTCCAAAATGGAGGTCGGGGGGAAAACCTGCTTCCACACACAGTCCTCGGATGAACCATCAACACAAGTGCCATAAAACTGTAAAAAAGACGACGTTTCGTGCAGCAACCTTCCCCCAACTGACAAATACGTCCATCAGGTTTAATGGAGGGATCATTTTGGTGCATGCGAGTGTGGAGGGGGAAACAGAACAACGAAAGGGAGGATCAAATCAAGTTCTACATGTAGCTGCCTGTCCACTGGTCAGCCCCTAGAGGCTTGATGTCCAACACATTTTAGATCCCCTACTGTCCTTTGGTGGCAAAGAGTTCAACTTTATTATAGGACAATACGCTACGTTTGGGAAGGCATTGTTATCAGTGACACCTAGCTGCAGTTCAAAATGAACCAGTCAGAATTGCCCTGAAGGAAATGACAGACAGTCATCGTAACATCGGCTCTTGTTAAATCTGTGGTTGTAAAGAAGGAACTTTGCTCTTCAGTCATTCACCAACCTGATGAAATTATTCATCAATAATTCTGGCAGTTGTTGTGACAAAGAATTTAGTGGGTGTGGGGAAAAAAGTGGGAGAACTCACACACGTTCTGGTGGCAGGGATAGTGAGGGAAGTAGGAGGCTGGGATCTGCACTGGGTACACCGACTCCGAGGACACAAAGTCGTCGTCATCTGAAGGGGAGAGGGAGAGGTGATGCAGGGCATGCTGGGAAGGCGAGCAAGGGATGCTGGGAAGGAGAGCAGAGGATGTTGGGAAGGCAGGCATGCAGAGGCAGCCCTGGGAGCAAGGCAGCAAGCACATACCAGAATTCCATGCACAGTTTTCCCCAATTACTGGAAATATTCCATGCCAGCCGAGCTTTTAAAATATCTGTATCTATATAGCTGGTATAACCAGCTTTGCAGGCATGTGAGATGGCAACAGATTTTTTACATATCTGTAGACATAAAAACATTTCAAAATATTCAACTAGGAAACCACCATAAAATGATGTAGCAGTGCAAGGCTGCACCATAGAAACCAACGTAGACAAACATGTTGTATGCATTTGATTTCTACATCAAAAATTTATGCCTGCATTCAAGAGGGTAAAGCTAATATCACTGAGTCATCAACGCATAGACGCTTGACATTTAGAATTTGCTGGATTCGTAATCTAATTTCCCAGCCAACTACCCCAGAGTAAGAAGGAGAGAAAAAAAACGCAAAGTCAGTGATTAATCTGCGAGAACCGCACAAACCCCCCTCCCAACCCACGTTCCAGCGACAGAGCCTTTATTACTATTCACGTGACCGCTCTGATTTCACGGTTGGACACCGACGAACCGCGGAGCAGCCGTTTCGAGAATCGCGTCTTTTGTTGCCTCCCGGTTGACGCATGAAACCTGCCGACGCTCGGGGCACGCTTCTCAGCTGGTGTATTTAAGCGTAACTGGTCACCACGCTATAATTTGTGCCAACCACACTAAATTAGTACCATTACGCTTTATTTTCAACTAGCATAGTGTCACTTTGCGATACTTTACTTGCCTTATAATGTGAAAAATGCTGATATGATCGTCCTGACTGACCAAAAATCCTTCTAATTACATGTGGTCTAAAAATAATTAATTGCAAAATGCAATTTCAATCACTTGAATCCAAGCCACAATACGACAGCAGAATTTTGACATGTCAACTTGAACAACTACTGCACGTGTTGAAACACATCTAGCCATAATGGCGAGCATTACATATGTACCACCGAAATTTGATTTCGCCGTGCCGTGGTGAGACAAACACATGCTTCCACACCCGAGGCAGCGCGGCAAATTTTTCACAGATGTACGGGTAATCCGGCATTATGCTCAGGAGAGTTGTGGGCTGGAACAAATTGCACAGTACATACACCTGCCGCACATGCCATAATTTCATTAGCGACAGGGAGCCGCATTATCGAAAGTCATCCGCTGTGAAGAGCACTGTTGTATAATGCTCCCCCGTAATGTAATGTGCACGACACTTGCTGAATGGGAAATTAGCCAAACCGGGCGACAAGGAAGGAGCTCCAAATTGGTTGAGCACAGCACATTTATACCAAATATTTTCTGCTAAATTGCTGATAGCTTTGCTTCTGAAATTGGTATGAAAAATTGTGTTCAACGTCATGCAGAAATGTGTGAAGATTTTTTCTAGATTTGTTCCTTGAACTTATGTTACGACCAATCCAAACCAATTGAAATTACCATGCTTTGCAGGCATGGCATGTTTCGCATGGACTCCCCACTAAGCCTCCCCACAATTTACTGAAATAACCCTCATAATTTGTGATATTTCGCACTTCCCGATACCTCACACTCTGGGAGTACAAGGGTCAACTGGAGGCCCCTAGAGGCTGTCCCTGCATGGTTTTCGGCAGTGCCTGTAGGTTTAGTGTGGTGGGAAGTCACCTTCATGGTGGATTGACACACTTTGTGACAGATTACTGTTTTCTGTCACGACATCGGGGCGTGGATACGGGGAGTTCCCCTGAGCACATTTCACATTTCCAGCGGGAAAACTGCAGCTTTCCATGGAGAATTCTTGAACAGGATTCATATTGTGTCGGATGGAAATTTGAGAGAGGAAAGTCCTCCCTTCTGTTTGCAAAATCTATGTAAAATGGTGTAAATTGAAGCAGATTGGCGAATCGTCCCAAAAGCCTCATGTAAAACATGTGAAAACATGACATTTCATTTATGGATATAAAAATTGAGATTGCTGTTTTAAGAAGGTCACATTTCCCGTCATATTTGCCCCCCCCCCTTGTTCTCCAGATTTTACAGAAACATGGATAACTTGTGTTTTTTCTCAATACTACACTGATTCTTATTCACAATTATCTTAAACTTTGCCAAACATGTTTCAAGCGCAAAATACAACCATCACCTTCCCAAGTACAGAAATATGTCAGAAATACGAGATGCAAACTCTGTTCTCAGCCTTGAAACGAAATATCACGAGTCGCTTCTCTAATTTTCCACCATTACTTAATGGGCCTGAAATCCCCCTTCCCAAAGAGTTGATCCTCTTTTCCCATTAGTATCCATGGCGAGGGTGGCACAATTAAATTTCCCCGGCTGTAATATGTCAACATTGCTCGCGGGAGGCGAATACCGAACATGTAATAAGGTTACGTGACTACCGGCTATATTTACCAGCATTGTGTTATCGGCGAAATGAAATTAGAATTGATTCTGAGAGGCTACTGCATTCTTACATGCAGTCACCTCCCGTTACATCCTTAAATATATAATCCCTGTTGCCAGTATTGCCAGTATACAGTTGAAAATAGGTCTGAACGAAGCTTTAAAATTTGCTTTGACATCCCCACTTACCACAAAGCAAAGAGAGCCAGCAACGGAACAAAGTTAGCTTTCCCACAATTGAGATATATGGCATGTCCACAAGATTTAGTTAGCATCGATTGCTTGCAAGGTATTTTTCTTAAGTTGCAACTGCCCATATTAGTCGGAATATATCTTAGTAACTCAAAAGCAAATTGTTAAATTTCATCCCCACACAAATTCCTCATCAAATTTATCATATAGTTTTTAAAGAGTATTTTGAACATGTAAAAGACTACAGTATACTTTAAAAAAAGGCCAAGAATCGACCTTTAAAGGTTACATGCACCGTAGTATTAAGGATGCCTGCCCCAAAAAAAGTCTGCACCAAAGAAACAAAGCCTTAATCAGTTAATGCCTTGATGACTATGACAGAAAACTGCCATTATACTGAAGCGCAAAACAAGATAACCTACAGAACAGATGAAAGCTTTTCTCCATAACTTTTAATCTCATTGCTGGAAGCATCTAAGCCTGTGCCGGATATTGACAACATCATGTGCCTGTACAAATCTAATTACATCACTGTACATCAATGGTAATCTAGTCTACATGTACAAATCACATGAAATGCAGGAATATTGCATGTTCCCATAGTGTTGCCCATTTGTTTCAGTGTAATATTAACCAGAAGATTTGATTACAAACAGTTTTACACAAATGTCAGGGCTACTCTGCCATCTGGAGCGAAGAAATCTAAATACATTTTCTAGTGCACGTTTCGGTGCTGCATTTCTTTTGATGATATTCAAGTTCCACTCATTTTCTTTTTACATATAATTAGGGAAAGAGGGCATAAGAAACCATTCTTAGTTAGAACCCAGGGAACAGTCTGACCAATCGCAAATTGTTTAATTTCACCCCCAAATTACAATATCACTCACCAAATTTATCATATGGTTTTTAAGGAGTATTTTGAAAATGTAAATGACTACAGCATACTTAAAAAAAGGCCAAGAATTGATCTTTGAAGAATGCCAGTTAAACGCTCGTTAACCCTTCCTTTTAAGTGGTTGAACAATAGCAGACGAAGGTAGGATATTCACATCATTACAAGACAGACTATCACTCCTAGCTGGTTGATGCAACTTTTGCCACACTAAAGCCACAAAACGTCAGTTTACCATGTTGCCATGCATCTCGAAACGCCAAGACAAAAACAAGGACTAACGTCAGTAAGAAAAGAACAGCCGTTTTTCACAATACCATGCTAGCCACTTCCTTCATTGCAAACATGCTGCCAAAACATACCAGGATGTCTTGATGCATTTTTAAGTACATGTAGCTACCAGTACAAATGTACCAGTACATACAAAAAAATGTCAGCTTCCTTTGCTGACTACCTGTGTCACTCCTTTAATAAAACACAAAAAGCTTCAACACATATAAGATGGACTTTGCAGAAAAGTTGTTGGAGAAGAAATCACAAAGAACTATCAGGAGGGATACCCCTACACAAAAAGTACTTACATTTTTTTTTTCAAAATTAGATTTAATCAAAGATAAATTAAATTGAATTAAATCAAATTAAATTAAGAATTTAAAAAAATACTTTAAGAATTTCAATTTCAATTTAGGAGTAATCCTTTCCCAATCTTTGTGGTCTTTGTCTTCAACAACTGTACGTCACACAGGCTGGCTTTCGTGACTCACCTGAGTGCCTGTTTTTTCTCCACCAGACCACAATAATGAACAGGCACACGAGCAGGAATACGGTGACCGCCCCGACCAGGCTGATGTAGAGGGCCAGGTTATCTTCTGTCTGTGCACTGGCAACTGGTGACAAAAAAAAATCAAAGAAAGTGAGTTCATAGTCATGTTCTAAAAGATTGGTCATTTGTACCTGAGGAAGACTGCAGTGCTGAAAATTCAGAGAAACCAGTTTGCTATTTTGTAATACAATTTTAGCTCTTTAATTTTGACTTTAACCTTCTCCCTGTTGCCTAACGCCATGGTTAATACAAATTTAGTGCCAAATGGATACTTCAGCAGGCTAAGGGTTTAACTGCATGAACCTGTAAGAATGGCTTTCTTTGGAAAACACTATTCATTGCTACTTAACCTTCATGTGCTAAGGTAGCTGTTTGGCACAACCGTTTTTTGGTTATGGGGTAGGGCAGCAGGAAGAAGGTTAAAAAACTGAAATATTTCATTTATCCATCAAACGTTTTTCTTCCCTGAATCTTCTTCATTCTTTGGATTTTCATGAAGTGGTTTGTTTAACCTTGTCCTACCAAGAGTTCTATGCGCCACATTTTTGTTATTACAGCACAAATCAGCATGAATGAGGTTAAAGTTATGTTTATCACAAAGTTAACTGTTACCATTTTTGCCAAAACAAATATCAAGAACAGAGAGGGGAGATTGAAATATATAAATTAAAGAAAAAACTCAGGAGTACAAAACTTACATGTTGGACTATTGGTCTGAATTTGAAGGTCGCTTTCCTCAGAATCTGTGAGAGAAAACAGCACAACAACAAAACAAAACGGGTCAACTGACAGCATGCAAACGTAAATGATAAGATACAAAAGAACTCAAGACAACGGTAAAATGTTATTCTGAAGGTAAGGCCAAACCAAGTCTCCATGGATCCTGCATTAAAAGAAACGTAACTCTGAACTGGATGATGAACATGAAAACAGAGCCTAACTAGAAAGTTTGTTTCTTCAGCTTCAAGTTGTGACTTTTGTCGGATTAACCTTTCTCTTTTTGTTCCATGCTTTACACTAAAACTGCCCAAGACGACCACTCAGGGGACCAGTAAAAGTTGGTCATTGTGGACAGGTGGTCACTACAGACAGGATTCTTAATGCTGGTGGGAAAAATAATGCAAGGGACCATCCAGAAAGTGGTTGCACTAGCTATATAAGGGACCATCCAGAAAGTGGTTGCACTAGCTATATAAGGGACCATCCAGAAAGTGGTTGCACCAGCTATATAAGGGACCATCCAGAAAGTGGTTGCACTAGCTATATAAGGGACCATCCAGAAAGTGGTTGCACCAGCTATATAAGGGACCATCCAGGAAGTGGTTGCACCAGCTATATAAGGGACCATCCAGAAAGTGGTTGCACCAGCTATATAAGGGACCATCCAGAAAGTGGTTGCACCAGCTATATAAGGGACCATCCAGAAAGTGGTTGCACCAGCTATATAAGGGACCATCCAGAAAGTGGTTGCACCAGCTATATAAGGGACCATCCAGGAAGTGGTTGCACCAGCTATATAAGGGACCATCCAGAAAGTGGTTGCACCAGCTATATAAGGGACCATCCAGAAAGTGGTTGCACCAGCTATATAAGGGACCATCCAGAAAGTGGTTGCACCAGCTATATAAGGGACCATCCAGAAAGTGGTTGCACCAGCTATATAAGGGACCATCCAGAAAGTGGTTGCACCAGCTATATAAGGGACCATCCAGAAAGTGGTTGCACCAGTCAGGTGGTCCTTATGTTGTACAGAGTTGACTGAAAGTAAACTTATATTGTCTGAGAACCATGGAAATACATTGGTGTGGCCTTCACTCAAAATCAATTTAAGAAGAAAAAAGATAAAACAAAGGAAAACACAAAAACATCAGTCTATTTTCACCTCTGCAAAGGCCCCCTGTGCAGTTTCTGGTTTCCATGTTGTCCCCTATGCAGTACCTCCCTCCAAACTGTGGCGGGGGGTCGTTGCACTCCCTCCTCCTCCAGTTGTTACAGTCGCGTCCGCACGCCGAGAACTTCGACCACTCCGACCAACCTCCATCAACTGGGAACCAAAACGATTTTTTGTTAAATGCTGTATTGAAATGACATTATTTTCAAAGCCTTTATTGGCACATGATCTTACAGCAGAAGGGGAAAATAGGTTTTTGTGGTGTATAAATTTTCTGGTTGAGACGAAAAATCTTACTCTAATAGAGAGGCCTCTACCATACATGATGAGAACAAGTTTTATTCTTTAAAAAACGATCTTTAACTCAAATCTGGGTTGACAAGACCGTCATGTTGATGCAGCCTTCTTATAAGACAACAAATTGACAAAAAAGTGAAACCCTACCTGGACACAGAGTGGTACACTCCGCACGTTGTACGGGGTCCCCGTCGCATGTGGCGCCGCCGTTGAGCGGGGCGGGATTCGTGCAGGTTCGCGTCCGCCGCATGAGGCCGCGCCCGCACTGGCTGTTGCACTCGCTCCATGTGCTCCAAGTGGACCAACCGCCATTGACTGTGACAGGAGGAGAGAAACAACATCAGCATCAGTATCATTTTCTGTTTCTGGGTTTTTCACTCCTAGCAGCCTTTTCACTGGTCAGACCCCTATAGACTTGAACACCAATAAATTAAAGTAAGGAACACTGGGAAGAGTAAAACAACATCAGCATCAGTATCGCTTTCTGTTTCTGGGTTTTTCACTACTAGCCTTATTCTTCTAGCAGCCTTTCCACTGGTCAGACCCCTATAGGCTTGAACACCAATACCTCTTACAGTAAATTTAAGTAAGGAACATTGGGAAGGGAGAAACAACATCAGCATCAGTATCGTTTTCTGTTTCTGGGTTTTTCACTCCTATATAGCATCATGCTTCCAGCAGCCTCTTCACTGGTCAGACCCCTATAGGCTTGAACACCAATACCTCTTAAACTAAATTTAAGTAAGGAACATTGTGAAGGGAGAAACAACATCAGCACCATCATTGCTTTCCAATTCTTCTTTCTTCATTTCATCCTAGCCGGACTATATCATGCTTCTAGCAGCCTTCCCACTGGACAGGCCCCAAGAGGTTTGATGGCCAACACCTCAAGGTGAGGAGAATTACATGTAGGAACACCCTTTTCCTTTTTTTTATCTTTTTTTCTTCTTAAATTGATTATTGCACAGGTACCAACTTGGACCAATTTTTCAAGTTGTAGGATACCATAACATCCGATTTTTCAGCACCAAGGAAAGAGCCTGGCACAGCCAACAGCAATAATTCAAATTCCCACCAAAACTCATGGACTCAGATGTCTCATTCCATTTTCATTAAAGTAAAGTTTTCTAAAAAACTATGTCTAGTAGTGATGACACCATGGTGCTTGTTGGGACTATCCAAGACCCCATAGGGTCAGTGACTATCTGCTTGCCTCATTCCCAATCAACAGAATAAATGTCCCCCAGTGCCTGCGGTACTATCCCCCTCAACAGGAGCTGTCGTAAAATCTTGTTTATGATAAGGAACCGTCAGTCACCTGCCTGCCGAGAAGACGTATGGTCTATCACTCCCACAGTGACATGTTTCTCACAAAGTCAGTTTCCTGGTATCGATTTTAGAGCGGGTTACGACATGTCGGTTATGGAACAGATCCCTTTTTACATCCCCGAACGGAATACAGGGATTACTTCTGAATCAAGGTTTCTTACAAGATTGTAAATCTTCACTGTCACCTGTATTGTGGATCTTGAGCTAGAGAGACACAGCAAAGCCTACAACGCAAAGCTTTTGTTGAATCGTTGTTAAAAACCCGAACATCTCTGAGGAACAGGCTTCCTCTTGACGGCTTCCCTTTCAAGCCGAAGGTGTACAGATATCTTTCAATATCATAATGGTGTAACCCAAGGATTTTACCATGGTCAATACTGACCGACGGAGGCCATATATAACCCAAGGCATCTTGTCCTGTGGTTAACTTTAGAACTACAGTAAATAAACGAGAGAAAAACTTCTACTTGCAAAGAAATGCAAACAAACAAATTTAGATTCCATGCTCTATCGAAAAAAATGTACCAAAAGGCATGCAGGGACAAGGTACAAAACCTTTCAACAGGCTAAGTATGTCTTGTGAGGTACCGTGTGACATTCACAAAAATACTAATACCATCAATTTTGTCTGTAACTAAAAGTCTCATATTTTTGGCCTCTGACATGTACTTTATGTAAGCTCCTATCAAGTTAATAGTTTCTCCTACTGTGCCATAACTTCCTATCTTTCTGTTCCCAACTCTGAAGCACCAAAGAGATCGGCAAGCCCTGTTATGAATATTCCATTGGGTTATGAGAGCTTTCCTGCCAAGAAAATATGAGCGTCTCCCGACCGTCATCCACCGCCGTGCATTAACAATCAAAACTTCATCATTTTACGCCGATCCGGTAATTTCCGTGGCCTTTTGTCGACAATGACAGATGGTGAGTTGAAGGTTGGGGTGATTTCTTCCCATCGTGGCGGGAAATGCAAGCAGTGATCCGAAAAGAACACTGCGCACACTTGGGGGAGGCTTCATAATTACTCCTAATCAGAGAGAAAATTATGAGAGCTGGCAAAGTACTCGGCACTAATGGGAATCGATATTTTCGCGAACCTTGGGACTTCTGCAACTTTTTCTGCCTGTTGCTGCAACTTGAATGATTGTGCATGGCTACAAAAAGGTATCTTTGTTTGAAAACAGGCTAGTGAACAATTGACTGACTTCTCGTGTGCAAGTCAGGATATAGTTTAGTGTTGCTGTCACACCGTGGCAATGGATCTTATGCACCAAATGAAACACATCTTTCTCCCTTTCTTCAAGTTATCCAACATACTGTATATACCAGGAGATGGGTGTGCAATACATAACATTGTCATTGTAATAAAACATATTCTAAAGAAAGTCGTGTTTTTTTGCAGGTACACTGCAACCTTCTCTTTTCAAGAAGCATTGCAGGCTCTTAAGTTAAACTGGCTCAAAGTGTGGCTCTCCTCAAACAATTAATGATGTACAAAATACCTTCTACAGGGAATTGTGATCCCTTATCCTTCGCATCTACACAGTCAATTGACAAATTTGGGTCAACTCTACACCCCACAAATGGCTTCTAATTACCTGCACATCATTTGGACACGCTAAGACGTCTTGGACAACATCTTAAAGAGAAGATGGAAAATTGAAGCTTGAGAAACTCTGTCCCCGAGTATTTGATGGACATCAGCAATTAGTTTTCATCAGGGAGACCTCATAATGTCACTTCGTCATTTTCTAATCACTGACGATTGAATCCAATTAGTGATAGACGATTAACGTGCAGATTCCACTGGAAGGGTTCCAGAGTTCACCATAAATCATCCTCATTGAAAGCTACGGCCACAGTGATCTAATTTGTGGGTTGCTTGATTTTGAAACAAAAAAGTATTATGGAACTGAAAATTGAGCACAAAAACAGTTAGTTCAAATCCTCCCATACCATTATTGATGTATAGGGCGGTGCCCATCTCCGTTTCATAGCCCTGGGCCACACTGTGGTGCAATCACTGTAGCAGGGGGCTAGTCCACTGGCAGTGAAGTGTGTTTAACTTCCATACTGTTTCACAAGTATGTACCATTTTTATAAAGTCTTTGGTATGACTCAATGCCTCTTGTCCAGAGATGTCCTACCTTGGGTTTGAACCCCAGTCCTTCTGGTCCAAGTAATTTGAACCAGATGTGGTGAGAGGCAGAAGCCCAGACCACTACACCACAGGGACACCCCGACCCCTTGCTGAACATTTGTTAAAAATCGTCAAGAACAAAGAAAAGGAATTGGTGTGATCTAATTTTATGATGGAGCATCTTTCACAAGCTTCATGAATAATGTTGCTCACTAAGTTGACTAATGGTCGTACTTAATCAAGTTAACGCGAAAATAGCCTTGAAAATGCACCACAAAATGCACTAAGTGCCCGACAATTAACCAACCAAACCTCTGAGGAGGACAACTTTGCCATTTACTGTGTTACAACAAATAGAGATTTCTGATTATAAATGTGATGACTATCTGTTGACACTGCCAATAGTCTAATCCTCTGAAGTTATTGTTGAACCCTGTGCTTCCGTCTAGTTGAAATTGGAATTAAAATACTAACTGAATTGTAAAAATAATGAATGTAATTTCCATACTGCAAAGAACAGATGTAAAAGACTAAAATAGATTTCTATTCATTCAATATAATTTTATGACACAATGGTGGAATCTGTGAAACTTACAAATAAATGATTTGTTACTTAATCTACAAATATAAGAAAAGATAATCAGGTATTTGAGTCTACAAAATTAGACAAAATGAATTTTTTTATAGATATGAACATCTGAGCTGTTCTGAATGTATCTTAGAGCTACACATGGTTGAATGAAATCCTTTTATAGAGACTCATATAATGCCTTCAATAATGAGACTGTCTTCTTAGACAAAACCAATCTGTGTCTTGCACACCTCAAGTTCTTTAACTTAGTTTAAGCAATGGGTAGCGCTATCTTCTAAGTGGATTGATTTTGGAATTCATAAGTAACCATGGCCGATAATGGAGCTGCTTAGCAAGAGCTTAGCAAGAATAATACCCTGACTTAATGTGCTATCAGTTACAGCTTGATGGGCGACTTTTAACTCTTTTGTTCACATATTGATTATGCTTGCTTCTTAACTGCCCCCCCATTAACAACTCAAGATGTGAGGCACCTGTTTTCATGTGATGGTACAGATGAGAAGGGCTCTTCCACTATAGCTTGAGGGGGAAATAAGAGGGGCTCTTCCACTGAATTTGAGGGGGAGGGGTGTGTGTATACCAACATGAATGAAAGGGAAAAGTGAGGGTGACAAGATGAAAATATAGAAATATGAAAGACTATCTAATAAAGCTGACTGTCAAATTATCAAGCCTATCACGCCCAATGTACTCTTATCCAGGCGGCATTTCCGTGCTACTTTTTCTCTTTTATTGTTTATCAAATGCAATGTACTGTTCTTTTTCAGAGCTCCTGTAGTCTGATATCTGATGACCACATCAAAACATTGCCAGAAGGCTGCTAGGGAGGCGAACATAATGGCCCTTCAGAAGCTCAACCAGTCCAAAACAGATCACAGTTTTAAGGCTGTTGTGTGTTCCCCCCTCCCCACAGGGCCCAGATCAATACATGATGAATGGCTCTGCAGACATGATGAAAGAGTTCAAAGATCCAGCCAGACTTTCCTGTCCGCCGGGTCACACGACTCCTCACAAAACTGCCTCCCCGTCCCATTCAAAATTCATGTACTTGGCAGTCCATCAGTCAATGTACATGTATTAGCATGTAATTCCAGCATCCTCTGTGATCTGGTTGTGAAGATTTGGTTTTGTTTGTCTTCCTTCTGTAATTTACTGGTAAAATATCTTTTAATTCACTATTATTACTGTTCATTTACTTTGTATAATTTGCTTGTACTTGAATTTGTTTGTGATTGAATGTATTTGCAATTGAATTTCATTCCACTTGTATTATTCATGATGTCCTAAGTTTGTGTTTTGGTCACCTGTTATGGGCTCCCTGGAAATCGGCCCAATTCAATGAATCCGTAAACAACTGAGGATCTGCGATCATGTTGATGAGGAAATTTAGGAGCAATCATTCAACAAAACTGCTTAATCTGCATTCTGCCAACTCTTTTGAAGGACAGCATTTTTAAAAGCAATTTCTTGTCTTGCCCCTCCCAATTTCATCTATTATTTTGTACATGTGCAAAAAACAAAGTGTATGCCCTTCTTTGGACAACCTTCTTGCTGAAGAGTCAGCACTTTTTCTTTAGAAGAGCAAATCAATGTAAAATTGGTCCTGACAAGATTATCCCTGCCCAATATCAACCTCCCAGGAGCTTACACAAAGGTCCCCTTCTCAATGATGATCCATCTTTGTGGGAGACAGGGGTTGCGGCTGTCGTCTCAACACTAGGATTGTGTTTGACACTGCAGTCTGCTGGTATTAGAGCTTACTTCACTCAGAGGCAAAGGCATTACCTTTGTAATTGTTTCATTAACTGTTCATTTTCTGTGAAGTGGCTCTGAAGAATCCTGATCTTCAGGGGAACACAAGTAAAAACTTAAAAGCCTGTTAAGTCTTTTGTAGTAAATTTCATGCCATTGACATCAGGTCCTTGCTTCATCTGATGGAATGTCTATCGATCTGTACACACCTGGTTAACATTAATGAATTTCTGAGGCAAAATTACTACATAGTTGGCCACGCCAAAGCCAGAAAACCTTTACATAAACTTAAATGATGTAATCTGTATCTTAAGTTTGTTATAATCTGTCTGAACCGTACCTCTTCGCTAAAGAAAAGCGGCCTGCAGGCTGATTTAAGCTTATCATGAATAAACAAAGGTTCAAACAAACAAGCAAACACCTACCGTAAACCGTCACCCTGGCAGTGACGCTCCTTCGTTTGGTGACGATGTTCTTGGCCACACAGGTGTAGTTGGCGGTGTCGGACAGCCGTGCCTGGTTGATGATCAGGTTTCCCTCGTTGGTGATGATGAAGTTGATGTCCAGGTCCACCTGGATCTCCTCATCATTCTTCAGCCAGACCACCTCGGGTGTGGGGACGCCCTCTGGTGGCCGGCATTGGAGCTGCACCGGGGTCTCATTGGGGACACCCTGGCTGATGGGCTCCAAGATAAAGTCTTTTCTGAGATCTGAAAGGAAGAAAATGGCAATTTTCAAATAAAATACAGTTTGTTCAAAGACTAGACAGGATATGTTCATAGCTGTGGCATCAATCTTTCTGAGGAAGGCCATAAACGTCCATGATTCATGACTATGTTTTTGTTCAGCACACTTCATTCTGTTCAAACACACTTCGCCCATGCAGAAGGAATTACATGGTAAAATTGGTATGGACAATATTTCTGAATTAAAAAAGAGATCTAGACTGCAGAGGTTTGATAAACAAGTTTATTCATTGCCTAGTGATTTTCACATTCATCATACCACCATGTCTTGCACCTATGCAGACACAACAAAGCCGCCGAAATTGCTTCCGAGCTGAGAAAATGACTGACAACTCATCCTAACAGCTGTACACAAACGTGTCCCAATTTGGCGCACATTATCAGAAGATGACTATCATCCATGCTTGCGGGGATATTAATTCCCCGGCGCCTTGGCCCATTGTTTAAAGCCAGACAACTCCTCTCTTGTCGGCCTGTGTAAAAGGATAGAGGGACGAGAGGCGCTATGGGTGGCACTTATTAACTTTGAACACAGAGCCTTGCTGTGATAAATCACTTGTCTACGGTGAAAAATTGTACCGCCGGCGCCACAATCTTAACACAGACTTTATGGCACGTCATAAAAAAGGGAAGGTGGCTGAGCTGATAAAGAATACACTACAGCTCGGAGAGGGGGAGGATATTTGGCTGAAAAAGGCACATTCAGAACTGCCAAGTCAACTTTTGAATGATGAAACGTTGCTATTCGTGAAATTTATGAAAAGGTTATGGATGGTAGGTTGCTGCGGCCAGCTTTTTTGACTCACAATTTTTTTTCTTCTGAGCAACGATCGTAAATCAAGTCACTCCTTGGAGGAGACCTTTGAGGGCGAACATTTCTAAATGAAGAATCTACGGGACCGAATACACGGCATCAAATATTCAGGAGACTATTTGGGCTATTAAACCGATAATTTGTTTCTGGCAAAGCCATAAATCCTGGCACATCTTCTGCCCTGGATTGGGTGACAGCTGGGGGAAATTTCTACCCAAACACTTCATGGTAGCCTCTTTTGTAGACTCCAGCCTGAAGGACGTGTTTCTGATTTTTTTCAGAACATTCTTTTCTTATCACCTTCTTAGGTGGGTTGGATACGTCAACGATCAGAAAATCATGAATGTAGCCTCCGTTGCAGACTCCCACCGGAAGGACGGATTGTTTAAATTTTTCTTACATATTTTCTTATTACGTTCCTTGTTGGGATAATGTATTGATTAGGTATGGCCATGTACAAACAGTTTTCTACGGCTTTTTTTCAGATTTGCAGTGTTTACTGATTGCTTATCAGTTAACAGTGCAAATCAGCAAAAAAAGCCGAAGAAAACTGCTCTAATTATGTTTGGCTATATATGAACATGCCAGTGATCAGAATATAAAACAAGTCACCCAAAAAAGCCATAGGAAACTGTACCCAAAAAGTCTGGCCATATAAGAACACCCAAGCAATCAGTACACAATGCAAATCAGCAAAAAAAGCCGTAAAAAACTGCTCCAATTATGTTTGGCCATATCAGAACATGCCAGCGATCAGAAAACGAAACAAGTCAGCAAAAAAAAGCTATAGGAAACCGCCAGCCACCCAGTAGGTTTATACAGGAGGCTTTCTAAAGGGGGGAACTTCCCGTGCCACGATCCCGGCGTGATTAATGGTGTTGTCGTATTCTCGTTAAGATTAACTCGGAGGTGCCGCGGTGTCCGTCCTAATTTCATGGCGGGTACCTCCACCTCTTGGCCGATTGGTTACACTCGATCAATTAACTGGTAAACATTACAGAATGAACAGGACGGGGACATGATGAACTTTCTTACAGGCAGGCCAGGCGGAATGACAATTGCTGGGGAAGAGTGTTTATCCATCAGAACGTTGACTTGTCATTGGAATGATGTGCTACTTGCATTCTTTTACATCACTAACTTGAGTATTTCCTTTCTTTAAATAGATATGTAAATGTTGGTAAATGAGTGAGTCAAAATCTGTTTTAGAGGCAGGCTTGATGGAATGACAATAACTGCAGAAGACAGTTATTCTTCAGTACGTTAACTTTGTGTCATTGGAATGATGTGCTACTTATATTCGTTTACGTCTCACATACTTGAATATTTCCTTTCTTTAAATCTATTTGTACTTGTTGGTACTTGAGTATGTCAGCATCTGTTTTAGAGGCAGGCCTAACAGAATGACAATAACTGTGAAAGACGATGTGCTACTTATATTTGTTTACGTCTCACATACTTGAATGTTTCCCTTCTTTAAATCTATTTGTAACTGTTGGTACTTGAGTATGTCAGCATCTGTCTTAGAGGCAGGCTGACGGAATGAGAATTGCTGCGGAAGAGGGTTTATTCATCTGTAGGTTAATGTTACGATCGAATATTATTGAAATGATGGGCTACCGGGCATCTCTACATGACCGTTTTGAGGGCCATCATTTGTTGGAGTCCCTTTTGAACCACTTTCACAGCTGATTCTGGACGGGCTCCTATATACCATATACTGCTGCCTTTGTAAAAAAAAAAAACTTTTTTCAAATCTGGGTTGGAGTTAAATTGTGTGGTCTTCCTTTCTTTTAAATGAAATTCACCATTTTGAGGTGTATCGACGAACAATCTCAGTCTATACATTTGAGTTCATGGTACTTTAGAACACAACTTGGCGGTTTATCGGATGAATTGATAGGACAGAAAGACAGATGATGGTCCGTTGGGGTCAAACGTCTGTTGTCCCAATTTCACAGTCGCTCAACCAGGCCCACATAGCTTATTAGTTCCGGTAGATCTGCTCTAAGTACTGTCAATAAGTATCTATCTATCAAGTGGTCATCTTCATAGGTTATAGGATACTTTCCCAATGGGAGAGAAAATGCCAGTACCTTTAGGTTAAAACAACATTCTTTTTTTGCTTTCTTAAAGTCCTTGTGATCTGCCAACGCAAGCGGCTGAAAAATGTGAGAACCTTCTTTATAAAAGGAACTGGAATTTACTTCTATTCAACATTGGTAATTGATTTACAAGTGCCTACAACCTTGATAAAAGATGAGCCAGTTCTTCCTGGTTTTATACGACTGTACTTATTGAAAAGCACTTTATTATCTTGATATTCTGGCATATGTGATTCGTAAATATTAGTTCTCGTTAGCTGATTGTTCTGCAAAGTTAACGACGAATAATGATTATCCCCCGAGCCTGCAAGCATCACAAGAGTATTTTGCAATTAGGATTCAACTTTGTTCGTAAAAAGTTTGTAAGTTCCCCATTACCTAAATCCTGTCGCATGTGGCTCATAAATTTTAGATCTTCCTATCCGACCCATCCGCATACTTAACGAAGATGGCTGCTTGAAGAGAGCCCTTCGGCCATTGCTTTCCGTTCTGCCAGATTTGTCAGGTAGTGATGCACAAAAACGCTCATTACGGTCCGCTAATGAAACGACTTTGAAGGCCAATACAGGCCATTGTGGCTTTCCGATAACAGATTTTTCTTCATGATCCAAACTTTACGTATCGTCTCTCACAACTGTCTCAGGACAGGCACTGGTTGCTGCGTGCCAAATGATCACCAGGCTGTCTCCAGGTTTAACTCTTTTCCACTCATTCTTTGGGAGCCCATGTTGCCCTATTTGCGTTGTTAAATCTGTCCTTTTAAGCTTACGAAAAATACATTTTCCATCAATTTTTCCTCTCATGGAGATCAGTTGTTTTTTTGCACAGGAGGTAAATTTTTTGTCTGTCTTGACAAGCAAATTTCCGTCCCAGGACAAGGGACAGTACAGTTTAAATAAACAGCCAGAAAAATGTTTTCATATTTTTACAACAGCTTCTGTGAATAAGTCCATCAGGTTGAAAAATAGCTGAATAACAAAGTCTTTTATTCACAACCAAAGAGTTACAACAGCTGAGATTTCAGTGACTACAGTTTATGCATCTACTCATGGATACATGTACGGTTGGGTTAAAACTGGAAGTCAAAATTTGCAATTTTCCTAATCGATATATGTTTTCCAACTAAGTTCAAGGAATGTAACATTCCAATATCAGCATAAACATCAACAGTGCAACAGCAATGTAGGCCAAACCATCCTGGAATGGGGGTGTTTGGGGGAGATGACTATTACTTTGCAAATCAGGTGTGGATTACCGATACAAATGAGGGTATTGATGTGTGCTTGCAGCTCCGAGAGGAGAATTAATAGCAACTAAACAAATCAATGGTTCTTATTAGGGAAACACGAACATTGGGAGATCTCAACGCAGCCCTGGATCACACTGGTGATCCATCAAGATCATGCATGATCCAATTTTAGCTGGATGATGTCACCTCAGGGTAGCAGCATATTGTCATCCAAACTAACAAAGGTGTTTGACGATATATCAGACATAATTTTTAGTAGAAGGCAGGAATATAGGACTAAAATTGATTGAAGCATAGTAAGTTAAGATTTTGATATTATTCATTTTGTTTATCTATTGGTATGGCTGATATGTATAGTCAATTTTGCCCAACTGGCTGCAGGCTATTGTTAAGAGCTGTCCTTAGGAATAATTTGAATATTGTGACTTTAATATGCAAGGACAAGTAGGCTTGTGTTTAATCTTGTCTTGATGTCACAATGAAGCAGTATAATTTATGTTTCACTTTTTTGTTTTTCACCTTTTTTCTTTCTTGTTTATTCTTCAATTCAATGAAGAACATTTCTTTGGGATTTGGGAGAGAAATGTTATTTTCAGTACAACAAAAAATCAATATGTTACAGAATTGCTTGCTACAAAATGCAGAATAACACACACAAGATAAAAACATGTTCTTCAGACTTTATAAGCTCGTTAAAAAGCAGATTACTCTCAAGTTGATATGATGCTGTATTACCCGACCATACCAGCTGTCACATATTTGATCCAGAGTGACAAAGGAGTGAATTCTCCTGCCGTTCTCAGTACTTTAACAGTAGAGAAATGCCAACGGTGCAGAAAACCTGCCTGGAGCAGTCTGAGTTATCACGGAAGATTAACACTGCTAAGTGTTTACAGCTATTAGACTGAATGAATCACATAAGTCGAGTCACTATCAGATCTGTAGGCGCCGCTCGCAACAAATTTTGTACGCCCGACACCCTGAATACATACTGTCATACCGTAGGTATCGTCTGCGCCAACATCGTAGGAACGTAAATTGAGTGGTTGATAACTATTCCCAGTAGCCGAGGGGTGTGTTCGGATCACGCCGTATTCTGCTATCTACAACTACCAGATCCGTGAATTAACAAGGAAGGGACGGAGGATGGAAGATCTTAGAGGCAGAAACCTCATGACAGGCTTCAGAAAGAACTATATTTGAGAAACGCAGTCTTGTTTAACGACTGCTGTGGCATCAGTTTCTCCATACTCTGCATTAATACCATGCTTTCTTCAGCTTCTAAAAGACAATTATTGATGTTGAATACAAATATCTCACAGGGACATTAGGGATTCTACAGGATTTCTTAATATGCTTCATGCTGTAGAAAAGATGCCAAAAACGAAAATCCCCTCCTCGAAAAATCAGGTTGCGAAAACAACCTGGGAAGTCTTTGTTTCCCACAATCCTATTCCTAACGTGGACTGAAATAAACACAGATTCGATTCCTAATGTTGACTTAAACATACACAAGTATGGTACAAGGAAAAACCCCTGGGCTAGAATTAATGAACAGACTTTGTTACTGTCATGGCGGATTCTCTCCACGGCTTCCCCAAATCAGTACCTGCCTTCAGGTGATTCATTAGCCGGTGAGGGAGGTTATTTCATTAACGGTTCCATGTACAGACGCGGAGGGTCAAGCTCCAGGCAAAATGTCAAGGTAGTGTTTGGTTCCAATTCATTCTGGCTGCTGGTGAATATTGGAGAGGGTGGATTATCCCAGAATTTATGAGATAAAGGATTTAAAACCTGGTTCTCCAGTTCTTCCCTTTAGTCACTGACGAAAAACAGCGGATGCTGTGTGAAGCATCTGTTTCAAAATCTTATCCAGTTACTTCGGTAACTGTCATTTTGCGGATAAAGCATTTGGTATTTGGGAAAAAAGAATAAAGCAATCGATTGGAAAGCAAAGAAATGAAGCATCTTTAGTAGCTTGAGAATTTACAATTTAGTAACAGATGTGTAACAGTTACTGGATTTGTTTTCTTATCTGTTCCAAGTCACAGGAATTTTCTACACTCTTGGACCTTCTTAAGATCAAGACTAATCAATAATATAACTGATATTCAAACAACGTTCACTGGTATTGTTTTACACACAAAATCATGTCTCACAAAGCTTTCAATTTTCCACATATTTCCTAATGAATTTCAGTCTCAGTACAACTTGTTAGTCTGTTCTGTTTTCCGTGTTCATGTACTATTTTTCTATTTTTCATATTTTTCAATTTTTTGTTGGAAGAACCCTGCTACTCCCAAAAACCCTGATACAGCCACCAAACACCACACCTCTAGGATCAAAGGCCATAAAAGATATTAATTCCCTGCTCCAATGGGTTTGGACCTCAGGGCCAATTCAATAATTGCGGGTTTAATGTGACTCCAGATCAGGTGAATGTAACATTGATCGCAACTTGTACATTCTGCGGAAACGCCGCCCCTGGTTAAAGGTCTGGCCCGCGCTCGCGTAACAGTTAAAGGATCTTTTGCATCAACTTTTCAGCTATTCTATCCATCCGTCAAATGTTTTGACAAACAAAAGCTTTGTGTTCCACTTTTTCAACCTTAAATCTAGCCTTTTGAAAAGAGTTTACATCTACGAGATATCGTTTTCGGGCTGTGGAAGCAATTTGGTCGTTATTAACAATAGGTTTGACACCCGAGGGTTTAATGTTCGGCCTGTGGCGCTCATTGATTTTAGCGTGGAAATATCCATGGAAAATAGGAGAAGAAGACACAGGGGATAAGTGTTGCCTGGGAGCAAGTGACACTCAGCTCTAAAAACAAATAAAATTACATTATGCTGACCAGATTTCCCATCGAGAAGGTCAAGAGGGATCAAATGTGCCTCCAGTTGAACATATTTGCCGTGTTCACTAATGAAATAGTGTTGCCGAGGTGGACAGCTGGACACTTTTGGCCCCCAGTCACGATCGATACCCGCATTACGAGTGGTTACAGGACAGTTTCACAGCTGTTGCCGACCGCTAATGCCACTCTTAAACAACAGATGTCAAGAAGTGGAGGGAGGGGGGAGGTATTGTTGTGCTACTTTTACAAGTCAGGGATCTCCCTAAAGATAGGAACAATGGTGCTTCCCCTATCAAACTGTAATTCCAGTACTATCATAGAGATGTTCACAAAAAGGGTATTTTTCATAAATATTTTTCTTGTCTGTAAAGAATGCAATATGAGACAAGAGTCTAAATGAAAGTGCGAGAAAGTATTGTGGTGCTGGTTTTACAACTTATTTTTTAATTCTTGTTTTTTGTAATTTATGAGCACCAAAAACATGAGGATTCAAATACTCAATACTGCATTACACTTCATTTATTATTTTGAACAATTCAGGGAGGAAATTGTGCCGCAAGCTGGAGGAAAGGCGACAGTCCAATAACATCCTTAGTTTCAGCACTAAGGAAAGGACAGCTAAACATTTTTTATTCAGTAGTGGTAGTGGTAGACTGGTTTATTTCCACAAGGCATGCACCTTGTACTGTTCAGCACAAACCTGGTGTGTAACGCCATGAGGCAGTTTACCGGGTTTGCAATACAAACAAAGAAACAAACAAAATGAATGAACATCGACACTTACATGCTATCTGTACAGACGCCTCTTCGCTCCTGGAGGAGCCCTCAGAGCTCCAGGCGACACATAGGCAGAAGAAGTTCTCCCCCGTCTCCTCGACCCTCTGATCCACCTCCTCCTTCGTCACCTCGATGCTGGTCTGCTTGTAGCTCACGCCCGTCTCGGGGTCGGTGGAGTCGAAGTGCTTGTGGAACTTTGCACGTACCCACTCGTTGTTGCACTTGAAGTAGATCTGGATGGCGGGCGTCGCCTTGCAGGTCAGGGTGACGGGACGGTTCTTCACGATGTACGCGTCCGTCGGGTGGATCACGAAAGTCGGCAGATCGCCGCCCCCCATACCCTCTGTGCAAATAAGAAAACAAATAAGAAAACTTAATACAAGATAGATGCTTAAGGCATAGCAACTTCATATTCTTATTCATCCACTAAATGAATGTATGTAGTTTGTTTGGTATGTTTTCCATGTTGTTGTTTTTACTAGCAGCCCACACACATGAAACTTTAATAAAGCACACTGTTGAGTTATAAACCAGTAGCAAAAAATTACAGCTTTTTCTGTTGCCTTAACGCTCTGCCAGGCAGGCATTTGCTTGTTTCTGTAGTTAGGCACTCACACCGTTAACATGCGTGTTAGTTGTCCAAGACCATTGTGGGTTTTTTTAACACCTTACTGACAAACGTAGCCTTGAACAGCAAAGCAGCTGCATTGATTATCATTACCACACCATACTTGAGGCTTCATGCAGACATTGTTAGTAGCTGCAAAAACACAGCAACACATATCTCGATCCACAGAACTGCTTTGGGAACTGTTAAAGGAACAAGTATTCTTATCAGTCCAAACGGAGTTTTTCAGGATTCATTTTTTCTATTTTTCGTCTTTAAAATATGCAAGACGGAGACTTTCAATGGTCGAAACTGTTCCCTTTTTGCATTAGCTTTTCTACTTCTTATTCTTTAGACATCTAGGAGCAAAAGTTTTCACGGGTTTCAGAGCATTTCTGCTTTCCTTAAGTCAACCGTGTTGAATGTAAAAGAGCCTTCACTTTTCTCCTCATGAAAAAATTTACAAATGTATGAAAGCATCACATTCTTCAAATAATGACACACGAGAAGTTGGGTTTGACAACAAAATCTACAGTGTCCAAAATGTAGTCCAAAAGCGGTTCTGTGGAAGAGGACAAAAATGTTTGAGTTTGACCCAGCGGGTTTGCTGTGGTGGGTCCCTTTACCTAAAGACAAAGCCGAATCGTGGTCGGGTACTATAGACGGGTGGAACGAGCTAGCATCCAGGGGCATAGGGTAATCTCCAGGTTCTGATGCAGCATGGGAAGGAAGACAGCACAGAATGAGGTACAGTTAAAATACGTCACAGTGCAAGGTAACGTGGGCAAATATGGCGTGAACAAATCGGTGGCTAGCATATTCATGGCACGACCGTGTAAGGTGCATTGAGGAAAGGCGTGACGTTCTGGAATTGTGCAAAAATTATCCGCAAAACTGTGATATGATAATGAAGGTTCTGACTATGTTAAATCTATACTATAGCATGGCATAAACATCAGGCAAGGTTTCAACACTCTACAGCAACTAGAGGTAGCAACAAAAACTCTACAGGCATCCATACATACATAGCAAGCACTCTAAAGCATTCAAGCAACTTGCAAACAAAAACAAAACACATTCCAACATAATCAGTTGCACACAGAGTGCAACAAAATGCTGAGAAGCATTCCAGTCTGCAAGGAAGAGTTTTGCCTTTCAGAAGTACAGTAGAATAAGTTGGGGAGCGTGTTTCATCTGGTCACGGACCTAGACCCACTCAATTATAATCAACTTATACGGGAGGTCGATAGAATCCCATTTTTCTATCGGATTTTCATAATTCACTTGGCAAGTTGTTATTCCGTGGCGTGTGCTTTGATTGGGTTAGAATGCAGATTGATCAAATTTGTGTCAAATTCTGTCACATCAGCCCTGCACAGGTGGTGCGGCGACCGACGGACGTCGCAAGCTATTTTCTGGATTATACGATAAAAACTGCACGGACATTTAGGCATGAAACGGTCTGCTCGACATCTTTCAATCCACTTCGAAGTTCAGCTAAGGCAACACCAATTTATTTGCTTGGTTCTCTGACATTTTAAAATCAAAATTTAGTAAGGCCACACCAATTTAATTTCTTGGCTAACGGATTTTTATTTTCCAAAAAAAAATATTTTAGAAAAAAAAAAGATCATGAAAACAGAAGGCTGGCCCAGCCTTCTGTTTTCCTTAAATTTGTTTTTTCTAAAAGATTTTTTTGGGGAAAATATGAAATCTGTTAACCAAGGAATTAAATTGGTGTGGCCTAAGCGGTAAAAAAAAAAGAGGGCTGGGTGGAAAACTTGCATCTGGCTCTAACAGTCTATGTATCTGCTGTAACTGTGTGTACCACAGTACAGACTTTCCCCTCAGACTCTGTTTTCATGTTGATCTTGTAGTTCAGCATAATTAGAGAACCAACCAAGGAACTTAATTGGCGTGGCCTGAGATGAACAAAAACATCTGAAGCGATCTTCTTATGAAAATGTATTCTCTCAAGCGTCGATAACAGATGTTATAACCTATTTATAAAGAAATTACAATATAAAAACTGGATCGACGTCTGAGCACGAAAGTGTATCTTCGTTATGTTTGTCCATTTACAAACATTTCTGACATATTAAGTGATTCTTCTCATGAAGAAATACCGTCAATTATAAGATTGTGGCAATTATCTAAGCATGAAACAGTAACTTTCACTACCTGCTGCTGTGTATACTAATCAAATAACTCTCCTTATATGAATATGATATCAATTTGTACCAGAATGACGCATCTAACTCAACAAATGGGAATAAAAACATTCAAATATACAGCAATTTTCATATCATTACTGCATACCATTGCATGACGGCAAAATATGATAACTCGATATACATCTTTTATTCATACAGCCAAGCTCACATTTAATATTCATCCAAGCTTACTGCAATCTATAAATGCAAGAGGCACGTGCCCAAAATTTTGTTATACCGAGAAGATTACAGGAAAGCCTACAAGAATCCCGACGCTACAAACTGTACATATAAACAAGCAGTTTGACAAAAGGCTCCCCATATGTGCATTTCTCTCTGTCCCGTGAGATTAGAGAAAACTACCCTGATGCAGCTTGATATCATATTCCTGCCATCTGATACGGAATGCCGGAGGATTTTCTTGTCAACTTATTCCACGTTACCTCATCGGTTACCGGGCTACTCTACATAATCACGCTTAGAGTCCTGCGCTCATAAAGACCGAGCTTTAGACGTCGAGATAACTTCGCAGATGGCATCTCATGGGGGGATAAGAGTCGGGTACTTTGCGGGAGAAAACCGAATGCTTAAAAGACGGGGGATTATGACAATCAAGATATCATTACTCTGGCATGATTTGAATGTTTTCCAGCTCCCATATGGTCTTCAGCAAATGATATACATTCGTCTGCACTTCCCGATGGATATCAACCCACACATTTACAAGTCAAATCGCTTCCACTCTTCCCTTGATAATTTCCAAAGTAATCCATCCCTAAAATTCCCACAAAGTCTACGAAAATGATAAGCAAAGCCCAGAGTTTCATTCCCCGTCGATTCATCATGATAATCCAACGACTACAGCCGTGATTCTGTTACTAGGATGACTTCAATCATTCATCATCAGGCTCTCTAATGACTAAATATTGTCATATCTAAAACTTCACGGATTATGCCAATAAGACTGCAGCAATGAGTCAAATTAGTTCTCCCTCATTGGTAAACATGAGGCCCACTCTCTCTGACCTTTGTGATCATTATGAGAAGCTCCATGCATAGAAGATCGGGTAGGTTTTTGTGGGGGGAAAGCAGGAAAATTGTCAGGGGGATGGGGGATATCTACAGTACATATATGGAATGCTGTATATACAAAAAGCTGAGAGAATGTGACTACCGTATTTGTTACATATAGGGACAATGTCATATACACGGCACACTTCATAGAATAAATTTAGCTGTTTGAACTAAGCAGATGGAATTAAACATATTTTGGGGGATATCTGAATATGAAACTATGTACATAATAGAAGCGTTTGCTAAAGCTTCTCAACTGAAATTGCTACTTCAAGCAAGCCATTAGTGAGTTATTACTATAATACAAATGTGTATCACAATTTGTTACAATTCAAAAAAGAGTCACACTGCCACTAGAAACAATCATATTGTAATAAAGCCACCATATTACATTGTCACACATCCATATTTCGATACAGATGTGCTGCTCTGATGGTATAAATTACTTCGACTCCCCAGCGGTTACCCATAATCCCCTGGGGCTGACAAGTAGCGGACGCATGAGCGTATGTCGCGAGGAGGCAACGATACGATCTTCATGTCTTACCTTTTACTGCCACACTCATACTTTTATGGTGGGTCTCGTTTTTTCTAAGAGAGAGGAGATCACGAGAGAGATATTTCAGCATTGCACGTCCAACTCTATGAATATATTACCCCCATCCGAGTATGCAGGACACCGGAAAATGTAACGGCAGGATTGGTTCACAGGCCAGTGGCTTTATAGCTGCCTACGACACAATTTATATGAAAATAATACAGGCGTCTAGTGGACATGACTGTGACCCACAACAAAAAGACGCCGCCTAGACTGCACACCGGCACAGAGAAGGGGTTGCGTTGTTCTTCGATTGACGTTTTAATTTTTTATAAGATGGGGCTGTGACGACTGGAAAAGAATCCCATTTGATAAGCATCTTCTGACCCAATAAGGGAATATCATTCCTGGATCCATTTAGAAAGTACCTGACTATTTGTCAATATCGTTTGACCAAGCTATTAGAAGGACAACATACTGTAGAGAGCATCATGACACACGTCTTTTTTCCTCTATCACTATATCAGTATTCTGCCTTTAGGGAAATCCTCCTTAGGTTTTGACATGACAACTTAAGTGTGTTAAAAATGGCAGGTGTCAAATATGATCCATTGCACGTAGCCTTTTGGATTTAGTGATGTAGCAAGGTGCTGCTATCGCCACCTGTTCCTGTGATGGGGTCCATTTTGCTACATGCTCTGCTACATTACTTAATGCCACAATGTAGCACCACTCTGTCACAGGGTATATCAGGTGACAAACAGGTGTGGCGAAGTTGAGCCAGTTTGCTACATCTTTCAATGATAACTGTAGCCTTTCCATACTGCAACAAACCTGCACAACATTCGCAACACCTCAGACACTGATCAGACAACCTACTGTGGCGATATTGCACACCCAGCTGTGGACTGTAGCCAATAAATGGAGACACATTTGCCACTGATGTTCCTCCTGTATCCTCCCGGCTCTAAAACCCATTTGTGGCGGACATTCTGTGGCGAGGCGAATCGCCTCCAAACTGGTGCCACATCTTCCCAAGTGTAACAAACGAGCCACGCGGCGCCGCACTAACCGCTACCGGGACAAATTTCATTACACTTTCTTCTCGTTTCTCGTAAACCGGTTCTCTTTTTCACCAACTCGGTCTCGATATACACCTAAAACAGCTCCAACGATATCTAAATGTAGCTGCCATTCCTCCCTAGGAGTCACAATTCCCTTTCTACCCATCAGACAGTTTTACCAGTCCCCTGCCACCCCTCATCTGTCTCTGCCACATTCTGTCACACCTTCTGCTTCACTGTAGCAAAGGCCTGCCACAATCTAGCAAAGGCACTGACTGTATCCATCACAATGTGGCACCTAGGTCACACATGTATCAAACTCAGCAATGGAGATTTTGTATTACTACTGACCTTGCTTGGCACAAGGTATCAATATGGGAAGGACTCATCAAAACTGATGCAGAGGGACCATGACAAAAATACTTTCGTATTTCTCTCAGAACTCAAAATGAAACGTCTTACTGTATTCTCTTTATGCTACTCTTTGAACAATTTTATGTAGACAAGATAACGTATATCGATTCCCATGTATTTCCATGTACTTGTTTGTCCGGCATGAACTTGCAATAAAGTTATATTACATTATTATTATTAAAGACTTATACGGGAAATCTGGTGAACCGATGTAGCAGTGAGCTAGAATGTAGCAAACTGAGACCTCAAGCAGACTGAAACCTGATACCCCAAATGTTGCCAGTAGTGTGGCAAAGCACAGCAGGTGGACACCACAGGTTGAGGCAATAGAAGACGAATGGAATGAGTCATAAAACAACACATATGTGTACGAACAGCCTCGTATGAACCACGATGTTAAAAAGAAACGTCACACCTACAGTTGAACATGTTTCTGGCCGTTTGGCTGAATAAATGTTTTTTAAACGTCAACAATGAGGTAATAGAACTAAACAAAGATGGGTCCCTACGATATGTCAAAGGTCGGATCCCAGTGCATCCATCTGTCTTTATAACATGTCCCATGATGCCATGCATCACAGTCCAAGTGCCATTCCATTGTCATGGCGGCCATGTTGACCTTCAAAAGTGCTCCCCAAGAAAGGTCACCTCTAAAATTCATGCAACAAGATCTTTAAATTAAAAGCCAATACAAATAACACGTTCCACTTTGATTTGATAGAAAACTGACTTTCTCAATTTGCGATGAAAAGGCATCCAAAGTGTTACATTATTAACACAAACACCTTCTACTTTCTTGAGATCCAAGCCAAACCCCAGACTTTACTTCTAACGTCTTCATGGATAATACAAAGCTAAGGTGTGACTCCAAGGTGAGGCACGGCACATCAGTCTTCAAGATTACTTTCCGTCTTAAACATAACCTAAGTCTCCAAGACAAGGATTCCGCATCACTCGCACTGACCCTGGTCTCGCTTCAAAAGAAGATGCATGAACTGCACGATCCTTGCCTTGACTTTGCGGTACAACATGGCTTCAATTTTACATATAGAAAGGCTCAAGAGGCCCAAGGATCCATCTCACGACACTGGCTGCTACATCACGTTGAGGTTGTAATGCCAGCGCGAGCATCAAGCTTCGTTCACGCAGACATTTCTGGCGAGGTTGCTTCTGACAGGAGCGTTTTATCTTATTCCAGGAGGACATGTATCACTGGCAGATAGGTTTTACTTTGTATAGTCAAACTGACAATACGTCTTTATCTGATACTGAAATTCAGATGTCAATTTGACTACGTTCTTCTGTGTGTCAAAACAAGACATAAAACTCGAGCATAGCGACAGAGAATGGATGTATATTCATCTGTTTCACTTCATAAAAATTTAATCACCCCTTCCCGGGGGCAAGGCATACCGATATACAAAAAAATCATCATACACACTCATTACTTCTAAAGTTATTCCGTCCACGGACAGACTAACAAACAAACTGTAGTAAAAACTTAACCTCAACTGCAATAAAGGAAGAAAACTTTCACAAAACCACAAACCACCAGTGCTTGGATTACAGGAATGACAGGTGGTAGTAAGAACATATCCGCACACAAACAGGAGGCATGCTAATTTCAGGTAATATACCAAACTAGAGATCTCTCCCTCCTAATAAAGCCATTACCGACTATGGTCCCCGTGGGGGCGTCGATCACACTCACGGCAACCATTACAAGCAAGATGGCGGATTCCACCCCAGAGCCGCGCATCAGACTCCCAATTTTCTACTCTAATTCCAATTTGGAAATTTGGGGCACTCGGAGGATTGATGATGATGCATTTCTGCACTCATTTGCTAAATAAATACCATATGTCAACTCGAGAAGGTGGTGCAACTTTGCGGGAAGCTTACAGAAATGTTTGGCCAACGTCGTGTCAGTTGCAAATAGAATTCAAGATGGTCTCCATGTTGTAACGACTGACTTTAAAGACTCCATGAGGAGGATTATATTTGTATCATGTGTATATGTGTGTCCTGATGTACAGAGGAATATTTAAGTGTTAGGAAAGCTGTATAAATCATTTCTTCAAGCATTTCCATTTTTGTACGATCAAGGTTCTAAAGAAGTTCAATCCTTTAATGTACTGTAATTATATACGACAGATTTGACAGATATGAAAACCTGCAGCGGGACCGCTCTCTGTCCCAGAGTTCCCAGAACTTAACACCCAGGGACTGCTCTCTGTCCCGGGAGTTCGTGACGTCTGCATGTCAGGGCCACCTTTCCCTTCCACAGCAAAGGGCCACCGCGGTCTCCGGGGCCGGATAAATTACTGACGGATCAGCATGCCAGGTGTGAGTACCAAGCCTGATGGGAATAGAGACCCGCACCTTTCCTAAGCCCCTATATTTCATGTCCAGCATTTACGCAAACTCGCCTTGTAATTAATGCTCACAGTTACTTGAATAAATAACAAGATAGCAGATTATAATTATACCATAAAGGATCCATTTTCTTGAAACTTTAAAGTTAAATTTAAAACTAAGTAGTTTTGCTCAGAATATTGTATAAAGATGGCTCTGTGATTGCAGGGCTGTTTCTAGCTTGACATTTTTTCCTGTCCCATTCGTGTAGCCCATGTTGTTAATCTTTGTTGTTAAATCTATTGTATTGAGCTTACGAAAATACATTTTCATCAGTTTTAAGTTAGGAAGTTCAGATTTTTTGGATGACATTTTTGTCTGTCCCAGCAAGCGAATTTCCATCCCAGGATGTAGGGACGGGTCCTGGAGACAGCCCCGTGCTCTACCAACGATCGTGATCCAATTCCAGCGCAACTGCTATGAAAGTCACTGCAAAGTTATTTTGCGCGTTACGGAAGTTTTGACACACGGTTTATTGCTTGTCCTCCGCCGCCTGGCCCGGCAGTGTGGAAGAATTTAAATCGCAGCCCTTCACGCCACATTAGGGCGCCTGAATTACGTTCCACTTGACAACCTCGCCCTCCCGACGTGACTTTTATGAAACGACAGCCCTGTGTTCGCAGGATTCGCCGCGACAGGGATGCCTCGGAGGTCCCGAAGGGGCAATGAATACGAGCAATATCTTCACATGATGTGCAGAGGTGTCGAGGCAATTGTAGGGCACACAACATTACAGTTGTTCTCAAGCACAATATTACCTTTTTTTTTTACAAACACGCTCGTTTTATTACATCTTTATATGATGTTAGATGGAGCTGAGAAGCTAGAAAACTCGCCCTGAATTTCTGAGCACCCGGGTCAGCGTTATTTATTGGCACCACACATTACACGCTTCAGCAAAACCGCCATGTTTGCATTCCTATTCAGAAATTGACAAAGCGAGGCAAAAGTTTACCCAGAGTTATTAACTCGACACACACACACGCAGGATTCTACACTCAAGTGCCCATTACCTCAATGCTAATGTTCGTACCAAATGACCGGCGTCAAAATGTTTCCTTTTCAAAATTGCGCTCAAGCAAAACGCGTGTTTGTATTAGGTTTATGACGACTGGTTGGGTACTTGAAAACGGAATGTATGTGCGCGGTGATGACTCCATACTTGCACAAATGGGTATTTTTCCTAAAATCATTTTAGAAGTACTCGTAAATGGAGGAAATTATGGTAGTGTGAACTATATTGCATTAAATGTGTCACCTAATGCTGTTGACTTGGCCATATACGAATCACTACTATAATGCATGCTTTATCTTCAAGAGAATACCAAACATGCCTGCCTCAATTCCAAGCTGGAAAGTCTTTACAACATAATTGTACGTTCATTTAATTCACGTGAGACTAAGAATTCATGGAAAAACTAAGAAATTTATAGTCTCCTTTATCTAATTCTACATGAACGACTTTCTCCAAGAAAAGAGTCTAGGTTGACTTGGTAAACTGTTATTTTGGCAAGTCTTTATATCTGAAGACTAAGACCCTCTGTAGGAAAGCATCTTGAAGCCTTCCTTTATCCTACCACCTTCCTATCATCATCCCCACAATTATCCAATATCTCCTTTAAGTAATACCCTACTCCATCTTACTTAACTTAAGACATCTTTTAACCACACAGTATTTCCATAATCACCTCATCAAAGATAAGGGGTCTTTCAACAATTAGCGCGATCGCTCACATACCTATCTTTATCTTTTACCCCTTAGTGCAACGCGTCTGCCAAACTTACGACTTATACATGGCTGATATAATTCACCAGAAATATGACGGCACGCTTTTGTGTGTGAGTTACGTCCAATTTAGCGGCACCAAACATCGCGTTCATGCACGAGAATGCGTCCACCAGCAGACACACTTCCCCCTCCATCAAACAACATCTGGCAAGAGATATCATAAATCTGCCGGTCGTTTAAAAGCAGCTGCGAAGGAACAGATTCGGGGAGGGAGCACGCTTCAAAGGCGACGCTTTGTGTGTTCCGAGTCTACTAAAGCATCATTTGTTGCCCCCAATTTCACCTCGCTCGCTCGCTACGATACTTCACGTCACGCGATTCCGGTCGTGAGCAAATCCTTCCCTCAATCACGCCTTACACCTGCTTATTAGCGGAAGATGTTGTTCCATTTCCCGTTCCTTCGAAAGCTTCTAAGACCCCAATTTACTTGAAGGGAGCGCAGGATCACTTTCATGGCTGAGAAGATTTCGAGGCCAGAAAAGGCGATTGAGGGAAATGCAATCTATATTCATCGAGTACCTAAACCTTAACACAACCAAGGTCCAAGAAAGCTAATGGCCAGAATCTGAAATATCAGAATTAACTAAATTTTTAAACAATATCACGATCAATATTCATCGAGTACCTAAACCTTAACACAACCAAGGTCCAAGAAAGCTAATGGCTAGAATCTGAAATATCAGAATTAACTAAATTTTTAAACAATATCACAATCAATATTCATCGAGTACCTAAACCTTGACGCAACCAAGACACCAAGGTCCAAGAAAGCTAATGGCCAGAATCTGAAATGTCAGAATTAACTAAATTTTTAAATAATATCAAAAAAACTATTCATCGAGCACCTTAACACAACTAGACAAAGATACTAGTAGTTTTAAGTTTGGGATATTAAAATACAACGTGTCAATTTACTGAATTTACAGCATGTAAAATAATTATCCTAATATGAGAAAGCAACTGCAGATAGTGAGGATTTCGTTTGAAGTTGATTTTAAACTATTTCAGTGCGAATGATGAAGATCCACGTGCTGACTTGATTTTGCCCGTGGTACATTTCCCATTCTGGTCTGCTACATGTGAGCTGAAACGAGTGATTATTTTGTAAGCACCCCAGCTACGGGATGAGCTTTTGATGGCAAAATACATAATGGCACATTTAATATTTAATCTGGTGCTCAGTTTACCCAGCCTGAAAAGCATCAGAATTTCAACACATTAAGAGGTAAAATGCTCTGATGCACATCATGGATTTTTCATCGAAAATTTTCTGAACAATTTCTCAAAAAAGGAGAATTCTTAATGCTTTATTAAAGCTTTGAAATGTGCTGAGATATGTCTGTTGAAATTTTCCAATAGCAGGCTTTAACTTGCAAGGTGTATGAGGGAGCTTATAGGCATTAGCCTCAAGCATCAAACATATGACATACATGTATACTGTAACCAATGCATATTAGGCAAATGAGCTACGCCACCACAAGTACAGGGATATTGTGTCTTTCAACACAGTGAACATTCAAATCAAATCACACACATGGTTGCAAAGGTAGATTACAAATGACCTGAGGAACTTGAGCCAAAAAAACTTTTACTACTGGGGCAGTGAATTGTACACGAACGTTACGGCTTCAACTTTACAAGCACAGCTGTTTCCCCACTCATCAGTGAAATGTAGCGAAGTTTTGTTACATCGTTAACGGTCAAGCTTACCCTCAAGTGTAGCAATTTCATCAACAAGAGCTGTTCAACGTTTCACGACCCCGTCGAGTCGAGTAGTACAAATTTCACAGGCCCCGTAGTGACCGGGTTTACTGCTGTTTAGTGTAGCAGCAGGTCAGGTTTAAAGTCTGGCCGCAGCTGCAGAGGTTGTTAAACTAACACCCTCACATTTCTCACACAGTCTACAGGACTGGGGACGGTAGAAATGAAGAACTATCACTAGATCAGCGGCTTGTGTTCTCAATTGGCAAGGTGTGTTGCCAGTTCTTTCTGGCTCTGAACGATAGATAGTGTCATCTAAGATCTTTACAAGCAATTTTGAAAATATTGTATGAAAAATCTTTTTGATATTGAAGTTACAGAAATATGCTTTTCAAGGTTTCATTTGTGATAAGGTTTTTTTGTCAACAGCAGGTAAGAGATAAAAACAATCAATGTTGTGTGGCTTCACAGCTTTTGTATCGTTTTACAGACTTTTCAGCCCAATTCCGTTCTTTTTCTTGCTATTTCTTTAAAAAATAATTTCCATGATACAGCGATCATAACTGGTCTTGCTTGTCTGGATATTTTAACATGGTGAAAATGCAGGCATGCATACAGGCTTCATAACTCTCTGGCATCCGGGTTGAAGCAGTTTGCAGAGGGTCTACCCTTCGGTGGAGTCTACACGGATCAAGTAACCCGCCATCACCATAAACTATTCACACCAGGGCAGGGGCAAAGGGGGAGCCTCTATTGCTCAACACTCAATATTTTTGATTTACATCTTTGCAGGTCTATTGGTGATCAAGGTCTTCTAGGTTATGACTCCACTTCTAGCTCTCAAAAAAGATCAAAGAGCAACTCAGTTGCAGCTATAATTTGGCGAAATCATAAAAAATCTCATTCACCAACAATCTAGAGAAAATCTTTGCTTGCTACTTGATACAGAAAGAAATGATAGAACTGCAGAAAGACAGTATTATAATATCTACTGGTATGTTCAAAAGGTGGAAATTAATCTACATACAAATATTTACATGCGAATTTCATGTGTTTTCTTAACGATTATAAGGTTGGACAAAAACTCACTACAGTACATTCATAATTGGATACATGGTTAGACTCAAACTTTTACATTGAATATGGTTCAGTTTATAGAATTTTATATACGATAAAAATGTTGCCCCCTATTTGGTAACTGCCCTGAACTATCCAGTGTGTCCTTACTTTAATTTGTATGCCACACATGTGTTGGGGGCTCTTGTTGGAGTGGGGACGCATACTTTAATGGGGTTTTCAATTACATGATTAAGGTAGCCAGGATGACCCTTTCAGTGCTACAAAGCTACTCATCTAGGCCAGTAACACACCAGTAGTACTTTGTTTCACATGAACACATTTTAAGGGGGGAATATGAGAAATGAGATGCTAAAAATTGGGCTCGAAATAACACCTGCATATGCAGGTTAGTGCAGGTAGAATTGGAGCTGTGCAGGTATTTCTGATGTCTACCTGTATGCAGGTTAGTGCAGGTGTAATTGGAGCTGTGCAGGTATTTCTTATGTCTGCCTGTATGCAGGTTAGTGCAGGTAGAATTGGAGCTGTGCAGGTATTTCTGATGTCTACCTGTATGCAGGTTAGTGCAGGTAGAATTGGAACTGTGCAGGTATTTCTGATGTCTGCCTGTAGGCAGGTTAGTGCAGGTAGAATTGGAGCTGTGCAGGTATTTCTGATGTCTACCTTTTGGCAGGTTAGAGCAGGTAGAATTGGAGCTGTGCAGGTATTTCTGATGTCTACCTGTAGGCAGGTTAGTGCAGGTAGAATTGGAGCTGTGCAGGTATTTCTGATGTCTACCTGTAGGCAGGTTAGAGCAGGTAGAATTGGAGCTGTGCAGGTATTTCTGATGTCTACCTGTAGGCAGGTTAGGGCAGGTAGAATTGGAGCTGTGCAGGTATTTCTGATGTCTACCTTTTGGGGCAGATTTGGCTGTTTGTAGAACGAGATAAGTTCTGCTGCAGTACTAAGGAAGGCCGCTAGGGGCCCAAAATCTTCTAGTTTTCGATTGGACATGACCTACCCACGTGCCAAATTTCATGACAATCCATCCATGGCTTCTTGAGCTATGCTGCTAAACCACATACAACCACACATCCAAACGCTACCAAAAACATAATCTTCTTTAATGGCAAAGGTAAAAAAAAAGAAGGTATTTGGAGCCCCGGCAATACGAATGTGAGCTGCTTTCACCAGAGACAGGCGAAGAGAAATTACAGGCTATATTTGCACATCAATGATACCCCAGATCGGTGCTGGGCTGAAGGAAATTAGCAGGATTCCTGCGTGTATAGCAGGCATGAGATTAGAGGTTGCTTTATTTGATCAATATGGAGATGAGTGGCGTTGGGAGGGGGAGGATCTCGCCTGGCATGTCTCCCCCCCTGGGCTAGGATTCCCCACATACATGGAGACCTGGATGTCTCTCATGCTCCATTGGAGCTGCGGATGTGTGGAAGAATTCTTAATGTCTTTAAATGTCGCCAGGAGCTTTAAAAGAAGAGACCAAGTTGCAGATTTGGAAGTGCTGACTTATGCCTGTACATGTAGGTGTTGCTACTGTGCAGAATGTATCTAGAGCTATATGGAATAAAGTAGCAAGACAACTTTGAACATGCTGATATAAGTCTTGAAATACCCACTTGAAATATCTAAAGGACCACAAAAAAAGTGGTCATATCGGGCAGGTTGTCCTTATGTAGAGGTGGTCACTTGTTTATTTGTTTGCTTCAACCTTTGTTTATTCATGAGAATTAGCTCAAATCAGCCTGCAGTCCGCTTTTCATTGAGGTCATGAGGGAGGAGGTAAGGGTCAGATAGAATATAACAGAGAAACACAGCTATCTGAGTCCTAATAACTCTATCAACATACAGTTATGAATACCTTATACCTTATGAATATGAATGTATTTCCACCCCTGTAATACGTGTCCTATAGCCCTCTGCTACTGCATGATTTGTGTGTTACAAACATTGCTGGGGATTACTGTTTCAAATAGCAACACTTCTTTTTGTTTTCAGGAAACAAGCCAAAATCAATGCCCCATCCATATAATCAGGTTTATGCGGCCTGACATGTATAACATATTGCCCCCCAAGCTATGGCAACAGCAACGGCATGTTCTACACAGGTACTGGGACCAAATCCCTTCAATAGTATTGACAAATGCTTCCAAATTTCCGAGTTGAGCATAAATCAAAACATGTTTTTGATGTTTTTGACACCAGCAAAAGATGTCCATGACCTTTTGGCAAGTTTTGACTGTCCCGTCAATTTTTCATCAACTCCTGTTATTTTTAATGGTATGCAAAGAATAATAATCGATACAGCACGTCTGGTATGTTTGAGTGTTAAATACACTTTTTAGAAAAATATACCTTGATGAAAATTGCCTTCTGGTCTAAAAGAACAAAAACAAGTAAATAAGGACTTGGTAAATACAGAAAGTTCAACACTGCAAGGGGCTACTATAGAAATGCATTAGAATAATACTCAATGCAGTACGTTTGGTAATGTTTTTGTATAGAACATGTGCAAGTGACCACCTCTGCATAAGGACCACCTGGCGATTGTGACCTTTTGCTGGTCCATTAGATAATTTTTCCCATTGACACAAGCATCAGAATCCTGTCTTTAGTGACCACCTGTCCACATAGACCAGAAATTATCAGTCTCCTGACTGGACTTCTTGGGCATCTTAATGAAATTGAAGGAGATTGTCTTCCGATCTAAAATAACTATAACAAGGAAACACAAATATCAAGCCTGCGAGAGCGCTTCTCGGAAAAACAAACACCAGGCACGCCCTACAAAGCGTGGTATGTTACCGGAAAGCTGTTTACCCAACACAGCATTTGTCACAGGTTGGTGCGAAGTCGCCAGTAAATCTAGACTTTCAATCTCCATGGTACAAGCTTTACTCTTGCATGAAGCAGAGCAAATGAAATACTGCAATTCTTCTTCCTTTCACTGTAACTTTATGTTCGCTGTTTTCACGGTCACCTCTGTACCGTGAACTTATCATCACCATGAAAAAACTGTTGTAAAATATCTATGATTCCTTCACATATCCGTTTTGTAAATCACTTGCCATCACCGTGAAGTTAAAGTTCAGTGAAAATGTCAATTTTCCTTACACCAGGAAATTTTGCTACCGTGAAGATAAAGTGAACTACAGTAAACTGTAGCTTAAGCCTCAACCAGTGTCCATCGTTACCTTCGCCAAGAAGATTATGTTTTCAGGGCTGTGTGTTTGTTTGTGAACAGCACTACTGAAGAAGTTGTAGATGGATCTCTATGATATTTGGTATGTCGGTAGCTATTGGCAAAATGGAGAACATCATTTGACTGAGTTTTGCTTCTTGTAACAAAGATTCTGGCCATTCTGTTATTTACCTTGTGTACTGTTCTTTCAGAAAAATTGGGGTATAAGGCCACACCAATTTAATTTCTTGGTCAACGGATTCTTATTTCAAAAAAAAAAAATTTAGAAAAAAAAATCATGAAAACTGAAGGCTCAGCTGTTTTTATGAATTTTTTTTCTAAAACTTTTTTTTTTGAAAATAAAAATCTGTTAACCAAGAAATTAAATTGGTGTGGCCTAATGACTGGAAAAAGATTTAAGTTCTGTCTCCAGGAGAATTTCTCTGTTAAACTCCATAAACTGCCATTTCATCATTTGACCAAATTTTGCTGCTCGTGGCAAACAAAGATTGGTACACAAAAATTGGAGTATCACGGCAGGGAAAAGATTCTGATTTGATTTCCGCGAGGATTTTTCTATCAAACAAAATTGATATGACAACAACAAAAAAACCTGCCCAAAACACCACAGCTTGCTGAGGCTTGCCGACATTGATTAGAAATTTTGCAGGCACAAACAAAGAACCAAGATCAATAACAGAGATTGGACCTCCCTAAACAGATAAAAAGCCAACCATAATGCTCAGAGACCTCTGCAGGGACCCAACCTTAAGAGAAATCACCTAAAAGCATGCTCTCCTGGGCAGCTTTCTCTCTCATTATCGGTGATTTCCACCCCAGTCAGGAGTACACGCAATTAGCGACTTTGTCTACGAGATCCCAACTGGATCTTCATCAACGATATCTGACGGGATGTCCTTCAAATGCCCTTCACTCTTGGCTCCGTCCCTCCCGAGATCCGGCAACAAGGGCTCAGGTTCCCCATGGTAGCAGTCTTCACCTGTGACTGACAGCTGTCAAATTGATTTAATTGATATGGCGGATCAATTTCACCAGTGGATGGATAAAGGATGTGTGTCATTCAGTCTGGATTTAACGGATCTCTGTGCAAAAGTATCAGGAAATTTAGAATGATTTTAACTAGGATTCTTTACATGTATGTATGTCCTCCTGTTTCAACTCTTCATGACCATGACCACATATTCTGTCAAATCACAATCAAAGTTTCTTGATTTTCTCCAAATTTGTGCAAAAGAAAACATGTAACTATAAAGTTGTTTCAGACAAAATCTAATAAATCAAGAAGCTATTTGGAACTCTACCTGTCGAGCTACACCTGTATTAACTCCCATGATTCCTTCTCCTCTGACTTATTCCTCCAAGGAGGTAGTATCCATCGATTCTTCCCGCCAAAATCCAATATGTCTGTCTCCGCGACCTGGCCCTATCTCAGCACCATCGCAGATCCAAACGCGGAGGCGCCTGCCCCTCTGGGGGGCAAAGGCTCGTTTTTAAGCCCACACCAATTCAATTTGTTGGTTTTTAGATTTAAGAAAATAGTGCCAAACTGGAAGACCAACCTAAAGACAGTCTAAGGGGAAAGTCGATAAATGGTACATAGTTCCAGCCTTTAAGGCTGAACGTCTGAGAACCAAGGACATAAATTGGTGTGGCCATAAGGTACCGTTCCCCCTTGGGGAAAATGGTTTCTTCCTAAGAAGGAGAAGAGCAATCAGGTATTGATTGAGCCTGAGCTTTTCGTGGCGACCGATCGCTCATTTGTTTCGTCGATATTACACGTACCGGGGGTGGAGACCTCTCCATTGTAATGGTGAGAGTCCTGGGCCCAGAATCATGGGTCCTGCGTTAGATCCCCTAACATGCCCCGATGTTGCGCCATTGGGAAAGGCACTTTTTAACCACTGGAGACTGTCTACTCACTTACAGCGCCGATGTTTACATGTTTAAAAGGGTAACTGATAAGTCTGTGAGACCACTATGATATCGACTGGCTATAAAGGCAAGACGAGCCCAATGAAGGTACAAGTACATGTAGTGATCAGAAATACCTGCACAGCTCTACATTCACCTGCACTGACCTGCATATACAGGTGGCATTTAGAGCCCTGAACAGCCTAAAATATAACAGGTAACAGTAAAAATTATGTATAACCGTGTTCCCCCCCCACACACACACACACACACACACTGACACACACACTCCCACAAAGACGCACACGCACACCACAAGAAACGCTGAGTCAGTACATCACAAGAACAGATGTGCATACACGGCATTAGGTCTGCCCCCTGCCTTAACAGCCACATTCATCCAGCTCAATCCGGCATCACCCTCCTCCCAGGTGATGCCACATAACCTGCCTGCCTTCCAATCATCCTGTTGCCTCCTCCAACATTTGTCTTGGCTGTAATGGCCCATCCAGGTCTAAGACATTAGCCGACTCAATACGGTTTCTCCATCTCTGGAAGCGTCTTTAAGCCACCAACCCTACAAACAGTCACGTTTCTTCTGTAGACGAATGTCCGTGTACAATGTAAGATATAAACCTCTTGACTACCATGAGTAGAATAGAGATGAGGCTGTATACTTTATGACTGAACAGATATCACATCCTGAATGAAGAGAACAAAGATTGGGATGGATGTTGATGCTTGACAGAATGTCCACCTAATTCATGTGTGTATAGATGTTCTAGATATGGGTAAAAACGTATGGGTGGCTGCGGTCAGGGATTAATCCTATGGCTAATGTAAGCATTTGTCTTCGCCATAATGGTCCATCCAAGGCTAATACGTTAAACCTCAAGACGTGAAACTTCTGTGTCTTGAATCATCTTAACCTTCTGAATCCAGAAAAGTCACGTTTCTTTTACAGCTGAACATCCCTTTTACAGTTGTATAATGTAACGTTTCCACTATTACAATCTATCTGTAGTAAGGCAATGATGTTCGCATGTCACCGTGGAATAAAACAAAGTTTTCAAATTTAGCCTTCCTTTGAAATTCGTTTTCAGTCAGTTTAATGCCTGAAGATGTACAACATTACAGTAAACCAAGAGTGATATACCTGTTCCGAAGCATGTGTGTTAAACATACAGGCATTAACTACATTTCATTCTCCACAACCGAGAGGCACGTTTCTCATGAGTCAGCGGGATTTTTATTGCTGTATCCACTGCAACTAGTAGCAACGTCCGTCCTTTCTGATAACGGAGCTTATCTCGGCTACAAACCACGAGCCGCCAAGTCCACACCTTCCTCGGCAGTGAACTTCAGGAAATCCCTGCTATATAACATCTCATGGCACATGCAAATTACGACCGAGATCTATGCCCGTCTGTTTCACCGGACTGATATTCGCTTATTCCCGGCAAGTCTTACCTGTTTAAGTGGTGTACAGGGTGTAGAATTAGAGCTTCAATGTTTTTTATCAGCTTCATAAGCACACACACACCCTGACTTTTTTCCTGGTATGGTCCACAGGAAGAGTAGCTGCTATGTACTTGTATACTGTTAAGCTAATTGTAGATCTGAACAAACGCAACTCAACTCGACAACTAACTACAAGTCAGCCTTAACAACATACAAACAGTCCTCCAGAGTCTACCACACAACCTACGCCCTCCTTTATAACCCTCAGCTGAGTCTTTTGGTTTAATGACGAGCTAAGCTATACGAGCCTCGGCCGTCTAACCCCAATTCCTGATTACCCTTTCGGAGCAAATAAGGAGACATCAAGGCAAGAATCACCCCCGGGTTTCACTCCCGCCCTCCCTCTGGCGCCTCGTTGCCGCGCAGCCCTAGCAACGGGCTGGAAAATAAAAACGTTCCGCTTGGCTTGCTTTACAGGGATGGGATGCCGGGAGAGCCGTGGAAGATGACACAAAATTGGGCCCATCTCTTGTAAGGATGAATAGGATCATACCAAGGAGATTGAGTCGGAATCCTGGTATTGAGTTCGCCCCCTTTGCGGATTGATTTCGTATGAAATCCCGTTCCATCATCGTACGGAAAAAAAAGACCCAGCTGTTTAAAAGATCGGGGAATAAATATTACGTCCCCAGAATGTTTGATGGGTGGAAACAATCTCAGAATTATTGAATTTTGCTTTTCTATGAAAATAATTATTGATTTTCACACAAAAAACGTATTTTCTCCCGACACGGTCGCCGCACGCGAATGTGCAGAACCAACAAATTTTCCTCGCGCGACACCCGTCATTGGTTTGTCGTCTGCCCCCCGAAAAACATATCAGAAACTATTAAATTTCTATCCAAAATTGGCCCGCCTGTTATGTGACACCTCTTGGCATCGATCTCCGATATTTCACATTTCGGAAAGACGGCGGACGTTTATGAGTCGACCCAACGAGGGAATCTCCGTCATTTGATCTCGGACATCTCCCCAGAATCACTCATCGAACCCCGACATTTCCTTGATAATGGTGTCAACCCAAGAATAACAGTAGGTCACGAAACACCCACCTACAAACCTGTAATTTGGTGCGAAGAGTTCTGTGCTGTTTTAAACAGCTGTGATTTTTTATTGGATAACATCTGAACAACAGTGGCCTCTCTTTTGGGGTCTAATGTTGTTTCCCTCAGCCTGTTTTCTAGCAGGTGTATACTTTTTTAAAATAAATGATTTATATTTGCACTGTCAATGCCAAAACAAGCTTTTAAATTTGTAAATCAGGATTTGTAAATTTTTAAGTCAATTTATATTGACATATTAAAGCATATCTAATTTTCAGAAATAGATAACTACCGTATGTATGTGGAATATAATCTCATATGAAGGCAGTGCAATAGATGGAATCATATTTTTCCAATATCTACTTTTTGCTGTGCATCGACCAGTGCATAGATATGATTATTAGCAAGATACACTTCCATATTTCATTTAAAATTTATGGTCTTAGGAGTTTTTATACCAGATACTGGCCTAATCATTTAATTAGATAGTCCATATGCACCTGAATTCTACTCTTATGAAATCAAACTGTTTGTTTTGTTCATCCAAATTCTTATTGATTTCATCTTTCTGAAAACGATTCGGAAGAACAAAGACACAATCATGGAATCGGTCATGGCAGAACAAAGATGAATCTTCCCCCTTATTACATTTACATCACAATCAGGGGCGTTGCCTAGTTACCATGAGGTCAGGTCAAGTGTCGCGACCCCAAGCGAAGCAATCAGCTCCAAGCTGTCAACGATTTTGTAGCGATTTTATGTCCGTTCGTCGATAAAGAGAAACGGAAAACTAATTACAACAGGATTGCCACATCTGCGCGTTGCTGAAATGATAAAATTTGCTTTTTTACTTTTATTTTTTTAAATGAAATTGGAGACTTGGTAACAGGTGCATTTTGAAAGCGAAGTTGATTGATCATTCAAGAGAAGAGCAAGGGGGCCATCAATACTCGCATATTACGCACATTGAGAGCAGTGCGAAAGCAAATAGAAATTTGCATAACAGATACAAAGATTTCATAAAATCCAATCAAAATCAATCAAGTCTGCCGAAATAAGACAGTTTTTTTTCCATTCCTACTGAATGATTAAATGTATAAATTTTACACAATAACTTTTAAAACCAACAGGGGAAATCAGGCAACAGCCAGCTTATAAAAACCCAAATCATCTAGCAGCTTTGCATTAAATGTTGGAATAGCCCAGACTGATATCTCACATCTGTATCATCATTACAAAAGAAAGGGTTTCTAACTTGGTCTTGTTCACACAAACTCTTTGTAAATGATGACCAATCAAAATCAATGAAAAAAATGGTAATCAATTCCAATCAAACACAGCCAATTAACAATCACTTTTCCAATCAAAATTATTTCTTGTTATGAAATCGGGAGGAACACTCAATGGCTAAGATTAAGAAAAGTACTGCCTTAAAGTCTTAAAGAAACAAACAACGTCTAAGACTCCCGCAAGTTCCTTGCCCCTTCCCTCTAAGGTCAGTTGAGGCATTTTGTGTTGATTTTAGGATTTCCCCTCCCCCAGTTCCAGTCAGCTGGAGATGTGCTGTGTTTATGTGCGTTGGAAGACGATCTGTTTTCGTATGAGCTTGGACTTCTTAGCTCTCAAACTGGGCTTGAGCCAAGAAAGGAGCTCCTTTTAAGACAACTGTCCCTTTTTTCATTTGGACTTTCGAGTCACCCCTGGTCTGATGTCATACTTTAAATTCTCACGTTGGTGGAAACTTACAGTTATCATGCATATTTGCAAACATTTACAAGAAACTTGGACTGGAAAAGATACTTGAACTACATGGCAAGACTGAACTTGATGTTATCACAATATGGATGGAAGCAAATTTCAAAGGAACTGTGTTCGAAATCCTCCTCTTTTTGAATTCATGATAAAGTTTTACAGGTAAATGAAAAAAAAAAAGCTCAATCTAAAAAAGTTCAATTCATGATAAAAATATGGTAATTTGTATCGAAATATTTATAGCTATAGAGCTAGTTTGTGCCAAAACATAACAATTCTAAGTGCCTTATAAAATCTAACCTTCTCCCTGCTGCCTTACCCTGTGACCAATACAAACTTGGTACCAGAAGGCTACATCAAGAGGAAGAGGGTTAGAATGAGCAGCAGCACACAAAGGAGGGCCTGCATGGGGGGGGTCCCGACAACGCTCTACGTTAACTTCGTAGGGCGGGCTATGTAATACGCTAAATTCAGAAAGCCATCCCTACGCTCTACGCTAAATTCAGAAAGCCCCCCTACACTCTACGCTAAATTATGGAGTGGTCGACAACGCTCTACGTAAAATTAAAACGGCAGATTACGCTCTACGTAAAAGGGGCATGCAGGCCCTCACAAAGTGTACCATAGACTTGCCCTGTTTACCTATGACTTCATGGCCCTTCTTACCTGTGCCCCACTAATGTCTCCTCCATTCACACCTGCCATCCACACACCTGCTCTCAAACTTCACACCTGTTTACCTTGCTTCAAACAGACAAAAAACGCAAACCACATTAACGGGATTAATCCTTAACGAATCAGGCCGCCGGCTCACAGAATAAGCCAAGCTTGTTTCTCCTAGCTGATAAGTGTGTTAATGGTCCAACAACAGGGGTATGTTGACATAGGGAAGTTTATTGGACATTTCACACCTCCCTTGCACACAAAAGAACTCAGGCATTATGTCGTATTGTTTCAAGAGCTTTTAAAGATATCTGTAAGATGAAGATACTAAGCAACAGTTCTCAAGTTTGACACTTCATGAAACTTTGCAATAAATATATTCTATATTTCGAATTTCTTTACTTTTTCACATTTAAAGTATTTCAAGCCCTGAATGTACAAGATAAGAGGATATTTACTGCACGTCCCTAAAGAAGGCTTAGTTGGAGCACCATTTCTTAAGCAATATCTATCTTCAAAAGTTTAAATGAATCGTAGAATGCGGCTCTTGCTAGCAAAAATCTGACCAAATGCTAGGATTACCCTAAGATAAAAGGAAGTTTTTGTTATTTCAGAGGTTTTAGAGCAAGAAGGGTGTCCATTTCAGGCTGTGCTGCAGAAGACAGACATGCACTGTGCTCCACAGGCAGCAGTCAAAACATAGGCCCACACCACTGAAATACATATGTGCACAACTTCGATGCATCCCTGTCTAAAATGACAAATGTCACACCAGACTTGGAGCAAGACATATATCTGTATTCATGATATAAGTTACAATACATAACAAGGGTAGATGTACATTAAATGCAAATAACGCAAATTCATCATTGGTTCTCAACCCTCTCAAGGTAATACTGAAGAAAGACGACATGGTAAATAAAGTGGCTGTGAGGAAAACTTAAATCTGACTATACTCACTTTTTAAAACTGTGCACACCAACATACACAATCCTCCTCCAGACTCATCTTTTCATGCTGATCTCTAGTTCAACATTAACTTCCAAAATCTGTGAACCAGCACATTCAAATAGAGTGGCCCAACCCTAAGATCAAGACTTCAGTTCTTAAGTTGACTTGTTTACAACTTTCGCCCTCAGTGTTACCCTTAACAAAGAGGTGGGCTCTTATCTACTGACCCTGAATGACCCTCAATGTAATTAGACAGTTATACCCTCTGGTCAGACCTACCTTGTTGTAAGCGCCATTTTCCTGCTCAAAAATAGAACAAGATAGGGCAACTAGAAACTAGAGCTCTCTTTCAACAACCTGTAAGGGTATGGCCGTAATCTAATGATTCGATCAACCTGATGTAAGTAGTAACCAAAGAAAAGTCACACTTCCAACTTCCAAGCATATCAATAAAAAAAGGGGGTTGATTAGAAATTAATTCTTGCCTGCAGCTATTGTAGAATGGAGCTTGCTGCCACCATCAACTGTTACAGTAGGGCTTTATAGCTAGCAACATAGAAATTGAAAGATATCCAGATCACACTTCTGTTTTAGAACCACTGTACAATTACTCCAAATTCACTTAAACGGTCTGTTACACAACAGAGAAGAGTTGAAAGAGTTAACTTCTTCTTTGTGGTCGTTCTTTCATCACAAATGCACCATAATCACTGCCCCCTGCATAACTATGCTATCTAAATCAGCGTTATGAGTCCCTTTGATACAAGTGCAGCGACTGCCAACCAGGCAAGCTCATTTATCGCCGGGTTCGCGCCCTGATGATTGAAACTTCTCGTATTCTCTCCGCAGGATGACTCCCGCCTAACAACCCGACTTCGGTGACAGAACAAGAAAAACCCTCTTCGCGGGAAGCTCCGCCGACAACCCCAAATACGGCGGGATGGAACGCTACGACCCGGCTGCAGCTTAGCCGGACTTGAACTCTCGGCAACCCTGCCTTTCCTCCGTTAAGCCCGGCCTGGGGACGTACCATCGCGAACCTGGACCCCATTATCTTCAGCTGCTGCCACCTCTCTCCACCCCTCGGCCCCAAATACCAAGCTCAATTCCCCACAATTATAAGATTCCTACTCAAAATTCCGTCGCAATTATCAAATTCCAGACGGCCTCACCAGCTGAGTTTCCCCCCTAGAGCAGTGCCGTTATAGGATCCTAGTGTAGCATACTGTTATTGCATAGAGCAGGGTCAAGACCAGGGCTCTCTCCAGGATGAAAATTTGCTTGTTGGACAAAATTTCACTTCGACTGTCCAAAAATCTGAACTTCCTGACATGAAATTGATGAAAATGCATTTTTGTCACCTTAAGATGATAGAAACTTAATAACATGGGTTCCCAAACGATGAGTGGGATGGAAAAAATGTAAAGCTGGAGTCAGCCCTGGTCTAGACCTGGATAGGAACCATGGCTGTCTCTGCTTGTTGGGATGAGAGCAAAAATTCATCCTTTTCCATCCCAAATTCTGAAATTTATGACTTGAAATTGATGAAATTGTATCTTTGTAAGCTTAAAATGACGAATTTTAAAATTCGTAACATCAGCTCCCAAACAATGAGTGGGACGGGGAAAATGTAAAGCTGGAGTCAGCCCTGCCCTAGACCTGGGTAGGAACGGTGTATGATTAGGTAATTGCGATGTTATGTCTGAGTTGAGTCCTTGGCTTCCACACAAAGTACACAGGACCGTTTGAAACAATAATAGCGGACCGGAGCGAGAGAGCCTCAACCTGGGAGCAAAAACGATCACCAGGTGTTCTCTGCAGCTGAGAGGTCTCGCTTCAAAGTTTCTTCAAAGCACTCCAGAAGCCATTGTTAAAAAGTTCCGACATTGACCAAACAGTATTCTTTCTCTGAAGTGTAAGATAGGGCTTGAAGTGACAATAACACCTTTAGTTGAAGACTTACCTTTGGTTGCCTCATTTACCTTTCAATGTCATACAAAAAATTGTGAGATGATTTGGAGTATCTCCTTTTATCTTTGAGAGTAAAATTTTCCCTTTTAAGATGGACACTTTCTCTGCTCTGAGGTAAAAGGGATTACGATCACAATAATACGAGGTAAGCCCACCTTTGTCGTCTCATTTACGTTTTACACAAAAGATGGAGAGATAATTCTGGGAAACTCGAGTAATGAGGGCCCGTTCGAACAATGTCGCGAGCGGGTGCAGTCACGGAATCGAGATTTAACCGTCAATGTGGGAATCCGGGCGAGGGACGGTAATGGCAAGGCACAAAGACCGTCCCCTCGGGCAGGCCTGTCGCAGCGGCGGGGAGATTTATCGCTTCGGATCCCGCGTGAAAGACGGAGGTCGTGGAACAGCACCCCGCCTCAGGGCGTTTACCTTTAGACCAGCCCAACCGTCCTGGTAATTTGGGATAATGATGCCGGGAGTCAAGTGACTATAGTGCAGCAGCAAAGATTCACACAAACAAAACACAAAGGGAGAAATGTTTTCCCTCCCCCCAAACTTCTACCTCTTTACCAGAGTGGTAACAAACACCATCGAAATTCATACTAGTCAAACCTGTACAAGTGACCACCTCTATAAAATTTGGGATAATGATGCCAGGGGTCAAGTGACTATAGTGCAGCAGCAAAGATTCACACAAACAAAACACAAAGGGAGAAATGTTTTCACTCCCCCCAAACTTCTACCTCTTTACCAGAGTGGTAACAAACACCATCAAAATTCATACTAGTCCAACCTGTAAAAGGACAACCTGGTGATTTGGGATAATGCAGGACCCAAGTGACTATAGTGCAGCAGCAAAGATTCACACAAACAAAGCACAAAGGGAGAAATGTTTTTTCCTCCCAATCTTCTGCACTTTACCGGATTGGTAAAGAACGGTACTGAAGTACAGTCAAAACCCATAAGGATCATCTGGCGAATAGACTATTTTTTTGGTGGTCCCTTAGACACATTTTTCCCATTGACAGAAGCATAAGAATCCTGTCAAAAGTGACCACCTGTCCACACAGACAGAAGAGTCTTCTTGGGCAGTTTTGACTGTACTCTCGTCTAACTCCTCGCCTTGTTTTCTTCCCAAAAGCCACCAACATCGCCACGAGTGTCAAGACGTGTTTGTAAGACCTCGAGGTCACATGTACAGCATTCCGCAGCAATGATAGCTTAACTTAATGTTAATAGTTTGCCCCTTAAAGTCACATCAATTCTCCTTCACTCTACACCACAAACTCTTTAAGAAGAACTCAAACTCTAGCGAGAGACAAACATTTCAGTCAATCAAAAATGGCTGCATTGTTCGTTACTTGTGTTTACAGTCTTCACTTTAGACATCAACACACTTGACAGGGTGACCTCTGACCTATGATGATGTAATTAGGTCCATTACTCTTGTTTGACTGTCATATTATTGATGATTTATTGGCTAACGAAAAGCCAATATATCAATTTTGCCTTCAGGAATGTTCTTAAACCCAGTGCATAGCAGTTTAAGTTGGTTTGGATGACAATTAAGTCAAGGTGTTAACATTTTGCTTTATCTTTCCAGCTTATTTCTAGTTATCTAGAATGATGCACTAGCTTCCTGACTCGGGGTGGACCTAAATCTTACATACAGTAAGAAACTTTGTGATTTAAATCTGAGGATGGAAGGAGGATATTTCTTGCGCCTTCTAGGAGTTTGAGCACCGTTTCTTGGTCGATAAGGGGTTATACGAGCTCTAAATTGATTTTCTCACTTGGGGGTTTGGTTAATTAAACTGAAAGTGTGTTATGTATGGATGATTTATGTTTCTATTACTGTGGCTTTGTCAACAGAAGATTAACTCATAATTCTGCCAAAAAGACACAAAGGAGTGATTTGTTAGTGACAGGCCTGATAGTTATAACAAGTTCATGATTAGGGTTTGAAACGTGGAGGTTATAAGAGGCTATCAGTTGTTGAAAAGTTCTTGGCTGTAAGATGTCAATGGTACTGAACTTAAAGTTGGTTGGCCAAATGAGATACAACCACACCTAAGAGGTTTCAAGCGTAGGAAAAGTTTCTACCTACTACTTTGCAGTTGAACCTGATTCCCTTTTCCTAATTTGGTCCCTATTTTCATGTCTGCAAGATTTCTAGAGCATTCACACACCTACATGGTGCTGTGAACAGGAATTATAAGGTCCAATTCGACACTTTTTTGATAACAAAAAATATGTTCGACTGAGAAGTAAATCGTACTTTGAACACTAAAGAAACAATGGACAACTTCAGATTGAATTATGACTCAAAGTGGGGAAATGACCTGACTGAAAAAAAAATGATTTAAACTGTAAAACAATCAATGTATGTAATCAACCTCGTTTCGGCCAAAGTTTTCGCTTTAAAAAGTTTAATGCTTTTGATAAGGAATCAAACTGATAGTAAGCAAAAGTACAAGTTTTTACACTACGGTATTGCCCCCTAAATCAAAATTGATGTTTTGAAAACATTGTGCATTGCAGAGGTGCTACTACAAGTATAAAAGTGTCAAATATGATTAATCTTTATGATAACAATGGGAAAGATTGTGGGGTGTAAAATCATAAAGTAAGGTAATGAACAATACAATTGTTTTCTGATTTGTTCCCATTGAATGAAATATTGTGACAATCCTGCACTGGTACCTGGGTAAATCTTAAGGGGTTTTGGGTAAAAACTATCGGAATGGCATATCAGCTTGATTTGAGCTACTGAACTAGCTTCTTAATAACATTTTTGTTCCTCTGTTTCTATTTTCTTATCTATAGCAACATTTGGCATCTATGAATACAACAGGGAGACCTTAAGTGGCATATTTAAGCCTCAACATTCCATCTAAAAATTCCAGGGTATTAGCCCAATACTGACCCAGCAGTGACACCCTAGCTCCCCTGTATCCTCCTGAGTGATCTCAGCTTCCCTCTATCAACCAGCTGCCATTAAGGAACCTATGGGGACCTGGTCACATGATGTCTAGTTGTTTATGGCTAAATTTAAGGTATGGTAATCAAATCCATACTTTGCATACTTGAAACAAGTACTTACAACTTCCTTTTTTGTTCATGTTTGTTTGATATTCACAAAACTACTTTATGCAAGTATTTTTCAAAGTTGCATCTTCTTAATCTTTAACCCCATACACGAAAAAAATAAAACAATTCCAAAGTGGAATATCGTTAATGTTACATATTACCCCTGTAACTCTTTTCCTGGTGTCCGTATCACTATTAATCATTCACTGAAGAATCATTATTTCCTTGTATCACAGCTATAATGAAGAAGGGCTAAGATGTGGGGTTGGTTTTCTCAGAAGCAGTGTAAGTTTACAAGGTCACGACCTCTGTCAACGGAAGTCTCCAGGGTCATCAATTAACCAGTGTACCTTAATTTGAACTTTGACCTACAACCCCCTGGGTGTTCCTTGAGAGTTTGTCGAACACTTGGCAGTATTTGAAAGACAGGACTAACTTTGGGGCTGGCAACTAGCAGTTCAGCCTTGTAACTTAATGTAAGGTAGCCGTTTTCGCACCAAAGTTGTATTGTTTATCGGTTAGGCAGCAAGCAGAAAGTTACAACTACTTTGACAGAAGGGGTGGATACCGGTTCGGCTTAATAAGGTCCAAGTCTAAGTTTAGGTCCAGAGATTTAGGTTCAGGTCCGGACCTGAACCTGGACCTGATCCTGTCCAGTTGATCTTTTGTTTTATTAGACCAATATCAAGCATTGAGAATTAACACTGACACGCACGACTATAAAAGTTTCTTGGAAGACTTTCAAGACAAACCAGTGTTTGATATTTGAATGTTGCACTTATTTTATATGCCTTTTTTGTCAGAGGGGAGACTCAAAACACTTTTCATCAAACAATATAGAACAAGAGTTCTACGACCTCATACCTTCGCGAAATGATTTTGACCTTTATGACTGACGTATTAGGAGTGTTTTTCATCAATCAAAAATCATACCAGTTGATCCTCCTCACCCAAATAACATATGTTGTCCAAACCTCCTTGTTATGATTATGAGCTTAACAAAGAAGGTTATGCTAACATTTTTCATCAATAATGCAAATAAGCTCCTTATTAGCATAATTTGATTCAATGGTGTTCACATTCACACAACTTCTAAATGCAACAAGTATGAAATTGCCGTTATTTACTAGTATGGAATGATAGTAGTTTCTCATGAATTATGCAAATTAGGCCTACATTTGCATAATTTCTATCTATTGACATTCCTCTCTTCCTCAGTTACAAATGTCACATATTTGAATAGTCATATCATGGAACACAGCAGGTTTTTAAAATTGCCTCATTAATTATAATCTGATTTGCATAATTATCATCCAATCATACAAAGCATCACATAAGCTATCTACATAACAAAAATCATGACCATCCATCAAGCCCATCTCGAGTTATATTATTTTCTCATTAATTATGTAAATGAGGTTCTCATTTGCATAGCTGATATCTATTAATATTTCTCTGTTCCTCAGTTACATATGTCACATGTTTGCGAGTCCTATCATGGACATTGATGAATGTATAAACTTTCCTCATTAATTATGCAAATTAGTTACTGATTTGCATAATAAGTATCCAATCATGTACATCATCGCTCAAGCTATGTACATGCAAAAAATCATGACCTTCCATCAAGCCCTTCTTGAGTTATTCCCTTTCAAAGTCTGAAGCAAAACCTACCCCTGCAGTTCCAAAAAAGTTGCTAGGGGGCCCAAACCTATACCACTTACTCTCTGCCCAACAACTATCTACCACTCAAAAATCAGTTCCATAGCATGTCCACAACACGAGATATCATAACAGGAAGTTCCGCTGCAGTACCGTAACAAGCCGATAGGGGGCCCAAAATCTAATCATTTTCAGGTTTCATCGAGACCTACCAACAAACCAAATACCAAGACAATCCTTCCAAGAATTCTCGACTTATCGTGTTCACTAACAGACACACAGACATGCTCGGTATTCCCATGCTGTGGCACTGCATTAATGACTGTTCTTACTCATATAAGGCCGTGTATATCCAACTTTGGTCAAAATTTGTATGTTTCAGTCTTTTAATTGGTGTAAGGAGATATCTTTGTGGTTTGGTTTCACATGCTCCGAGTGGACTCTTCCAGGCTGGGAGTAGGTCAAAGTTGACGATTGTTTTCGTCTGTCAGCTGTTACGAGAGAACGAGCTGGTCAACTGTCTATTTTCTTTGCATGATTCTAAAGTAGACAGATGTGGCTTTCTGGTGCATAAGAATTTTTTGGGCTTGCAATTAAGGTGAATCCTTTTCTGAGCCCTTGTTTTAGTGCTTTAAAGCATTACTGCCTATATGGGCAAGCCTATCTCTTGTATCTGCCCTACAGCTGGCTGATAGCCAATTTGTCCCTGGCAGTACATGTGACTGACGTTTCCTGCCTGCCTCATGACCCCTCATGACCCCTCATGACCAACTTTGCCCCCGATCTACCCGTATCAATATCCCCAGGGCCCTGAAACAATACAGCCCACACGTCGCAACCAGAACGCATAGTAAAGCATACAATTGAACACATTTTTACACTTTTCTCGTTAATTATGCAAAACACTTCGCCCAAAATCTAATCATCTTGAGATGTCCCACATACACACCGACACACCAACTACGACAACAAACCATCCAGGCGTTCTCGACTTATTCTGTTCACTAACAGACACACAGACAAGCACCGTCGAATAACCTTCTCGACGAAACCATTCGTCGCGAAGGTAAAAATATACTTGTACTTTGTTCAGTTTTTTTTTGGACTCAGGTTTTCGGCTTTCAGGTATTTTTGACTTGGTTCTTGGATGTTATAAATGTCCGAATCAGGTCCAGCGAACCGGTATCCACCCCTATTTGACAGTATTCTGTTGAACCTAGAATCACATAATAAGCTGGTGTGTTACGCCGAAGGGCCGTTATACCGGCTATGCAGATACAGATACAAATAAACAACGAAATTGTGTATAGCTTGTTACATATCATAACATCTGGTATTTTTGAAAGAATAGGAGGTGCCATTATCATCAAACTGTTAACATGCTTACTTTGATTAAAGGAAAACGCTAGAAATTCATAATCCTGAAAAAACTATCAAGGGTTGCAACAACAACTGAAACATTAAATCAATGCATTAAAAAGAAACAAACTTCCCTTGTAATTCAAAAACCTAAACTCAAAGTAGCAAGAACTTGATACCACAACCATCAATGCTAGCTTCATACCCGAGAGAAAAGCTTTGTAATAGCTTAACGAGAAACTTGCACGACAACATCGTCACGTTACTACAACAGCAATCCCTCCAACAATGACTCTTCCGCTTGAAGCCCATCAGAACGGACAGTTTTGGTGCTGTTGATGGTTTCCATGGCGCCCTAATGTCCCGATCGCATGTAGCGTTGCCCAGAAGAAGATTTCCCCCGCGGCAACACTACGGGTAACGTCTCTCGTCAGCTTCAGGACCAATCATCCGCTGCCCCGTCCCCCGGCTCTTACTGTCACTTCCCATCCCCGACTGTTTCATCACGGCGAGAACAATAACTTCCCGGGAATGTGCCGGTAATGCTTTTCTTATTAATTTCTTTCCTGAGAGCAAGGTCGGCGCGTCTTGCCATGATTGGAGATTATTGACAGCAAGTTTCTCACTATGAATCACCTTCCCCGCTCTTGTCACACTACCTGTAAGCTGTGTCCGTAACCAACAGCCTTCGTGAGAAGATAGAGAACTTTCTAAGCTTCGATGTCAAAACAACGGTCGCTTCAAATCTGTCAAGTTTTGTTCCAACCTCCAAGGGCACAGTCTCAGCAGATATTACAGGCTTCTGCCTGAAGAATGGAACAATGCCCCCCTCCCCATCATACTGGTTTTAAAAAATAAGGTTTTCTATTGAATATTTGTCTCTCCTGACATCTTTTTTGATGACTGCGCAGTCGCAAGCTTAAAACCACACTCCAATTTCTCCCTGCCATGCAAACAAATCCCCTCAAACGTTACCCCTTTAAAGTGTATCATAGTTTCATCTTTTCTACTATAGTATATTTAGTTGTGGAGATAATTAACCACACTAGAAGCTGACATCAGGGCTACCCTACAGGCCATAGATTGCCCCAGGAGCATAACCCTTCCCTCTGTCAACCCTCCATGGTTACAGGTTCATAGCCTGGTGTGTTCCCAGCGAACTTGACTCCTGATGTAACAGCAATCCTGGCACCGTTTCAACTCATCTTTCCAACGCTATCCACCATACACCTATCTAACAATGCTTCAAAGGGCGACTTAAGTTCAGGCAACTCCAGCCAAATTGACTGTTTCTGGGATCATTTTAAATCGATTTTTCTCACATCTTTTGCGTTCTTGGTAAAAGAACTAACATGTAGGATATTGAGGGATCATGCATTCATCTAACCATTCATTCATTCAGTCGTTCATCCTCTTACACCCATCCATCCAATCTTTATCATCTTAACTGTATGTCACTCACCTGATCGTGTGATCAAATTGATGATGATGATGATGAAGAGCATACCCAGGAGGACCAGCAGCAAGGCAAGACGAGATCATCACATGAAAAAAAGAGAGAGACAAAAAGATCTGGTTAGAAAGCCATTGATACATCATACTCAGTCTAGTATATCATACCAGTAGATCACCTCTCTAATCCCTCTAGCTAGCTCCTGCTACCCTCTTTGACCCCAAAACATGCCTTTCTACAAACCTGGGGGTCAGGTGTCAATGGTGGGAAAATAAATGGAGCTGTAGTGTTTCAAAACTTGGCTGGCAGCCCACTTGGGTCCCCCTCCTTAGATAAATGTTAGGGTTGTGGGTTAAGGAGTACCACATGGTTCTCCATAGTAACAGCTCAGATGGGGATATAGGCGCTCAGTGGGGGAAGAAAAACTTCTCTTAAGTTTGGCCAAACCAATTTATTTCCTTGGCTGTTGGGAACAGCAAAAACAAAACAGTGGAAGATCAACATGAAAACAGAGCCCGAATGGAAAGTCTATACCTTAGTAATAGTACACTCAGTTTCTGGGAAATGAATATCTAACTTGCTAAAGACTTGTCCGAGAACATATAGTAGTACTAGTAGTAGTAGTAGTATCCAGTATTTGATTATACTGCTGCAGGGTTCTCTGATACAGGGGTAGGAAGCAGTCGGCTAGTCTTCACACCGCTCTCCCAAGCGGCTCTGTCCAGCGGGTTTACGCTGGTGAGGTCGCACACTTTTATGTCCTTAAATCACTCAATCCAAGATTTCTTTGGTCTACCACGGCCGAGAACCAGGGAAATAAATTGGTGTGGCCTTGTGGAGATTCAACTTTTCAAGGACAGGAGTCGCCCAAACCCTGGATTTCCACTTATCCGCTAAAAGCTTTCCCGTTCCGAGAACAAACAGAAAGGCTTTTGATACTGGACGCACGTGTGTTGGAATAATAGATTACAAACATCAACAGAAGTCATATCAAACGGACCTTGGGTCATGCATTCCCGCCAGGAATCCCAAGGAACAAATACACAAGATTATGGGCAAGATTATGCACCTGAAATAACTGACTTGATAGAGCTACGATTTTCATCACGCTCCTGAAATAAAACAATAGACTTAGACTTGCTAGTAAAAAAGACAAGATTCACAAATTTTCTAATAAATATCATTACTTTCATAAAGATTGTAAGATTATAATCAAGCTGAAAAAAATAAATTGGTAGAAAATGACTAATAAAGATTTTCTATAAACTCATGAAATAAGATAATATAGCCAAGATATCAAAATTTCATAGCAGAACATCATTTACTTCAGTCTATAGAGTCTGTTCTAACTTTAAACCCAACGTTTAGGTGTCATTATGTAACATAAACTATATTTCAAACTAACAGCATCTAAGCAGTCTTGTGGATTTCTATATACATTCAGGACCAGATCATCAGTTTTATGGATCTTCTCTAGTCAGTAAACTGCAGCCATCCAGTTTTATGATGGATAAAATATCATGTGTCTGTACAGTACATCCCTTTATGCCTGACCAATATATTCTCCCAGCCCCTATCTTAGCCAGTTGTAAGTAGTCCCGTCTAGTTTCAAAATACATCATCGGCCATAATAGCCCCACTCAGGCCCGTAAAGTAGCAGTAAAACGCCGTATATACACTTTCAACATTGTCGGAGCCAAGATGTGGTAAAAACTTGACGTTTTCTGTGCCAGGGCAGGGATGTTATCCATCTACTGTATTTATTTTGCGCTTGCTTCGAGCGGTAGGTTTAATTCCAGTCCATTCCTCAAATGTGTATCATGACTGAGCCCTCCCACGAGGCACTCAGAATAGCGGTTGCCACTTTTCTGGCTGTTTTCATCTCCCGATACGTAGCAGAAAATAACGTTTTGATGTCCTCAGGGTAGGTTTTCCTTTTACGTATGCTTCCAAAAAAGGGCCTCATATTTTCACGGTGCGACGTGGGTGCACCCTGCTTTATATTGACTTGAGGGCTTGTCGTTAATTTTGGTTTTGAGGCTGGCTGGCGAGTAGGTTTAAGTACATTTGCTTTAAGTGCCGTAAGTCTTAGGAATAGAGTAGCTAGAAGCCTGGAGTAATACCCAGAAAGGACTGCCTTGAACATCAAGTTTGAGGGCGTTTTTCCTTACATAGGTATGTAATTGTAAAGGAGTGCTGCGCCACCATACTTTTACAACATGCTAGAAAAAAGAAATTTCCACCAAACTTGAAATAAAGGTTGAAAAAAAAATCTAGCTGATTTTTGCATCTGGTGACTTTTTTTTGTTTGCCAATGTAAACTTTCATACAAGAGTAAGAATGTAATTTCAGAGCAGTTCAGCTTCTTTTTTTCTCCACAGCTCTTTCAGTTTTCTTCATAAGTTTGATAACCAACTAACGGAGACGACACAGCCGTTTAAGTGTTATTTTTCCAGAACTGGGTCGTGGCAACTGCATATCTGATAGACCAGCGATAAAGTTGTCAATTTCAGATTATAAAACGTTATGATCCCTCGCAAGCATCAATCTAATGCTATAAAACCTGACTACTGCTAGTTAGGGCTACACAGGCCTGATTTGTTGGTGCTCACATCTTAGAAAAAAAGATAACTCTTGATTGGAATATCAATATAAAAACAGAGTTTGAGGCAAAAGTCTTCCCCTCGCTTTACAAATCTATAGTAGTAGTATATAGTAGTATCAAGTATTATATGCGATGTTACAGACAATTACTACTAAGACAAACTTCACCCTATCTGGTACACAGAGCAATATTTTCCATGTACTGTTGTCATGTCCGACTCCTATTTCCATCTACATAGGTCAATTCCTCCATAAATCATTCCAAAAGCGAGACAGGATTATACATGACTATATTGTAACCCATATACTGGTTTCGATGATATTTTTGTACTTAGAATTGTAGAATAGTTTAGCCTTTAGTATTGTTGATTTGATGCCATACATTGTACCATGTGCGATTGTTGAGCAATAAAGTTCATTCATTCAGTATTAGAATATACTGCTGCGGGGTTCCCTGACGCAGGGGTAGGCAGCAGTAGGCCAGTCTTCACACAGCGCCTCCAAATTTATATAGATGATAATTCTTAGTCTATGAGATGCTTGCAAATTTTCAACTTTTCCTCCCATGGATATCTACAGTCAAACATACCCATACAAGTGACCACCTCTACAGAAGGACCACCTGAGTGTGGGGACCAATTTTTGGTGGTCCCCTGGATAATTTTTCCCATTGTAACAAGCATTTTCATTCTGTCTATAGCGACCACCTGTCCACACAGCCCAGATTTTATCAGTCCCCAGAGGGTTCTTCTTAGGCAGCTTTGACTATATTTTCATCATGATCTTCAACCTTTACCTGAAGAACCAAAGTAACAAATCAGCGTTGCCTTTAGGTAAGACTCTACACGTTGATACCCCCTACTCTTAAAGGTGCGTGGCAGAAGAAGCGACACCTGTCCGAGATTTACTACGACAAATTGCCGACGAACAAGCAGAGATCCATCACTGGAATCCCACCTCCTTGATGTCAGAAACCCAATACGACATCGGAGGCCCTAAAACTCCAGACCTGCCATTACACCCCAAACACGGTGCCAAATTACTCACGATGGGCTCCTGAATTTTTAAAGCGAGTATCGATCGTGAACCTTAACTGTGGGGTGTCGTATCAAGAAAACCAAATAAAAAAGAAAATCCCGCCATAAAGCGAGACGTTCGATGAACCCAATAGACGACTGGGTGACCTCTATTTCGCTGTCTTACAGACGTAACAATCTCCTTAAAGGGCTTATCTTAAACTGGCTTCCTTAAATATGAGTGGGATTATCTTTGCCATTATGCTATCAAAATCTTAAAGGAGGAATCTTGAGCCAAACGGCAGACGGGGATGAGAAATGACCTCGGTGACCTCCAGAGCAGGAGCGTCTTGGACCACTATCAAGACATGAGAGAAGAAACGCAGAAGAAAGATCACATCCAAGTGCACAATTTACGACTGTCAGCTTGTTCCAATGACAGAAAGTGGGTCCACATGGGACTAATGGAAGAAATTGAAACCCTCCAAGAAACTTGTGAAGAGGAACAAAGAAGTAGGACTACACCTGAAACTCTGGACAATCGTCGTCTTCCAAATATCATGTTAGAATTTTCTCAAAAGACATAAATGATGTATAGATTTAAAGAGATAAATGGGCATGGTTTTCCTTATACTTAAGGATCTCTATGTATCATATCATGTATGGTTATTATTGATATATCTGATATTTAGAATCTTATGCATGTCAAGAGACTAGTGTTGGCAAGAAATAGGCAGGGCTCATAATACTTAACCATATATCTTTTTTCTACAATATGAACCGGTATTTCACAACACAGAAAAACTATGTACTATGTTTTTTTCCTCTTGCAAGGTTTTTATATACATTTGTCAACTAAAAGTGACCAAAAATTCTACAAAGTGCTGGTTGGAGTTCAGTATTTTAAGCCCTGAAATCAGGAGGCCCTTACTCGTGTGTTTTCATGTACCAAACTCTACAATATGTATTTCACGACACAGGAAAACTATGTTTTTTCCTCTTGCAAGGTTTTCATATACATACAACTAAATGTGACCAAAAATTCTACAAAGTTGTAGTTCAGTATTTTGAACCCTGAAATCAGGAAGCCCTTACTGATACCCAACTCGACAGGTTCACCTTTGGATAAAAGCCCACAAACCCTTTCATCCCTGACTTTCTATGAGCGGCTGATCAATTATTTAGGTTCTATTGAAAGATGCGACTTTGGCCTAAAAGGTTCCGGCGAAAAGGGGAGATTATCTCATCGACGGACGATCCGATACGGGCGTAACACAGGAGACCAGATTCCCAAAGTGGATATTATGGAATACTCTCCTGCATACCTTAGGCCACACCAATTCAATTTCTTGGTTGACGGATTTTTATTTTTAATCTTAGCAATAACAAAACATCATGAAAACAGAACGCTGTGGTGAAAACTTGCACCTGACCCTGTTCACTCCCTGAAACTGTGTGCACCGAATTAAAAACATTCCTCTGAGATTCTGTTTTCATGTTGTTTTTCCAATCTAGCATTTCAAAAAACCATTCCGTTGACCAAGAAAATAAATTAGTGTGGCTTTAGGCCATACCAATATATTTCCTCGGTTTTCAGACACAGGGGAGTTCCCATCTTTAAACTATTTTCGCCCCACTCATTGTTTGGGGGCCCGTGTTGTTGATTTCCGTTGCTAAATTTAAGGTTTAAAATATGAAGATATATTTTCATCGATTTCACTTCTTTTAAGTTCAGATTTTGTGATGAGGTGAAATTTTTTTCCGTCGGAACAAGCAAGTTTCCGTTCCGGGACAGAGGGACAGTTGCTGGAGGGACAGTTGTCCTGCCCAGACATCTAAAAGTAAAGACGAAGATGAGAACAGAGGACTTGGAGGAAAACAAAAGACTCAAAACTGCCCAAGTAGATTACTCAGGGGACTGACAAAATCTGTGGACAGGCTAGGTGGTCACTACAAATAGTCCTAACTAATTATGTGAATGGGTAAAATTATCTAATGTACCACCAAAAAGTGGAAAGGTGGTCACTTGCACAGGTTTAGGTGTACATGTATATTCACTCCCTGAAGCTGTGTGTAAGAAGGCAGATATCTAGGTCATACTGGCTGATGAATAATACATCACAACGGTAAATACTGGTCAACTACGCTCACAAAACATACATTTCACTTGATTGTGGTTTCTTTCACCAGAAGAGACTATGTCTGATGAAATGTTTTACATTTTATACATGACAGCATTAGGCCACACCAATTTAATTTCTTGGTTAACGGATTTTTATTTTGAATTTTAGCAACAAAACATCATGAAAACAGAACGCTGGGGTGAAAACTTGCACCTGACCCTGTTCACTCCCTGAAACTGTGTGCACCAGAGATTCTGTTTTCATGTTGTTTTTCCAATCTAGCATTTCAAAAAAAATTTATTTTCATTCCGTTAACCAAGAAAATAAATTAGTGTGGCCTTAATGCACCAACGTAATGGGTCTATATTTGTATGCTGGTACAAATTTGTTCAGAATAGTTATTGATAGTTTTCAGAGAAGATCCGCACTACAGTGATCAAGGATTTACTTTTTGTTATTGCTGTTGCGGCAAACATTGAATTTTTCGTTGGGGAAAATAGATGTAGACAGTTTGCAGAAAGAGCACTTGATAAATTAAATAGGCACCGAAGAAGCTTTGACTGGTCAAGATATTCTTGGATAATATCTATTTTGCCGTTATTGCAAACGTTGAATTCTTGGTTAATGAGAATAAATCTACGACAGCATGCAGTAATGAGCCTTCTATTTATCAGAGAGGGCCTGCATGCCCCTTTTACGTAGAGCGTAATCGGCTGTTTTAATTTTACGTAGAGCTTTGCCGACCACTCCATAATTAAGCGTAGAGCGTAGGGGGGGCTTTCTGAATTTAGCGTAGAGCGTAGGGAGGCTTTCTGAATTTAGCGTATTACGTAGCCAGCCCTCCGAATTTAGCGTAGAGCGTTGTCGGGACCCCCCCATGCAGGCCCTCCTGACAGCCTGTCGCTCCGGTGGTTGTTTAAATCCTTCATCGTGAGCCACAGGTGTACAACCAACCTGCCCCACACCTGAGACCGCATGAATAACTTATGGGAGCTTACACTAACACATCTGTAAAGCTTTACACAACCGTCCAAGCATGTTTTACAACTAGGTTTCCATATGCCAATCACTCATATATTGGTTATCAATGTTTTTTTTGGTACATTCAAATCTGAACAAGAGACCACCTCTTCATAAGGACCGACTAGCCAATATGACCACTTTTTGGTGGTCCTTTAGATGGTTTTTACAACACAATCCTGTCTATAGTGACCACCTGTCCACATGGACCAGATTTATCAGTCCCTGGAGTGGTCTTCTTGGGCAGTTTTTTACTGTATGCTTTAACTTGTTTTCACCTTGATTGGCCAATAATTTTTCTATGATATTTATAATTTGGTGTACAATATCTATCAGCTGATTTGGTGGCTTGTTGACTTACTGTGTAGTGATTTTCGGTATTTCTTTCAGTTTAAGTATAAAGTATCTGCATAAACAAAAGCATGTTCCTACACTAACGTAACACCTTCAGCCTGCCAAGGTAGCTGTTTGGCAAGAAGGCTGTATTGGCTATGGGGTTAGGCAGCAGGGAGAAGGTTCAAAATTTATGATGAAGCAATTTTTTTCCTTCCTACCTGCAGTATCTGCATAAGGCCACACCAATTTTATTTCTTGGTAAACGGATTTTTATTTGGGGGGAAAATAAAAATCCGTTAACCATGAAATTTAATTGGTGTGGCCTGATAACAGATTGCTTATTGGAAATATTTTCTCCTTCAATCCTACTCGTGTGCCCCCCCCCTACAAAAAAAATCAATAAATCTGCTGATCTATTCTCATAGATATACTTGCAAGTGGAGCAAAGTCCAGTATTAAAACTTGCAAATCATGAAACATTAATACGACAACTGTAGAAAACAATAAACTGCAAAACCCTGCACAAAAAGGAGGGCAAAGGCCTCGGCTATTCATCTAACGCCTACATGCAGGTAGTCGGCTTGACTTTTCTAAATAAATGATGAAGCTCTCGGTATCAATGTTACATGCCCCCTATGCTCGCATTAACATGACAATGTCTACAATTGAGTGGAATTAAATATTAATTAATAACCCGTCTGCATGTCGGGAGCAACTAGGCTTAATCAATAAAAAACAACCGCACACTAAACGCTACCAGACGGCTTAATGATTGATTCTTAATTGTTGGTGGCGTGGCGGGAGTCACGCGGTCCGTTCTCTAGCCTTTGCTCTAACAATGGAACCACACGAACCTCACTCCATGAATGACACTCTAGACTTTATGAATGACAACTTAGACTTTATCAATGACATCCTCTAAAGACCCTACATCTGAAGAGAGAGGGCTAAAAATACAACAAACAAAAAAAACACCTGTATTTAAAAATAAGCCAAGGAGAAAAAAAGTTTAACATTCTGTAATTGACAAATTTGTGCTCTATTTTTGAAACAAAGGAAAAAACAAGGTTTATAAACTTAAGTTTATGATTGCATTTTTCCCTTTCTGTATTCTTACTGTTATAAATATCATAACAGGTAGGCCAGGTAAACCTCATACTCACCTGCCATAAAGAACAGATAAGAAAAAACCTTTACACGTGTACATCAGTCAAAGTCGTGGTTTTTGTTTCTCAGTGTCGAAGCTCGAGATCAGAACATCTTTACCGCACCACAATTCCGTAACCGATTCAAACACTTGGACATCATATCCATAGAAGTTAGAAGCTATCGTATTCAGATCTTTCTGTGCATAAAGGTAATGCAAGTCACTTAGTCGCAATTCATTGTTCTCAACCGTTGAACACTAAAAGCTCAAGATCAAACCCTATTTACCCATGTCGTAATTTCCAAACAAAATCACACATATCTACATTGTATCTATAGCTATAGAAATCAAAACTTTCACAACATAATGGTAATGTAAGTCACTAGTCCCCATTCCTTGTACTCAACATTAAGAGTTAGGCTACACCAAGTAATTTTTATGGATGACGTCCGCGCGCGCATTGATTTTGGTCTGTTTCAAGAAAAAAAACAAGAAATTGCGCTTCCTGTAACTATGACCAAAGAGTTCCTTTTTGATTTAATATGTTTCTGCAGGCGCTAGGCCTGCAAAATCGATGGGATATGGAAAGAAACAGGACAGGACAACAACTGCTGTTCAACTTCAACTGATTTATTCAAATTATTGCTTTTTTTCATGATGGATCAAAGAATTGTTAGTTGTTACACTGTGTTCTCTCAATTTGCGTCCTAACATGTGTCGTCGACTATTATATTTCAAATTTAGGTATCTTGTTTTTTTCGGCCCTTCTTGTTTTTTCTTCGCGCTCTCGCATTAGATTTAGAGTCTCCAAAGGACGTCATCCATAAAAATTACTTGGTGCAGCCTTAAAGAATTAAACATATTTACTCCAAGCCAAATCAAACATATAGACATCATTTCCATAGCTATAGAATTCAGAATTTCTTTCAGGGCTCAAAAGTGATGTGATAAGCCTTGTCAGCAGTTCTCCTATAGGGGTGCGGTACACTTGTCCATTTAGCAGAACCCTATTCAGCGGAGGCGGCCATGTTTGTGTAAGGAACACTCACCTTCATTCAAGGGCAAACAATGCAAACAAGAAGGTTACAACAGCTGACAGGCTTTTAACATCTCAACAGCATGAAGGTCGAAGCCGGGCGACGACACACATGCACACACCGCACAAAATGTTCCGTGTCATTCGAGAACTCTTTTTATACAGCTTCATCCAAAATAAAAGGCTATGGGATGTCAGGTTCTGTTCTTTCATTTTGGCATGTAAAAAAAACTACATACTTTCTAAACAAACGACACATATGCACACACCGCACAAAATGTTCCGTGTCATTCGAGAACTCTTTTCATACAGCTTCATCCAAAATAAAAGGCTATGGGATGTCAGGTTCTGTTCTTTCATTGGCATGTTTAAAAAAAACTACATACTTTCTAAACAAACGACACATATGCACACACCGCACAAAATGTTCCGTGTCATTCGAGAACTCTTTTTATACAGCTTCATCCAAAATAAAAGGCTATGGGATGTCAGGTTCTGTTCTTTCATTGGCATGTTTAAAAAAATCAGCGTACTTTCTAAACAAACGATACACATGCACACACCGCACAAAATGTTCTGTGTCATCCAGAACTCTTTTTATACAGCTTTGTCAGAAATGAAAGGGTTTCATCTTAGGTCCTGTTCTTTCTTTGGTATGCAACTTAGAGCGCTAAATATACCTTCAAAGGAACGACACACATGCACACACCACGCAATATATTCTACCCATGTTGAATTTCCAGATATTGTTTTGATTCACGAAAGGAAATTTCTTAAAACTTAGATATCTGTTGATAACAGGCTTTGACAACATATGAAGAAAATGCTTGATTCTTCTCTTATAATACCCTTCTTAATCACTTTTTCAAGTAACCCAAACTACATGTTAGACAATTATGTACATTGTTGTAAACAGGGTGCCTGATCATCTTATCAGCACTGATCTTGACCAGGTGGGATCACAGGTGTACTACCACCGCCACTTAACAAGGCTAAGTCAAGTTTGCTCCTCTGCAGGAAGAAACTTTCAAGAAAACTGAAGCCAGAAGACTTCGCTGTGTTTGGCTTTTCATCTAATTGGGACACCTCTGTGGCTGCTACTCATCAAACGCCTGCTAGCTGCTGGGTGCCTGTTTGCCCGCTGTTCCGGGAGGAAGCACCACCAATAGAGACAGACCTAATGCTGACCTTGAGGACCTCTGGAGAGACTAATGCCCCCTCCCTCCTTCCAACTTATTACTGACAGAACGCACACCACCTGTCTTGGTTTAGTTCTTAAGAAGTTCAAGTTCGGGACGATGATTTCTTACCGGGAGAACTTGGACCGACTTCGCACGATGGGACAAAAGCAGCTCCCAAGGACACACGGAATGCCCCCCTCCCGCTAATGGAACACCGCTCTGGCAATGTTCAACACCTGTCCTCACTCTGTCACCGGCAAGGTCAAAGCCAGGCCGGGCCACGTCTAGCTCAGTGAGTGGAGACAGGACGGCCTTGTTCGATGCCACTAACTTGTTTCTGGTGGCCTGACATATTTTTCGGGTTGGAGAGTTATACAGGGGCGAAGACCCCCCTCCTAGTCAGGAGTAATGTATTTTCCCAAGGGCAGAGGTTGTTTATGCAACTCAGCTTCTGGTCTTTCTCCTGCAGGGGGAAGATGGCATGTTTGTCTGGCCTGGCGGATTCTGTCTTCATCAATTTGACTCTCTCTTTTTGGGAGCGAGTGTTTATAATACAGTGTATACTCTGTACTATTGAAACTACCTTTTTACTAGAGCCTGCGACCACTGAGCGATTTGATACATGTAGATCCCTCAACAAATTTCTTAGAGAATAGCTTTTAATTTTTGTGTGCTTTGGTGTCATTTAAATCATACTTTAACATCTTGCTTCATATTCAAATTAGGAAATCCAGGGTCACACAGATCCATTTTTGGTCAATGTGTAGTCACATAGAAACTGCTGTCTAGTGGACAAGCGTGAGGAATGGTTCAAAATCAGAAATGAAAAATATGTTCAGTTCTGTTTTCAGGTTTTGTCATTCATAATCATATACTGTATTTCTCTTCTGCAGTCAATTTGTTTTGAGTTGCTTTTGAAGCTAAAAATCTATTTCTAACACTTTTGTTCCATGCCAATGACATGATTTTCTGCCCACTTCCATATAATTACTGAACAGTCCCATCTAATCCTTCTCCCTGCCTCCTAATGCATACTGAACGGTCCCTTCTTTTCCGTTTGCATTAACATACCAGTCAGCGACCCCTTACACATTCCTAGCAAACTTTCACTCACCGGGGCCTCATACTACGACCTTCATGCTCTTTATACAGCAACAACAAACTTTACAACAAACACGACAATGAACGGCTCACTCTACCCCGCACTTCAGCCCAACACAACCCAATCTTTCCACGCTTCGTCACCTGTTCTTTCGCATAGTTTGAAGAGGCTCACAAATATGACCGCCAAAACCTACAGGAAAAGTTACAACAAGGATTGTTTGGCTGTTGTCAATCTCAGGTAGCATCTCGGACCCCCCTCCCTTGTTACATGTGCTCCTGAAACATTTCTCCAAGAACAAATTGAGACCAGATCACCGGTTCTTCAAACAAGGGAGACTGCCTGGGGGGGTCCTGACAACGCTCTACGCTAAATTCGGAGGGCCGGCTACGTAATACGCTTAATTCAGAAAGGGTCCCTACGCTCTACGCTAAATTCAGAAAAGCCTCCCTACGCTAAATTATGGAGTGGTCGGCAACGCTCTACATAAAATTAAAACGGCCGATTACGCTCTACGTAAAAGGGGCATGCAGGCCCTCATAAGAGTGTGAGTCAATGTCTTTTCAAAATCTTGGACTTCCTTCATATGTGGTCCTCAAACCTTCCTCATTAACCTTTTAAGTACAAATTTTTACAAGAAGCTATAAACGCTCTGATATCAGTAACACCTGGATTTTACAGTCTGCAGTTCGCTGCATGAACTCACAAGGAGATTTCAAAGGAAATCCGATCTCCTTGGCCCAATTTTGCCTGTCAATCATTACTTCCAGACACCATGGGACATCTGAAAAATCCGCTTCCTTTCTTGGAGCTTTGTGTATCAGAAAAGTATGTTCCCACCCCTTCGTTCCTCTTCGACGTATCTCTGCCAAACATCATGTAGTTAAAAAGTAAACCAGCTGGCAGAACGGAGATCAAATCTGGGACAGCGCATGAAATCCATGAGCAAACTGGGCTGTAACACTATCCCCCCATTTGCTCTGCCTGCTCCCAGTAAATGCAGTTTTGTAATTGGAACAGCACTCCTGCCATTATGCAGCCCTTCCTCGCAGGGTAAACAACTCCAGGACAAGGCGTGTTGCCGACCAGAGAAGTTTGGACACCCTTGTTTCTAGGTTTACCCACGGTAAACACTCTCGCCAAACAGCTAATGTGCGTTCTGACAGCGGAGTCCATCCACCATGTGTGCCTAGGTAACGCAACCCTGTCTTGCTTGCAAACATTCACCCATTCAGTAGTTTACTCAAAGCCACATCCATTTTTCAAAATTTCCCTGGCACCATGTGTGGCACCTGGCACAATCGGAGAGAGGGGCAAGGCCTTTTGCGCTGTCCTGCAGCTGAAAGATCGCTGTTTTCTGACCAAACACATTCCTGTCAAACATACCAGGATGGAAAGAAACTTTCTGCACACACTATGGATGTTTCTGGATACCTTGTGTGCCATGGAAAATCCAGCAAAATCAGTGAATCAATGACACCCATAACCCCTAGAAACAACCTCTATACAATACAATACAAAAAAAAATGACTTGCTACACTCCACGTAACAAAGCAAAATAATCCATATTAAACATTTCGGAAAACAATTGCGCAGTTAAAATCTATCAATGTAATGGCTAAATAGTGCTACTGATTATGAGTGGGATTTTCAACCAATCCATCCAAAAATTCCGAACTTCATGACAAGAATCTGAAACTGATAAAAAATCTATTTTCACAAGCTTCAAGTGACAGATTTAACAAGGAAAATGAACAACATGGCTTCCAAAAAATGAGTGGGACGGAAGTGTAAAGCTGGAGACAGCCTTGGTGCACGGACGCGTGCCCACCACGGACACGCCACACACGGCATCGCTGCCGTCACATTGCGGCGTAAATGGTGCATCCTGGTCAATATTTGGTTTGAGGATGCTTGCCTGCTAGACTTAACGTCCAAAAAGGTGGAGCAAGATAGTTTCCTGATGGGAAGCATTGTGTTCTCTGATGAGGAATGACTTCAGAAAGTCTGAAATGATCGCTTTTTTCAAGTATTGAATAGTCAGCGAAGACTCAAATAGCAAGACCAACTATATTTGTATGGCAAAAAAACTGTCAAATCAAAAACAAGATTGAAATTGTCATCAATACAAAAATGTTTCCTGTCTTGAGAACTGGAGATAGATGAAAGACCATAAGTCTTTGCAAACCGGAAACTTTGAAAAACTAGAGACTACAGTTGTATCTTCTAACTTAAAATCTTCATCAAAAGAAAAATGTTTGACAGAATTGATCATCTCAAAAGATACCAGTCCAAAACTTTTGAAACCAAAGAGATCCTCTACTTCAAGTTGTTCAACGTCTCTATCAGAAGCGAAACGCAGTGTAGTAAAAATTAGGACAAACGCTGAAAAAAAGACTTTAAGAATTTGCGTGCTGAAAAACAGAAGAAACAAGAGCGTATCTCTGTCATGCCTGACTCCCAGGTCGAGTGTTCTCCGCGTGTTTAACACGAGAAACTTTTCTCCCATCCATCATCGCACAGCACCCATCAAAATAGGAGCAAACAAAGAAGTAGGGGAGGGGAGGACGTCACTCAGGCCGAGAGGAGTCCTCCACATACTTCTGGCGACAATACAACACCTGGCCAACGTCTGGGGGCACAACAAGCGCACCTGTATCCTAAAGGGCAGGTGTAACACTCAAGGCAACCTCAAGGCCTCCTTAGAAACCTATTTACGTCTTGAGATAGAAGACACAACGTGCTTCCATGCAGATACAATCTTGTAAGATTTTACGACCAGATGGTAAAATAAGACGCCTTATGAATGGAGTGACCTGTTCTTAAGGCTTTTGTCTGTTGAAAGTGTTCCTTTCACCTACTTGTAAGATTCTCACATGTATCATGTGTTGGTGGGAAGTTCCCAACACAAGAGGATCTTTCAGCAAGTGTATAAAAACTCTGTATCTACATAATCACAGAGGAAGACTTCAAACTCTAAGACTTAACTCCGGATGATCTTGAAAATGACATTGGATAAGTCAAAATCTCTAATTTTTATATGGCAAAAAAAACTTTTTAAAATGACAAATTCAAAAGACAAGTTGAGTTTTCTTATTCTATTTTATCCTCAGACATTTCTGACATACGGCTCTATTCTCCAAATCATATTTCATAAAACACTTTAATTGCAAAGAGCAAGACAATCTTCTGAATGCAGAATTGGGAAAACCTTTACTTTAAAGGAAACATTGATAGTTAAATTCTTATCAAGAAGAAATAGTCATGAAACAAGAAATTAAACTGTGCTAAACAATCATGATTGTTAAAAACAGGCAGATGGTAGTTTTCAAAGTTTATAAAGGTTGTTAGGGGATGGTGGGCACCTCGGACTAATACTTCAGTGAGTGTGAAGGTCTTTAAAAAGTGCTGACATCCCCTTATTTACAAACATTCTATAACGAAATAACGTCTGTGACAAGATTATAAGGTTGTGTGAGGCCACACCAATTCAATTTCTTGGTTTACGGATTTTTATTTTCAAAAAAAACTTTTGAAAAAAAAAATCATGAAAACAGAAGGCTGGCCTGAAAACAGAAGGCTGGCCCAGCCTTCTGTTTTCATGAATTTTTTTTTTCTAAAATTTTTTTTTTTTGATAATAAAAATCCGTTAACAAAGAAATTAAATTGGTGTGGCCTGAGGTTGTATAACGTTTCTACATCACCAGAATACAGTTTAATGCCAGGTGGGAAAGTTGTCAAGGTGAGTTCCAATCCCACCTGAGTACTGCCCCCAGTCCAGAAGTCAGCACCAGTCTATGTTTTGGAAAGCGGGGATTACCATATCATGGAAATCACATTAGCCTCCGATGTTGCCACAAATTCGGTGTTTGCCGAGGGATTACGGGCGGTTGCGCTCGTTCCACTAATCATTCAGGCCTTGTTAATGATTGATCCGAGTTTGGGGGGAACGTGGTAGTAGTCACAAGTTTGCCTCTAACGCTTCGGGACCGAGGGTAAAGTCCAGCCTCAACGTTCGTGTATAAGTAACAGTACATCACAAGTCTTTTAACATCAAGGCTATACTCGTTACAACGACCATACAACAGCGAAACAGTCACACATACAGTTAGAGTCACAAGCAAATATCTAATTATATAGAAGTTTGGAAGGAAAACTTTCAGCAACTGTTATCAGGGTGGGCTGAACTTTGAAAATAGGTTGTGTCATTCCGGAGGAAGTTTAATTACCTGACTACATAAAAATGTCGCAGCGTGCAAACAAGACCTTCCTGCACCTGAAGATAATGTCGGAATTTTACACTTAATCGTTTTTAATTGCATATGTGCTTCTAGTTGGGCGGTCAGCATCGGAGACTGGCTTTGTGGAACACCCCTCATGGACTGTTTTAAAGAGTTACAACATCGTATGTGTGCTGCAGTAGTTTGTACAATTAGAAAAGGGTGATGTGGGAATTCTTAGTTAAAGTTATGCATAAGAACTATTGACTAAGCAAAGGGAAGTTAGGTGCAAGTTGAAAAAAGGCAGTTTTCACTTTACAAAACTTACCAAGTAATCTGCAATAGAAGTCAAACCGTAGCTTAATAAATGACATTCTAAAAGACAAAACAACAAAAAAACACTTTTTACTTTACAAAACCTAATCAAAACCTAATCTGCAATGCCATAGAAGTCATATGGTGCTTAATAAGTGACATTTCTGCTAATGCTAAGGCGATGGGGCAAAAAGTTACACAAGTGAGCTCCCCATTAAAATGCTTCAAGAGCCATTAGACAGAAGCTATGGTACCGTAATGTAATAGTAGGATTGGGTGTAATATAGCTCGCTGTCAGGGACACATGTTCGGAATCGAGGGTGATGAAAGAAGCTTTTCAAATTTCAAGGGGTCAGCAAGAAACACCTCCATCACTAGCAGATTGTCAAAAATAACCCAGATGGATTCATAAAAGACTCATGTGGCTTGCAGAAGAAATTTCATGCTTAAACTCTATAATTTTAGGGAGCGATAAATGAGGACACCTGTGATAGAGTTACACAGGTGAAGATGGGAACTGTGATAAGGAGCAGACCAGGTGTCAAACTCAGGTAATTGATGGGTGAACGGAAGACGAGACATCCCCCCAACAAGGCTCAAACCGACCTATCAGCATGCGTTGTGTCTCGGCGAGAAGGATGGTGGTCACAATCTCTGTACTTTATCAGGGAACATGGCACCTTTGACCAGCACGCCCGACGACAGCCTCAACTACTGCGATTCTTGTTTCTTTCACTGTAACTTTATGTTCACTGTTTTCATGGTCACCTCTGTACCTGTTTATTTATTTATGATTCCTTCACAAGTCCGTTCTGTAAATCACTGAAGTTCTGCTACCGTGAAGATAAAGTGAATTACAGTCTGCAAGGTAAAAACAAGGGCTGCCGGCTGTCTTGCAGTCCGATCAGAAATCTTTATCAAAGAATGCACCCTAACCAAACATTGTCTTCTTCTTCTTGTTTATAAATGACTTTGTCGCAGCGATAAAAGACTTCAATGCAAGTCATTACAGAAACTATCAGCAAACAAAAAACATATCTCCCTGTTATCAATCTTCCTTGTTGTCATGGCAACAACCAGACAATTTACAGACATAAAAACAAGACCTCCTTTCTCCGTCTGTTTATAAAGAAAAGTGAGCAGCAAACGTAAAAGGTGTTCTACTACTAAAACAGAACAGTTTAGAAAAGGTTTCCAAAGAGAGAAATTACTTTTCGGCACTCAGATGCAAACACAGATGGCAACTTCAACAACTACAGTGAACTTGGCTTACACGGGCCCCAGTTTGTGGACAAAAAGAGCTGTTTCATCTTGACAGTTTTCAAAGCATAACACAAGTAACGGGACAAAGGAGGTAAGATGCCACCTCATCCGACGGAAGTGTCTGTGTCTTCTTCCTTTTGTCTTAGGTCTTTCTTCTTATCTCTAAGAAATATCCTCAAGTCCTTGCAACAAACTTCAAAAGGAAGAATAGTTGAGATGGACAGGAAAAATCCAAGTCGAAAGCTTTTAGTTGAGATATTTGTCATGGGCGGCTGCCCCAAGCATTCTTCAAGAATTCACAACAGTACCTACTGCAGGAAGCACACACACTTTAGGCCCTTCCTTATCTTCCAACATCTTTGCCTGCCTTCCCCTCCTTTGTGAAATGATACTTGTGATCTTCGAGTGGATTCTGAGTCAGGGTCAGGGCACCACATTCTTCAAGACATATATAAGACTCCCAAGAAGTGGACCACTGAGACTTTTTGTAGTCCGCTGATCAATGTTTTATGTATTTTTAAGGCTGCATGAATTTCTGTTTTCATTAATTTTTTTTCTAAATTTCTTTTTTTTTTTTTAATAAAAATCTGTTAACCAAAAAATTAAATTGGTGTGGCCTTAGAGATCCCTCAAACACGCTGATTTTCAAAGTGGCGGCTATATGTAACCCGACAGATAAATACTAATGGAGGTTATAAACTTAAGTATAACTTTCTGTAAACTTTTACTTGTTTCAAGACTTCTCTTATATACATCACTTCACCTTATACTTAAAACAATGATCACATGACCCACCTATTGTCACACGACGATGATGACGATGATGATGATGATAGAGGTACCAACCCAGGAGGAACAGGCACAGGCAGCACATGAAGAGAAAAAGGGAAAGAGAAATATTTGGTTAGCAACATCATTCAAAAAAGTCGTCATAGAAAGTAGCATAATTGTCATTGCTATCTGTCAAGTAATACTATGCGGATGGATTACAGACACACATATTTACATAAGTATTACAGTATAATCAACAGATGCAAAGCTTGAAGTGAGCCGTTGTTTAGTTCACTAAGAAGAAATCCAAGAGACTATCTAAACACATTAGCCTGAGTGTCATCCGAGGTAGTTGAAGGACTCCCATACTCGCCATTCACCAAGGGAGAGTATTGTAGCCCTGGAACTAAACAGGATGACACTCAGGCTATAAACTCATTTCATTGCAACTCATAATGCATAATCTTTTGTAAATAAGATTGCAAGCAAACTTCGAGAATCAGAGCCTTCCTGCAACCACCTGCAAGTGTCTATAGCAAGTTTTACAATATAGGCAGATGTTGCGTTATGAAATATCCAGTAGATGTATTAATGTTCCCTTCCCGTGGGGGTATGTTATGGAAACCTAATAGCATAATGTTCCACTAGGAACCTCTGTGATAGCCCCAGGCAGGCAACGAAACGGCTTGAGTTCTTGGCAAAACATTTTGCTCATTGATCATAAGCTTGAAGAAGTTAATGATATAATGGCAAAGGTACACAGCCTGATATGAAAATAAAAGGCATCGGCGCGCTCTTCTCTATCTATGAATGAGCCTGGTTGCGCCGTTGTTACAGTAATATTCTTTCTTATTTTAACAACAACAAATGTTTTGCATTTCAGGTGAAAACAATTTCTGTTGAAAGTCTTAGTTTATCCATTCCTTATCTTTTCCTTGTGAGAATGTGTCGGCTTTTGCGAGTCAGGTTTATCCAAATGGTCAGAAATTTTGGCTGGCAACAAAGTTTTGCAAAGAGTCTGAACGTCTGACGATTATGCAAACTATCAGAGGGAGGTCTTTCCCTTTACTTTTGTCCTTTTACTTAATCTTTACTAAATATTTTTTGGTGGTTCCTTAGATAATATTTCCCATTGACAGAAGCATTTATCTTGTCTATAGTGGCCTCCTGTACACGTTGACTGTAACTTTCCCAACTGATTATGGAAAATCAAAATAGGCTGCCTACGCCTTACGGAAAAGTGGCAGGCAAGCCCCCTCTAAAGTCTAATGGGGAGCAGCACTTGCTGTATATGAGGTCACTCCAGTGCCCCCCTCCCCACCACTGCCTAATGACACAAATTAACGTCATCAGGTAATGCCAGGGATTACTTGTTTCTACACTGTTCTACCTCCGCCCCGACCGAGGGAGACAAAACCAACCCACTGTTTCTCTATCCGTAGACGAGCGACCAAGCCCTGGAACCGTTGTCGTGGCAACGGAAAGCCGGGGCATTATGCCGCGGACTATTTAGCGTTTGTTTTGCAGCGTGTTTGGGGCAGTGTCCCTTACACTCGAACCTTGTAGGGGTCACGAGCTGGAGACTGCAAAGCCAGGCATGCCGACTGTTCTTAGCACGGACGCATTACTGTCATTTACAATGCCTCGTTCGTAGCAGGGTTGTATGACTAAACATTTACTGGTACAGGCATACTTCTGGAGCTGAACCAAAACAAGTTTACCAAATTATCTGTAAGTTATTCATGTTGACAACTGTCATTCTGGTTGTAAATTGTCATCTTTGAATGACCATCTAAATATCTTTAAAAGTATGAAAGCAAGGGTGTTGATATTTTTATCCTGATTTTCAAGTTAGTGCTTAAGTTTCAAAACTGTCATCTTAATATTAAGTCTCAATAAAACAGACTAGTGTTTTAGTTTGTTCAGGTACAGGCACAGGTTCACTTTACATACAGACCTGGTCCTAAACATTCACAGGTACATGTACCAGATAAACAACGCTATTTGTAGCCTATCCTTGTGTTGAGAAATCGATGCCAATTCGATTTAACTCTAGCACTGTGCCCTGCACATCTGCTCCCTTTCCTAGCGTCCGCTTGGCTAGCTCCGGTCGACTCCTCCGGCTATACCAGGGGGTAATCGAATCACACGGCTGAGGGGCTAAACTACACGCAGAAAGGCAGGAAACACAAACCAATGACACGTCCGTCGCCCTGCAGATATGCAACTTTTACGAGGCTTTCCGACGTCTTTACAACTGGAATGTTTGAGGCCGTCTTTGGCGGTTTACGTGCATCAGATTGGAATGTTCCTCACCCTATATTTACACCTTCCTTGGTCGTACGTTACACGTTGATTACACTTGAGGAGGCACGAGAGAGTGAAAGTCTTTCTGATCCCCAGGCAGCCTTGAGAAAGATGTTTAGAAGGTCATGTTTGCACTATTGACTGTAACAACTACTAGTATCCTAATCTGTATGCTTCCGTCTTTGGTATACTAGTAAAATGCATCCACTATCTAACAAAGGTATTCTACTTATGTTTGAGACTTAAGAAACTGTTGGCCTGCTTTTATGTTTATACTAACTAGTATAAGATTAATATGTAACATATACAGTTTCAGTTCCATATGTCATTTCAAAGAGTATGACTCCCTGTTACCTATGGTACCTTCATTCCATATTCTTTTTTCAGTTTACAAGGTGTTTGAGATTTTACAACTGTAAGTCCCCGTCTGTTGACACTTGCATTGTAATAATTCTACAAATTGCTCAGTTGCGATTTTATATCTGTATCTATATAGCCGGTATAAATGCCCTTCGCCGTGTACCTACACTTTTCTCTCGATGGTTGTATCATATATTTATTTCTGTTTTCAAACATAGAATCACAAAAAGCTCGCTTTAGAAGCTGTTAAGAAGATTTTTCATGATCTCTGTTGCAGGAGGAATGCCTGTGATACCGTCGTACTGCAATGGAAACACAAATTCACAGTGTCGTGATTTCGCAGCGGTGAGGTCATCACGAAACCCACGAAAACAAAACCACCACAAACATTGCAAGATCTGCAGAATCTTCCTTGCTGGTCTTTACCCACACAATTTCACCTAATGTCTAAATCTTTCATTTCACAAGAAGGTAGAGATCTCAAAATCAAAGTCTCTCGTCTCGTGACCTCTGCAGCGGAAGGGATGCCGCTCTCCCTCACATGTTTGTTTGTTTGTTTGTTTGTTTGTCTGTTTGTTTGTTTATTAGGAAACTCCATTAGTGAAACAACATGTGTGTACTACTATTCCTTGACTCCTTTACATCATATGCAAAAATGCAATACCGAACTACATCTAACAACTTAAATAACAATCGCCTATCGATTACCAAACACCTTTAGCTACTTCTCAATATATATGATGATAAAAGCTAACAAAGAAGACTAATACAAATGAATGTAGTGGTCTCATGACCTCTGTAGCAGGAGGAATGCCGCTCTCCCTCACATGTTGGGCAGAACAATGGCGGCTAATGACAGCCTTTCTCAGGTGTTGTCCCGCTGTCAGACCCTGCCTCCCTCCCAACAAAGCCCTGACACAAACCATGCCACATCGACAGACCATTTAGCCAAGCAGCCCTCAGGCAAGGGGACATTACCAGTGGTAATAGCGACCCCAACACACAGGCAGAAATCTACCTGGCATAATGGAGGGATTGTCATTAGTGTATCTGTAAAACTGTAAGACTCTTCTAGGTCCTAAGGTTCACATTCTTGACTCAGGTAGACAGCTAGATATGGTACATGACATTGAGTGTTTGTGACAAACAGCAAAACCACTAAAAGTAAAGCAAACATTTGCACATATCCAACTTGTTTTGCTAACAGAAAATATAGTATGGACTTCAGACTAACTCTCCCTGTGCAGCCTTGTCATATACTTGAATCTTAAAAACATCGTAAGAAATTACACTCTGCCTATGATTATACTTAATACCGTATTTACATTAAACATTCCTTTCTGAAATATGAAACATCTCTATCACAAGTGTTACGTTGCCGGGGGGATATGCATCGTCAAGAAATATTCCCAACCAAACATCTCACTTCAGTATTTGTATTAACTATCAAAAAACAATCTCTCTCCGTCCTTTCAGCGGCCAAGTTGCGCAATCACGCAGACATGGGTTCCGTGACCTTTGACCTGCGCAGGAAGAAAACCCTGTGATGTTTAATCCCGTGGATTAAGTTAGATTCTTCCAGCCTAGGGCACTGGAAAAGTGACCTGGCGTTTGGGTAATTACCGACGTCAGAACCTTCTCAAGCATGAGGCGTCTTGTTCAGTGAGACTGATGTGTCATTTCGCTTGTCGCTCAACATCTACTTCCCCGAAAAGTTAGGCAAACATTGAGACAATGTTACAAGTGGTCTTCATTACATGTATTATAACGTTATTCTCTCTTTAGGCATGTCTATGCATTATGTTAACATTATTCATTGATTTCTTGCGATTTCAATAAAGGTGGCTATCATTCCTACGAAACTATCCTCAAAGCAACACAATGTCAATAACAAGGGACTATACCCTTTTCTAACTTTGGTATGGACTAGGGGGAAAATTTCAGTGCCTACAAATATAGATCTGAGGGATACAGAGCCACTGACTATCACCATGTATACTTAAACAGCGGGAGGTTAATTATGACATTATCTTCTACCATAAACAGGAGACTCCTCAGTCATTAGGACTCCTTGTATGACCAGTTTTACTGCAGAAGATGGAGAAGAAAATAGCAAGAAAACAAACAAGGCTAGCAGGGGGGCTTTGTGGAAGTCTGCACCACATTATCACCAGTGGTTGTAGAGAGCGGCTGGGGAAGACATTTGGGCACTTCGGTTTGTCTTCAGAGGCGCAGCAGTGAGCAAAGACCCAAGACTTCATCAAGAAAGTGCTAAGAAAAAGACTGTACTCTTTTACAGAAGCATCAATGATCTATTGCTCATCTGGTAACAATATATAAAATCTGTATTACTATTAGCTTTATACAATGATGCAAACTCTGAACAAAAGGAGGTCATTTAGAAACACAAGGCATTCATGTGGATGAATGGACTGAATGACTGATTGACGGACTGATTGACTGGATGAATTTATGAATGAATGAATGAACGTACAAAAAAATCTGAACAAGCGAATGTAGGTATGAATGAACAAATGAATGAATGATCATATGAACAAACTCTGAACAAGCCAATGGAAGTAGGAACAAATGAACAAATGAATGAACGTTCAAACAAACTGACTAAATGAATGTAGGTGCAAACGAACAAATGAACGAAAGAATGAACACACAAACAAACAAAAAAATGTAGGTACGAATGAACAAAAAAACAAATGAATTAATAGCACAAATGAATGTTGACCTGACTGTTTGATTCTGACTGGATGATGTAGGTCAATTTAGGGCCAGCTCGTTAAAAGGTAGACCACACAAAAGCTTGTTCCAGTCCTGTATACAGTAGTAAGTGCAGGCTAAGCCTACAAGGACGCGCTCTACTGACTCTACCAGCCATCTGGAATACTGGGTTCTTACAACACAGCTCCTCAGCTAGCTAGCCTGGATTCCAGACTGTTTTCAGGGCCTTTACAGGCTAACTGCTATGCTAGCTAGCCTGGATTCCAGACTGTTCCAGGGCATACACAGGCCAACTCCTCAGCTACCTAGCCTGGATTCCAGACTGCTTCCAGGGTCTACACAAACCACTAGGCTCCTCTGCTAGCTAGTCTGGAAGCCAGACTGTTTCCAGGGCCTATACAGGCCAACTCCTCTGCTAGCTAGTCTGGAAGCCAGACTGTTTCCAGGGCCTATACAGGCCAACTCCTCTGCTAGCTAGTCTGGAAGCCAGACTGTTTCCAGGGCCAACACAGGCCAACTCATCATCTAGCTGGTCTGGATTCCAGTGCCTACACACTTCTACATGGGCCCAGCTTCTTGGCTAACATGCCCCCAAGGAAACCTTTACAACTGGAAATCTACTTCCTGTAAATTCCTTTATTTTCACAGGGACTTAATTGATCTCGCACCACCGTAAACATTTTTGTCCAATACTGTAGCAGTATGTGACTATACTGTCTATAGCACTACCGCAATCTTAAAACCACCGCGAACACTCCATTTTCCCCCTAGCCCGAAATAAAAACCACTGGAACTTAAATGCATCTACAGTAACATTGAAAATTAAAACCACCGGGAACATTTGAACTTTTACAGTACTTTACTTCACTTTCCCAACTGGAAAACCACCTGGAGAGGTGAAGTGGTGGAAGGGACCTTTGTTTGGTTGGTAACAAGCGTGCATAATTGATTATGTTCATGGGTAATTGCTGTACTGTAGGAAGCTCCCGGGTGGGAATCATTAGGTGGGAGGTAGGCTGATGATGACAATTCCAGTAGGCCTCAGAGCTACTTCCATGTTTTCTTTTGAACCTTTTGATACCATCTGATTTAGGTGACTTCATTTTACAACTTCTTGCCCCAACACCCCCCCCTCCATTCACCACAGGCTCCAGGAAAAATCCAAGGTCGAAAGGTCATGACCTTGTAAAAGTGACCCAACATAAAAGTTGAAACTAGGAAGATTTATATCAGAAACATGAACAATTTGTCCACCTTTGACAAAATGTCCTCAATTTACACCACCTAGACACCAAAGCAAGCCATCACTCTTTGGTTCCAGCATTATGACAATAAGTTCAACAGAGGAAAAGGACACAAGGGAATACAACTTCAATCATTACAAGTAAGAAAACCACTTGAAAAAATGGGAAAAGTAGATTGCAATTTACATCACCTACACAAAAAAGGAAGCTATCACCGTGACTACACTTATGCTCAAGTACAACAGAGAAGAAACAAGTGAATACAAGCAAGATAACCACTTAAAACGTTGAGAAATCTCACCCTTTCCGTCCTTGTACATTTTATAACAGCTGTTTAAAGTCCTTAGCCAAACTCTTTCTTACATGATGTACTATGAGTGTAATAAGCAAACATTAGAGATGTCACAAAACAATGCTTCTAAAATGATGTAAAAAGCAAGTTTACAAAAGGATGCAAAAGTTAAGTAAACAGAGTTCTACAAAGGGCTTCTATTTTTGACAAAAAGACACCAGGAGTTGAAGCGGGAAAGGTAGCAGCTTCCCCACATTAAAATAAGTTTGTTGTTCTAAAGCTCCCAGAAGTGTGCTCCTTATTGGCTTGTCCTAGCAAGTGACCTTTATAAGATCAGGTCAGGGGCTTAAAGGATGATATCGGCTCCTTACGGGGATCTGGGGGCTAAAGTTGCCATAGAAATGGTCTTAATCTCCTTCTTAGAGAAAGGATAGCGTTACCCTCCCTACATTCCTTCTCTGTTTCTTCCGCTGAAGGTCAGAGGTAAGCTACCAGCCCTCTGTCACCACTTCATTCATCCACCACAGGCAACACCAATTCTGTATCTGTATCTGTATAGCTGGTATAACTGCCCTTCGGTGTAACACACCAGCTTCTGTATCTCACTATCTGTATCTATATAGCGAGTATACCTGCCCTTCGGCGCAACACACCAATTCTGTATCTGTATCTATCTAGCCGGTATAACCGCCATTAGGTGTAACACACCAGCTTCTGTATCTGTATAGCTGGTAGAGCTGGCCTTCGGCGTAACACACCAGCTTCTGTATCTGTATCTATATAGCCGGTATAGCTGCCCTTCAGTGTAACAAACCAGCTTCGCAGGCACGCGGAGCGGCAGCAGTTGGTTATATTACACACTAAACGACCTGTCACCCTTATTGCATCTTCATCTAACTGTAAGCATTGTCTAAAACTTGTCTAAATTAATTTTCTTCCTCTAACAATTTTTGAGCAAAACGATGGAGTCAAAACGATAAAACCAAGGGCAAGGAAGAAAACTTGAATCCAATGATATTCAGTTCAAATCTAATATTCAATCCATGAAACTTTGAACCTGGCAATTTTGAACCTAGGTAGACTTGGAGAAGGGTTCGCCGAGGCGCCACGCTTCCTTCAGGAGTAAGCGGACCTGAGTGAGTGAGTAGACTTTTCCCCCAGACTCTGTTTTCATGTTGAATTTCCAGTAGAGCTTTTTTCCCACTTGAAAACCAAGGAATAGAATTAGCATGGCCTAACCCATAATTGTCTTGTTGCCAGGGCAACCCCAGTGGTTATGGCTGTACCTGAAGATAAAGACCGTTGCATGTCCGGGAGCAATTTTACTGTCTCAATAAAATAAAGGGAATCTTTAACAAAAGGTTTAGAGATGACGTTTGCTCTGTGTGGGCTGTGCCGACACACATCATCCCTTAAGTCCAAGTCAACAAGCGAAAACTGCCTAACCAGTCTAAGCCACTCTGACCACCTCAGTTCAACTACATTGTACTTTCAAAGGGAAAAAAGTTGAATACTGGACTAAATCACAGTAAAAACTGCCGAAGAACACCACTCAGGGAACCAACAAAATCTGGTCTATGTGGACAGGTGGTCACTATAGACAGGGTTGGTGGGACCACCAACAGGTGGTCCTTATGTAGAGGTGGTCATTAGTACAGGTTTGACTGTACATCAATGGCCAGATGGTCCTTATGTAGAGGTGGTCACTAGGACAGGTTTGACTGAGAAAAATAATTTAAGCAGTGATAGAACAAATTATCTATCTATCAATCTATCAAAGAATCCTGCACTTCAGCAAAAAACTTCACGCAATTCTAGCTGCTTCAAGCCATTTGGTACCTGGCATGAGTTTGAAAAGTCAATCCTCAAATTCAGAAGGTAAGCAGTTCGAAGCATTGCCCATCTTTACCAATCAAATGATGTCAGCAAAAGGGCAAACTCTAACGTTGTTACGCCTCAGACTTGCAGTCTACAGCATGGAGCTTCCTAAATTGTCTACCACAAGGGGCACCACGTTCAACTAACTTGATTACGAACGGCTCAAGAGCCATAATTACGCCTCGCGAGCGAGATAATCAAATCCTCCTTGATTGCAAGGAATTCTGCTGGTTCTGTTGTGACATTGATTGCCGAACTCTCGCTCCAGACGAGGAGGAATTTGTCCCGAATTGATCAGAATTTGCTTACGGTGGTCCAAGAGAAGATTGTGAAATGAACCGATGTTATAGAAGAGAAATCAGTCTGGGATGAGATAATTAGGCGGGCTACGCGCATACAAGGTTGGTTTGGGAAAGGGCAGGGAGAGGTCAGGGGTCAAGACAGTTATTAAGGTGTCTTTGCTGGTCAGGATGTTGGACAAATTTTTGCCAGAGAGGGAAGGTATCATTCTTTCAAACAATCTTTAAAATTTGGACAGTGAAAGAAAAGACATTAATTTAGACAGTCTGAAAATCATTCTTATTTGATTAATGATACTTTTACACAGCAAATAAATGATATTCAAGACTCATAATTTTTTCCTTTACAGTACATTTAACGTTCTGTTATATTTAACAAGGCAATGTTAGAAACTGATAGGGCTATCAAAATCTTTCCTAACATTGCGGGGACTAAAACTTTTTTCTGGCGATGAGAAGAGGAACAAGACTGGAGCCTGTCTTATGTCAAAACTGACATGTGTCATAAAACTGCGGACCAGGGTAGTAATTATATCTGCTATGTCTCACATTTGACATCACATTGACAGTTTGAAACAACATGTTTACTTGGAACCGCAGAAGATTTTAACACCTTTGGTGATATACTTCTTCAAAACACGACGGTCTAAAAGTCAGAATTATCTGAAGACATTTGTTGAATCTGCAAAAGGCATGTATATATAATATAACATTGTGCCCTTGAAAGACTGTAATCTCGTCTCCCCTATCATTATCTTTCCCGTGTGCCTGTGAAGCTGGTGCGTTACACGGCCAGCAGTAAACCCAGGTGATGAATACAGGAATAGATAATCTACAATCCGCAATTAACATTCAGTCTTCCACCCAGACGTCGTAAAAACAGCTCCCAACATACCGGCATTATGCAACAGTATAATTAAGAGTAACAGAGTCTAGCTTTTAAGTCTTGAAATCCATGTCTAGGACAGTAATTTGATGACAAGGCAAGCAGAATGGTGCAGGTTTTTAAGACATAATGAAAGGGAAGCATGGCTCCTGTTTACCATCACGAATATGCAAGATGACAGATGAACTAAAAAATTGCAGGAGGAGCAAGGATAACTAATTATACATTGTGATCTTGGCTGGGATTCAAGGTGAGTTAACGACAGCCAACAAAAGGCAGGTGGGGAGATCAAAAGATACCTACCATATGGAGAGATGCCATCCTAATGTCAATATTAGGAAGAACATAAATCCTGAAGTCACTGGGTAGGATGATGAGGTGTTATTAAGTGTGCTTAGACATGTTTCAGTGCGTAATAGCCTTTATAATCATAGCTGTGGGTCGAAATAGCACATTCTCTATTATGACGGTATCCATAATTAAAAGGTTATAGAAAAATATATTGTCAATAGTCTGTGTTGCCTATGTGTACATTTTGGAGTTAACATTTGTAGATAACGTTACTATTGGTGGAATATCCACAGGTATAATCTGGCCTTTCTTGTATTTGCATTGTGCATGGTCTCAGCTATCCAAAAGTGTATAGTTATACCCATCTAGCACTACTGTAGAGCAAGTGCAAGTCCCAAAACAGTACAGAGGTTGTTATTTTGATATGGCGGCCTTGAAAATGGTGACCTTTGCCAAGGAACACCTGTTCCGCCATGCCTTCCACTTTGTTGGAAAAACTTATAAATAAATGGATAACACCCACATCATTTTCATAGCTACAGTTCTTGAACCCACTTATGATTCTACGAAAGTCTCTTTAGGTTAAGTTTTTCTGTCCCAACATCTGCTTGGAGATTAGGCTGCTGTCGCCCCAGGTCAGGTGGACAGTAGTACCACTGCTGACCTGACAACCTTGGAGTGACCTTCCAGGATTGGGTTCCAAGCCCCCCTCCCCCAGATGACCAAGCTATCAAGCCTGCCAATCTCCCTATACTACTGTCAAAGAACTTGGGGGAAAAAATCATCACTTTTCTCACACATCCAGATAGTCAATGTGAATTTCTGGTATCCCGATTTTAAACATAATCATCACTTTTTCAATTTTTTTATTTTTTTGCTTTGATAGATCTAGATGGATAACATTAGATGGACCTTCAAATTTCAAACTTCCAATCATCTTTGAGTTTGACTGACATCTCCTCTCCTGTATCCTAAATTATGACAGTGGAAATGGCTTCTAAACCATGGCATACAGGAAGAAACAGAACTTGGGCACATCCTTGCCTCTCAGAGGCCATATAAACCACACTTTGTAGAGCGGTGCTTACCAAGCCCTCACCAAGGCAGACTGAAGCACGTAATGACTGTTTAATGGTGTTTGCTGAGGAAATGTACATAGCACTCAGGCAGGCCAGGGTGCATATTTACCCCTGGCTAGGAGGTTATGTTTTCTTCGTTGTAGGCTTGAGACCAGGATATCTTGAAAAGTTTTCAAAGGATTTGTGTGATTCTAGTTTCTGGGTAGGATATGACCAATGGAAGAAGTGATTGGAAAGCTAGGCTGGGGAGAATCTGGGATTTGATAGTTTCCTACTGTATATTCATTTGGTAGTCCTGCTAGGAGCTGCCATTCTTTGAAGAGAATGTTGTAACCTGTTATAGTTATACCATGATTACCATCCTATATCTTTTTAAAAAGTAGGGGCACGGCGTGCATCAGTTATTAACAGGTCTCACAAATCCCAAGTACTGTATAAAACAGGTGAGTTGCAAAGTGCAGTAGTTCAACAACCATGTGACTTTTACGATTTAGACTTTCCAAGACCCTACAGAAATTTTGGTTTACCTTCCCGTCTTCAGTTGTAACTGGAGAGTGGGCACACTTCAAGCGAAATGACACTTCTCTACCCAGTGGACTTTAATCTTTGCTAAGCCTAAAAACCCTTTTTATTTACTCACTTCTTTCACCTGTTTCATGGGCAAATAAAGCAGGCAAGGAACAATGACTATTAATGGAGCCGGGCCAGTATCTGAGATACCAGCGTCTAAATCATAAGAAAGTATTTTGGAATGATATCAGCAAATTAAAAAGAAGAAGAAAACAACTTCCTTCAGTGTTGCCAGGTTAAAGGGGTGCTATACCCTCATATATGTGATATACACCTTGTGTATATAAATTAAGGGTTGTGATTCCTTTCTTGTCCAGAAAGATGCTTAAAAATGAATCCCTTTGATATCCTAAATATAGTAACAACGTCAGTTCTGTAACATTATACTCTGGAAGATTAAGATATAGCGCTCTTCCCTCTAGGCATGTTTTATGGAACTGCACGCTGGGCGAGTAAGCATGCATTCACCTTTTACAACTACCGTACATCTTTGCTGACTGCCCAGGCATGTCAAAACAACCACCAGACACACGGGCAGGATTCGAACCCGGGACAGTCGGTATGCCGTCACGATCTTGACTTATCCTCCAGGCTCTGGGAAAGTTGGGAGTTACGTCGCGAGACTGACGTGTTTGTTGTCTGACGGGGACGGCTAGGATCGGCCTGTCGAGTCTAAAAGCCCACATATCAAGCCCTGACGTTAAGGAGATCTTTAGAACCATAATTTGTGTAGGGGGCAGGGAGGGGGCATTGTCTCCGTCGATCCCTCGCCTCGAGGCTTTCGCAAAAGCCAACCTTAAACAAAGGCTTTGTCACCCGTAAGACACGGGTCACGCTATTGAAAAAAGGGGTGAAAACTGCAAGGAGAAAGAGACTCATGTCGGCCCCCTCGTAGCGCACTTATCGCTTACTGGGGTAAAAAAACTACGACATACTTGTCACAGAGCATACCGGGGTCTAAAATACATCTAGATAACATGGCGACACTGCAAATATCAAATAAAAGCATTCTGGGCAAACAAACAAAAAGCCATTAAATCGTTTCTCAACTCAGGTAGTCACAAGCATGTCAAATTTAAAGAGAGTTGTCCCGAACGTCTTCAGAACACTTGATAAAAAAAAAGAGAGGTGCAAGAAATCTCCTAATAGCTTTGGCCGTGGGTAAGGAATATCCTCGATCAGATTTCACCTACATGTAAACAAAAAACAGGAGAGCGCCAGACACACAGGCCGACGGGACATTGTATCCAGAACGCGACACGGTGCCATTCAGACTGACGGATGGTCGGCCGAAGTAGGAAGCCCGACGCCAGCCCCAAAGAACGGTTCGGTTTAGTGCAGCTTTCGGTATGATTGATGGTTATAATGAGTGTTTACCAAAGCTGTTGAACAATTCAGATGGGCCCAAGATGTCTACAACAACAATGAGCACCTAGGTGAGACAACCAGTGCTGTGGTTGGCCCAAACATTCGTTTCCTCTAGTGCCAGGGGTTCCTATAGCTCCCTTATATCCACTATGGCAACGACCAAAACTATAGATGTTGATCTTTTTGTTTCTTAGATTACAGAAAAGGATACGAAGCAAAGATTTGGTCACAGGTTTAGAGCGCCGACTTCCTTTATTTGACACAGAGGCCCTAGCAACTGCTACTTGAAAAGTTTACTTCAAACTCTCCAAATATAAAGATTATTTTATAAATAACAGAAAACTTGAAATGTAAAGTGTTCAAAAATATGTCTCTGGAGTCACTTGTATGTCAGAGTATAAATTCCAATATCATCTACTGTTTAGAGACATTAAACTAAAACTGTGACGTCAACCATTCTATGCTCGGTGTTAGATCTGAAAACAGTCGGTAATACATCCCTACCCTGTTTCTGGGAAACTCAGCCACAATAACAACACAATGCGAGTGATCCTGGCAAGATTACTTCCACGGAATGTATGAACAAAAACACGCAGACACTCCCCTTCCCCCACACAAAACACGATTAACATCATACGTTTGATAAAATCATATCATCTAGGGGCACAACACAACAAGGCACTTGAGATGCTTCCATGATGTCTCGCCTCGGCCACTTCAGAATACCCCTCCCTTTCTTAAGTTGCAACTGAAGAATTTGGAGTGTTTCTTCAACTGCAGGAACGGTGTTGATACTTTAGGTGGCTAGGAAATCTAAAGGACTCCCCCCTTCTCTTTCAACTCTGCATGAAGGTCTCACTGCCCCAGATATGTCACGCATGTCAAGACACCAACATAGAAACACATATGATTCATATCTTCAAGAAAAACTCCTCCAAAACTCAGCTGTCATCAAAACCAACACTTGCAGGATTGACGTCTCGAATTTCTCCTCAAAAATACCTGAACATAAACTGCGCTATCTTTGCTATCACAGGATAGGAGAGGCTGGTTTTTCTGTGCTATCAGATTCCTCCCGTCTGCCCCTAAGGGACAGAAAATCTGCAGAACAAAAGCTTGGAGATAAACAGATCCCTGAGAGATGGGAGAGATAGCCGGTGGATAGGATGTCAACAGGAACAGACAGAAATTACACTCTTCAGGAGGGTGGGAGAGGGGTTTTAGGAAAGCAGAAAAAAAAACAAGAAACACTGATTTGAATGAAAGTTTGTCTGTGGTAGTGATGTAGACATTTTAAACGCTATTTCAGCACACAAAGTGAAGCACTTGCCAACATAACAAGCTTTCGGTCAGTCCTCTGACCCTTCTCAAGTTGAAAGTCGTATGACACATTGGTAATCGTTTTACTTTGGGTACAGAAAATAGTGTATAAATTTCTACAATGAAAAATTGATGTGTTTCCGGTATGACACAGACTGTTAAACTACTACTAAAAGAGTCGGTCAATCTGCAAAGAAATCTGTATGATGGATGTACTATTTCTGCAACCTTCCTAACCCCTTTGAGACCCTCGTACTGTTGTTCCTGAATGGTGAGGTTCTGACAGATAAATGGCCATTAGGGCAGTTTATGCAGTAGTGGAGGGCCAACACTGGGTTTATCAGGACTCCCATCTCTACCATACCATAAAGGACTAGCTGACTTCTCCAGTTTGAGAATAAACAGAACTTTGCAGCGGGTAATTAGGACATCTGAATGAACTATCATAATGGGTGGCAAGCCATCATACTGACTTTAGTTTATATTTTTCTGTTGTAGAAAGACAACAGTTGAAAATGACACCATAGAAGAATAATTCCCACTTGAATTATGACTACAAGAGCTAAAAAATTCAAACTATAAACATCTACTTCAAATTCAAAACAAAAATATCCGTACTAAGTCAACTTAACCATCATAAAAGTTGCCACAAATTACAGATGTGCTTATTAAAATCCATATCTTATACTATTTTCGAAGCAAGAAATTTTCTTCACTCCTACAAAAGTACTAGAAAAGAACACACAAAAAAATCACAATGAGTTTTACAAAAAAATGTGAACGTCCGAAAACTTTCCACCATTCCGGTCCTTGGGTACATTTCTATGGAAACCAAAGTCACAGTTAAGCAGCCCCCTCCATGATGTTGGCATTTGATAACCAAAATGTCATGTGAGGTTAAAATGTCATCTCAGACAGACATCTTAAATTGCAGAAAGGAGACAAGCGAATAGGCAAGACACGGTGGCACCATAGTAAACACATGTTCTTGGAAGATGATGACGTTTCTGTCCCCTAAGAAATGTCTTCCTGCACCGAGATATCGGTGGCAGACATCTGGACTGACGATAAGACCACTGCAGAATTTACAGATGATAAAATTCTGCCAATTTTTCGTGCCACTTTTCACAGGAGACAGGGTAACTTTCCGGACTAAAATGCTGCACATTAGGCCACACCAATTTATTTTCTTGGTTAACGGAATAAAAAATAACGGAATAATGTTCATCTGTATTGTTTATGTTTGGCTGACTATATAACTTACTCTAGACTAGATCTACTGTTCCCAACATAAACAACTTTGAAAATGATCAGAGATTTGGTCAAAACATTACAATCATTCAAGAATTGATTAAATCTTTTCCAGAGATATGCTGAAAACAACACCATTGTTATTAATTAACTCGACCATTGTCGTTAAGCTCATTAAGGTGATAATACTGTCTGAGGCCATGACAACGGCCCCTGCCGAGACTGCCCTCCCCCTATCATCTCCCCATTGTCTCACTACAGGTGCCCCTCACACACTCAAACTCATGAATTTCAAATCAGCCTGGTTTACTGCAATTTTAAATCCTCTACAGTCCGACTCATTGTTTGGGAGCCTGTGTTGTTGATTGTGGTTGTTTAATCATTTTAAGCTAACAAAAATATATTTCTGTGTCAATTTCATGTCATGAAGGTCAGAGTGAATTTTTTCCTGTTCCAACGCAAATTTCCAGAAGGATTCCTTGGTTTGACTAACCTACTTTTCCAATTTTTATGACCCTGGATTTTCTTACAGACCGTCTGATATCTTTGCAAGTTGATATATTTGCATCGTAGATCAGTCCAAGCCACAGTTCTTGCAAAATACCAAACCAAGTCCAAGAAAACAAAATTTGAGTCATCGAAGGAAGTCTTTTGTAAAAAGAGACAGGAGAATTCTTTGAAATGTTAGGAAAACACATTATCTTCGATTGGCTTTCCCTGCACTGAAATCTAAAGCAGATTTCTCATCCAACTCTTCCCATTTAGGAAGATTGGAAAAACAGATAGGTCATTAGGTAAGCTCTCCTAAGCTGGGAAAAGTTGTTCTTGGAGTTGTCTGTAGAAAAACAACTCATGAGTTCATCACAAACAGGTTTCTTTGGGATGCAAATGTTGTTTGCCTTGGCACTGACTCTGAAACAACAACCAAAGAGTCAAATCAAGTCAGTGGTTTGATTTACATACCCTGTAATCAAGCAAGCTCCAAAGGAAAATGTTGTGGTTATAGTTGGCTTACATACAAGATAACCATCGCTGGCCCCAACCCTCTCTTGATCTTCAAGCTCGTTGAAAAGCATAAGAGGAAAGAAAATGCCGTTGTCAGGAGGCGAACAACTCCTTTCTTCTCGAAAGAAAAGGTAGGGGACAGTTTCGCTTGTTTCAGGGCCTCATCCCAGAAGGAGTGATTGGAAAGTAATAAAGCAACCTATCAAAGCAGAAGAAAGGTTGTCTAAGCCCTGTTTGTTTTGCTAAGTGTTGGCCCACCCATTTTCACAGTGGGGAGGGTGCCTGAGCACAGTGATTAGAGGTACAGCTGCAGACTTCAGGCCTGCTGGGGCAGACTGAGGGCTCCTATTGTCTCCTCATCAACTTACAGAATGGAGACAACAGGGATGATGTCTGCACAGCGTGGGGCCCTCAGACGAGACATGCTAACAACACTGAGGAACACTGCAGGAGTAAAAAACTTCTTCCTTGACCCACCAAAAAGAAAAAAACTTTCTTGTTCTTCAGAAGTTTAGACAAAAAAACTCTCTTGTTCTTCAGAAGTTCAGACACAAAACTGTTCTTCCTAGACCCCGTTCACACTCGTTTTTTTCAATTGCGATTGAAGTATAATCTCGATTGAATCGATCCGATCGCGATTGATTTTTTCAGTGTGAACGCTCCCAATCGCGATTGGAACGATCCAAAACGATCCAATCGCGATTGGATTGTAACTACCTCCGGAGGTAGTTTGATTGGATTAATCGTGATCGGATTCAATCCAATCCTATCAAATTTTGAGTGTGAACACAACTACGATTCACTCCATCGCGATCGGCGGGGATTTCGGCTGGTTCCGGGGGTGGGAGGTCATACATTCGGGTACGTGGGGTCATAGTTCGCATCGCGCGGGAAAACAAATCCAAGCCACACACGTCAGATCACTCTCTTACATCAACAACAATTTTTCATCGTCAACAATGCCCAAGAAGAAGGATGAAACTCCGTCAGCAACTTCAACTGGTGGCAGGTGGCGCGATGAGGAGACCAGGGTCCTCATCGCAATCTGGGGGAGAGAGGAGGTGCAGGCCAAACTGGGGAAATGTCACCGAAAGAGGGACATTTACCAGATGATCGCCGATGGCATGGCGGAGCACGGGTTTGAACGGGCATAAATAATCAATCGTGCTTCAATCGCGATTGGATCACGGCGTACTTTAATCCACTTGGCGAAAAGCAGTGTGAACGCAAAAGTTTCTTTGCGTTCAATCGCGATCGGATCGAATAATCGCGATTATACTTCAATCGCGATTGAAAAAAATGAGTGTGAACGGGGTCCTAGACCTACAGACAAGAAATGCTAACAAAACTGAAGAACACTGTAGGAGCAAGAAACTTTCTTGTTCTTCAGAAGTTCAGGTAAAAACTGTTCTTGCTAGACCTACAGACAAGAAATGCTAACAAAACTGAAGATCATTGCAGGAGCAAGAAACTTTTTGTTCTTCAGAAGTTCAGGTAAAAACTGTTCTTCCTAGACCTACAGACAAGAAATGCTAACAAAACTGAAGAACACTTCAGGAGCAAAAAACTTTCCTGTTCTCCAGAAGTTCAGACAAAAAACTGGCAAGGCTGAAGCAACGCTTAGTCGCTTACAAAACTAATGAACACTGCAAGAGCAAAAAAATTTTCTTACTTTTCGGACTAGACAAGGTAAGAATACTGAAGAATACTTTAGGAGCAAGAACTTTCTTGTTTGCTAGTAGAGTAGATAAAGCAGTCATACTTTTATGGAAAGTGAATCAGTGTCTGTGAGACAACAGTACACTCAACTAGCAGTGTTTAACATTTTGATTTGAACGTTGTCTTTCTTTTTCAACCTACAGAGAATACTAACGATGAATCTCCCCTGATTACCTCTAACGAGATGGCCTGATGCCGGCTGAGGAGACATCTGTTCCTTATAAACAACTCACTTCAAGATGTCTTCAGCGGCAGCCTTCAAGACAATTCCAGAAATTGACTAAATTGGCAGGAATTCCGTGTTTTCCCCAGTTCCTGAATCAAGAGCAAATGTTAATCCTTCCACCCAAAAAGCTGGAATTTAGAGGATTTCGAGAGGTCGGGGGTCAAGTTTACAGCCAACCGCCTTCCTTTGCGACGATTATTTCCTAGAACGACTTAAATCAAGCTCATCACCCTATAGACCTCTCTCACGCCTAAATATGGCCCGCCGCAGAGAAATGCCAGCCTTCTCCGAGCTTCCTTTTAACAGTGAAAGCCCTGGAATAAACAGGAAATAGTTTGTTTTTCGTCATTCTCAAAAGCCTCTCATTTTGTCCTAAGGAGGTTGGATGAGGAATGGCAGCTATGTTCGAGTCTCCCGTGAGCGGCTGGGAAAAAACATAACAGAAATCAGGGGAATGATCAGTGTCTACTTCGAGCTGAGCTTGTGGGCTAACTGTGTGGAGATACTTTTCGCAAAGTTTCTATTATTTCTACTCTTTTGGCGATGCTAATGAGGTTTAGTGGAGACCCCCTCCCTCAGGTGTTGTCCCCGAGGACCTGGTCTTGGCTGTTGGGGTTAGCTACCAGGGCGGAGCAGGGGCAAGCCAAACACACACCAGACCACATAACATCGGCGTCAGTTTACCCGCCACTCTTCTGCTGCGTTTCATTTCTCACCCGGGCCCTCCCAGTCGGGATAAACCAACCGTCCTCACAGCTCTGCTCAGTCCCAATAAACCAGGCGCTGTCTGGACTCTTGACGCAGATAAAACTTCGCAGGCGGAAGGGCCTGCAAAACCGGCTTCCTGTTTTTCAGCTCTGAGCAGCCATGGGAGATATTTGCACACAGATAAAGATGGGAATGTGTCTTTTTATGTTCGCTTGTGACAGATGAAAATCTTGTACAGTCAAACCTGAAGTGACCACCTCTACATAAGGACCACCTGGCCACTGATATCAGTCAAACCTGTACTGTACAAGTGACCACCTCTACATAAGGACCACCTGGCCATTTTTGGTGCTGATGTATTTTTCCCATTGACAAAAAAGCATTAAGAAACCTGTCTACACTACAGTGACCACCTGTCCACATAGACCATTCCAGAGTGGTCTTCTTGGGCAGTTTTGACTTATTGCTTATTCTTAGCATAAAGGGATATTTTTACCCCAAAAAAAATTAGACACTAGTACACTTGATCCAAATCCATGCAAGTTGGATAACAGCTAAAATAAGAATCTGACCTCAAATGTCAATCTTGTTTTAAAAAAAGTACTAAATCCTAACAAAAACATGTCTCTTACAAAAGACACAAACTCCAAGATGATACGAGTTTCGGCAGCTCATTAACCGGTCGTCTGACTCTAAAGGCTAAACCTGGTGGTCTGCCGAGATTTACAGGCAAAGTTTTACGACAACTTTGGTTCCTTCTTGAATCCCAAAAGGTCAGTCTCGGGGTGTTCACTAGTTGAGGACCTCATAAAAACCTTGCTGCGGTTTCACAGTTTTTACTGAAACATTCCTTCTTTATAAATCATTCTCACTACAAGAAAAATCATGCAAATCATCTAGTTATCCTTTTGTTTGTTACATTGTATTTCTGTTTTCTTTTGCTGTAGATCTATGCTAAACTGTTTTGCCTTGAACCTTCAAAAGCCACTCCCACCCCCTCTGCTAACCAAACTGTTGTTTTTTCAAACACCAGGATGCTAATGTGCTTGTTTGTGGATTAAAAGTTCTAATTCCAGAAGCTTCATTGGGTAAGACAAAGGGTAAAGCAGAAATGCAAGTCTCACTATGCCGTCTATGTTGCCATGCTTACATACAGGAAAGGACTTTTGCACTCAGTGTTGGTTGTTGCATACAACCACAGACATAAAAAATATTTTGGATCGCATTTTTAGCCTGAAAAAATCTTAGATTTTAAGAAAGAAAAAAGTGGGGTCAGACTTAAGTATTACTTGGAGTTGAGTCCAAGATTTTTTGGTTACATCTTTTTAGCCAGAGACTTACAAAACATCAGGAACTCTTAGATCAACATTTTGCTTACTCTGATGCAGAGAATTGATGTTACACAAAAGAGTAAGGTCACTGGGAGTCCAAGAAGTCACGAAACAAGGCAATATTTCTCGTCACAGCCCCCTTATCACCACAAGCGTCAGGATCTGTCAGAAAGTGCTCTGCCCATTCTCCAACGTCGCCGCGCTAATGGCACCTGATAGTCGACAGGAAGCCCAACCAGAAAGCCTGCTCGAGGGCCGTCGGTTCCCAGAAAGGGCTGCCGCCAGAGCCCGTGTTTGCAGGACGCTCGAGTGGGGCCTGCTCCGAAAACAAGCCAGCACACTGAGCAAACATCACCCTTTCACGGAACAAGTACCCCTCACTTCAGGAGGGCAGCAAAACACCTCCCCACCCCAAACACTGCAGCTTGCCGGACTGGGAAAAATACAGGTGCTCAAAAAGAGCGGTCTTGATGGTAGGGAAGACCCGGGTGTCGTTCTCAAAGGCAGGGAAAGTGAAACG